>JARHVA010006890.1:0-302500 GCA_037957365.1 Torreya grandis
CTTAAAAAACAAATTTTGAATGGTTAATATAGTACATATTATCATTTAGGTCATTATATATAATGTCAAACTTATTTGTCTTTGTGTATTTACATAGTTATTAAATTTAATATAAGTCAAAGCTTTGATTTGCATTGAATGACTTCGGCCATAAATAATAACAAAAATAAAATAATTTTCATAATATTAGATTAAATTCCATTCATAAGATATAATTGTATTTATAACAAATAAAAATTGTGAAGATATAATAGGAAAGAGAATTTTTTTATATATATTATAATATACAAACACAAAACTATGAAATTAGTGAATCTTAGATAAATTTGAGCAATAGATCTAAATATACAAAACAATACTAAATCTAACTTAAAGTTTACAAAAAACATCAATTGGAGAGAATGTAAGGAGAAATCATAATTATTAATAGATTCTTACTATCATGTTGCTCCTCTTTGGCTTCCATCCAACATTTTCCAATTGATTCTCCAATGCTACATGGCTTGATTATAGTAATCATATTAGCAGAAATAAATTGTTGTAGGACCATTTCTGCAGGTATACCAAAACTAGTTAGAGGTCTCTCTCCCATCCTAGGCTTTGGTTTTCCAATTGGTACCCTTATAGTGCATATATTTTTCTTTGTAATAGTAGAGTGAGTTTTTTTCATGGTTTTTACATGTTTTGAATCCATGACACCATCCCCTACCACATTTTTATTCTTATTGAAGAACTTCAGTTTACCCAAAAAAGTATTGTCTTGGTTTTAACTTTATTCATTCAGGTATGTAATTTAATTGTCCCCTTCTCAATGAGTGTTTTTTCAATTTGAATCCCTTTTTCTATAATTTTATTGAAATAATTGGCACACTGTATTTTCAATTGGTATTTTAATTCAGCATTGAGATTATCAATAAATATTTTGGCTAGCTCTTTTTTATGGATCATGAAACAAAATCAACTAACAAGACTTCTCCACTATTTTAAGAATGATAGTAATCTCTCCCCATTTCTTTACTTAGTATTATAAAGGTATATAATGGAGATGTCAAGTTTAATGTTGAAGGAGAAGTATTTCACAAACTTATCTGTTACATCTCCAAAACTAGGTATAGACCCTTTAGGTAGATGCATAAACCATTATAGTACAGGTCTTGTGAGACTTTTGGGGAAGAGTTTAAGGAATTAATCATAATCATATTAAACCTCTTGACATGCCACATATAATTCCTGCACATGGTCATGTGGATCCCATTCCCTTTATATTTGACAAATTATGAAATGTCAAAGTGTGTTAGGAAGGTTACTTACAAGATACTCATATTCAATGGAGATGTACAAAAGTTTACATATTTATATCTCATTGCTTGTGTGCGAGGATAAATATGTTTCTATTTTATTATTTTATACTCTTGTCCAAATGAAGGGTCCAATAAGGAGTTAGATTTTTGTGTTTAAATTGTTCTTGGTCTTGATGAATCGAGATTGGTGTTTCTAGAGCTATGTCTTGGTGAAGTGGGTTTTTGGTTTTGAGCACAAATTTGGGAGGGAAGAGAATTAATTTTATTAGTCAATTGGTCTAGACTATTCTCCAAGTTATATCTCCTTCTATTAGCCTCAACATGGTTATTTTTTGGGGTTTATTATTCTTCTTCCAATTCTTGTTGATGATCTATAAGGTTAGGTTCCCCTGTTCTTGATGGAGTGGAGAATGAGGTCTAGTGGATGGGAAAATGAGATGTTTTAAGGGGATTGGATAAAATGTAGGGGCTAATGTGTCACCCATTCCAATTACCTAGGAAATAATTTGATTATGATTCTCATAAATATATTGGTCAAACTATGCCCTAACCTCATCACTAATGAAGAAATCATTTGTAAACTGGTCTTCCTCTCCAAGGGTATCCATGTCTCTATGTGTTTCTTTTTTATCCTGATTTTATTCACCTAGATTCCCAAGGATGTCATTTTCTTGATTGCATCCTTTTCCCATTCTTAGGATTTGGGAATGGGTTCTAAGAGGCATGGTGGATGGTGAAGGTGACATGAGAGTAGTGATTAAGTGTGGTTTTGATATAAGATGATAAAAGATAAGATGAATTTGGATACTAATCTTTTACCAAGAATAAAAATGGTCAAGAGAGGTGTTTTCATGTGACTTAGATTAGAATTTAAGGATGTAAAGTCTAGAGTGACCAAATACTACCAAAGTAACGAACCTATAAGGGTTTAATCTATCAAAGAGGATGAGATGACGGGATGGCCTTCACACTAATAAGATGATGATTTAGATGGGTGATAGATATGAATAGGAAAGATGGTAATACAATGGGTTCTACTCAAAACCTAACAAGGATACAAACTTTGACAATGTTTGATAGACAATGATGAGTGACCACTAAAGTTTTAAATCTAGGACAAAGTTGAGTAGATACAAGGAGTCTATGGTGATATCAAAACTAAATAGTTTAGTTTGGTCTTAATATGTGGTAGGTCCTAAGTTTATACTACATGGTTTTGGAAATAAAATGGTTAGGCTAACTTGGTTCAAAAAATGTATAGGCCTTAACACAATATGCCCAATCACAAACCCTATTATTAGTCAAATAAAAGGGTGTGTAACCTGATTCCTACACCTTCCAATGGCTTCATAGGTGAGGATATAGACTGGTTACCTATTATAGAATCTACTTAACCCTCCCATCCCTATCTGCACTTGATGATAACTTGGGAGATGATACTAACTATAGAAACAAAATGTCTGCTATGATTATAGGTCCTATTTTAGATTTTATACATTCTTACTAGGGGATTCCCTAATATAAGCTAGGTAAGAAGGCCCCCAAATATGTGTAGGATGATGTCTAACTACTTTGTGTATTGGATCAAAAATTCCCCTCAATCTATAGAACCCTTTATGGGGAATTTTACTTTAACACCTAATGAAAGTTATCCTGATATTTATAATCCATCCGAACATAGAGTGTGGTCTAATGTGTGGTTATGAAATCCATATCATTGACCCTTATGAATTAATGACAAGAACATGGATGTCATTCCCACAGTCGTGTTGCACCCTAGAAATAAAAATGAGGAAGGTTTATTGAAGGTTTTTGACCCTCCATGAATTACTATAAGTATGTAAGGATGAGAGCATACACCACTGTATCCCTTGGGCAACACTCAAACAAGACAAAGTTCTTTAACCGAACTAATATAGTGTGTTGACAAGTAAATGAAAAAAAAAATGTTTTAGTAAAGATTGGGACTAATTGACTTGCAATAAAAATGATTAGTAGTTTGATCAATTCAACCTTTAAGGGATCACCCTATTAAGCACATAGGTTACTATTTTTTACCTTTTAGAGATTTAGACTATGTAATTTTAGGGGTGACTTATAAAATAGTATTAGTAGTCTGATGATTTCAATAGGCTACTTATAAAAATTGATGCATAGATGGGATCTTTTTTTATAATATAGACTAACTTCATTATTTAATAGACTTAGACTTAATACCCCACTATATGATATCTAAGACTAGATGAAGACTATTTAATATGTATAAATCTGAAATTTATTTCAAACATTAAGCATATTCATTTCAAATGATGATCAAAATATTTTGGAATAAATAAGACCTCTTTGAATCATAATTATATCTTGGTGATCATGAATAGGTTTGAAAAAATGGCATCGATTAGAGAAAACATTTATTATGACATAACCAATAGCTATAAAAGGCTAGTGGTGATCAAAAGGTATGACACTTTGCTCATGGATTATGGTGTTAATACAATATCAATAGGTCTGATCAATACCTATATGAATATCATATGAATCAAACATTATTAATATCTAAAGTAGGTATAACAAGAATGAGAAGATTGAATCATTCAAGGTTCAAACCCTGACAACATTACTTGTGTAAAAATCCTAGATTACCATGATGTCACCTTACATGACCAAAATACCAATGACATTGCTTTACATGATACGTGTTCAGTCAAGTGGTTGAATTGAGATGTTTCAATGCAAAATTACAACTTTTTATTGACAAAATGAAAAGTATTGGTGTAGATCAATTACTTTTACTGACACATGGGTCATTGGATAAAATAACCACCCATCATGCATACTATTTAAGAAAATGTATCAAATAAAGTGCATGCATACATTATATTGCCATTATCAAAATAGTTAAATTAGACTTTGGTAAACATATTTGTTAGTGCCCTGGTAGACCTGTAGGTGAAATGAAAAAATACATGGCCTACAGATCACTTTTAAAAATGTCATAAAGACTGGTAGACTATTTTTGACAAAATACCTTGAGGGCATCAAAGTATTTGACAAAACACCTCCAAGAAATAAGGTTTTGTGGGATGTGATGGAAGGTATCTAATCTTATATGGTTCACCTCTTGGCCAAAATATGTTCAACTCATGCAAAACAATGGAATTTAGAATAGGTTAAGGTCACCTATAAAAAAACAATAAAAGCAAAATTATTGTGAGATATTGTTACAAAATGATCATACAATCTATGAAAGACTATATAGGGGGTACAAATTGTATGACATGCTTCCTCACAGAAAGGAGATCTTATGGAATGTTATGAAGATAGGCCATAGGCTTGTCAAGGAATTTTTTTAAGGTAGTTTAAGCACAAAATACCAGTTCACCTATGGTCAAAAGTGGTTAGGTTGTGTTAGAGGTCAATCAAAAAGTCAACACAAATATTTAATTAAAATATATAGAGTGGAAAGTGATGTAATAGGGTCAATAAACATAGTATATATTACCAATTGGGGAAAAAAATATATTCATACTAGTAAATATGTTAAAAAGAGTTATAAAAACAAACTAAAAAAATGCCCTTTTATATGCTAATATATTCATAGTTGTAAGAACCAGAGTCTAGAGATGGCTGTGAATGGAAAAAATTAAAATGTTGAGTCCCCAATCTTGATTCAATCTGACCTACAATCTTGAATAATCACACGCATGATAGAAGATGTCATTTCAAGAGGAGACTCCCACTATGGTCACCAAATGAATCTTAGCAAATTTTGAGAAATAGATCTAAATATGCAAAATAATACTAAATCTAACTCAAATTTTACAAATATCATCAATAGGAGATAATGTAAGGACCAATAAAAATTATTATTGTATTCTTACCATCACCTTGCTCCTCTTTGTCTTCCCTCAGATTTTCCAACTGATTCTCCAATATTACTTATCTTGATTATGGATTGTTTGACAATGACTTCAAGCTGGATAGTTTAATGGCTTCTTTGGATGCTTGGATGTTATAATGAATGTATAAAGATACAAGGATGGATTACAAGATTTTTATGATTCTATATCAATGGAGGAGAGTGATGAAGGTATCATAAATAATGATAATTGTTTAAAAAAGAAATAAAATAAAAATATTAACAAAAAATTCTCAAAAGTTATTCCACATGCTAATCAACATTTATAGATTAATTAACTTGTAAAGTTAAGTCCATAATAAAACAATATATTGTTAATGGTTTAGATAGTACATATTATCATTTAAGTCATCATACATAATGCTAAACTTGTTTGTCTTTGTGTATTTACATAATTCTTAAATTCAATATAAGTCAAATATTTGCTTTGCATTGAATGACGTCAGTCATCAATAATGACACAAATAAAATAATTTTCATAATATTAGATTAAATTATAGTCATAAGATATAATTATATTTATAATAAATATATTTTTTTTAAATATAATAGGAAAGAGAAAAAAATATTGATTATAATAGATTAACACAAAACTATGAAATTAGTGAATTTTAGCTAAATTTGAGCAATAGATCTAAATATACAAAATACTACTAAATCTAACTCAAAGTTTACAAATAACATCAATAGGAGAGAATTTAAGAAGCAATCATAATTATTAACATATTCTTACTATCATGCTACTCCTCTTTGGATTCCATCTAATATTTTCCAATCGGTTCTCCAATGCTACATGGATTGATTATGGATTGCTTGACAATGACTTTAAGATGGAAAAGTTAATGGATTCTTTGGATGCTTGGATGCTAGAATGGATGAAAGAGGGTATGAGATATGCTATATAGATGTAAGGATGTCTTACAATTTTTTTTTATTCTAGATCAGTGAAGGAGTGTGATGAAGGCATCATAGGTTTGCATTCATTCCTTGTCTAAATGTTTGGGGGTGCCTTTTGCATTTAAAGAGGTGTTTGGAAGGAATTGGAGGGGGAATTTCCCTCCAAAATTTCAAATTTGAGAGGGGATAAAGTTATAGAGGTTAGAAATGTCTAGACTTTCTTTTGGAGGGGTGGGAGGCATGTGAATAGAAAGTGGGTGAATAAAAAATCTTAAAAATTATGTGAAATATGGGGTATATTAGGAATTAAATTATTAGGAAATATGAATATGTGGAGAGTGGGGTGTTTCATGTAATTAGGATTAATTAATTAATTAATCAATTGACTTATTGACACAAAGATATGATGTTAATATGAGATATAAGGATTAGGTGTCGATATTAGATAGAATTAGGTATGCTTTAATGAGTTAATTTGGTGAGTAGAATTATATGCATACATTTTACTCATCTTTGAAAGGGCATTATGACTAGAAGGAGTAGTGGTATTTCAAAGAATAAATATGATAATACATGGGTTTTATCAAATTAATGGCCACAAGATGGCCCTTTAAGGGGACATGTAGAGAAGAAAGAGACAGATGGCCATTTGAAAGGAACAATTGTGAGCATGGTGTGAAAATAGACAATGGAATGCCAAATGATAAAGAAGATGAAATTGACATGAGTAATAAAATACACATTAATAATTCCCATGGTAAAGACATGCATACAAGGAGTGAGGATGATGATATCATGATAGTCAATACATCTTAGGGGGAATCAATCATAACAAAATATTGATAAGATAAGAGGTTAAAATCTTTTGATGTATCCAAAGAAAAGATACATGCAAGGGAGAGCTACAATCTTGAATGCAATGACTGGGTCACAAGTTGCTTAATGTATCCTAAGAAAGGATGCCTGAAAGGGAGAACCACTTAACAAACAAATTGATGAATTAGGCTACAATATTTATACATATCCCAAGCAAGGATGCATGCCAAGGAAAGCTATGGGCTAGAATAATAAAGGCCATGAGATTTTAAAATATCTAAAGCAAGGATGAATGTTAGGAGAGGATCATGTCAAAATAAGATAATGATGTGATAATTTTAGTAATGGGTGTAGCTCATAGCATGTGGAAAATTAGAGTATGAAGTAGTGGATAGAGGAAAATAATATGATCAAGTGACCATGGAATGAAAGGGAAGGATTTTTCAATGTGGATAATGTGTCCTTGTGCACCATGGGTGACAAAGTACTACCTAAATAATCTCAAGAGACCCCAAGCCAATTCAGTTCTCCCTAAATAGGAAAAAATGATGAGAAGAATAAGAGACACAAGGATGAAATAGATAGGTTGTATTTGAATAAGAGTGATGGAGTGGAAATATATATGAGCTATGACATGATTGATATTGAAAATTCCCCTATCAAAGACATATGCACAGGAAGTAGTAAGGACTATGACATAGTTGTTGGCACATCCCAAGGAAGAATCAACTATAAGTAAAGAGTGATAGAGAGAACTATGAGATTTAGACATATCCCAAACAAGGAGACATGCTTAGGATAATTGTGGGTCTTTAATGGAGCATAAATAAGTGTCATTATAGGTTAGATAGCTAAGTGATGAAGGATAGGGGTTGTGATGATGCCATGATGATTATCAATTAAACCTGAAGCAGATTTGGTGAAGGATATGCTGACAGAATGTGAACAAGACCAAGGGTTTATGGAGTGGTATGAGTGTAATAATCACATATGTATTGGAAGTAATAATTTTTGAGTGAAAAAGGTGGATAAATAAGAAGCAAAAATAATAGGGAGGCATAAAAACTAATGGATTTGATATAAAAGAGGTGGTTTTGATAGAAGTGGTGAAGGATGATACCAAGTTGCTAATGCAAGGTGGAAGAATGGGGTAGTAAGAATGGAGTGGTTATCATTAAGAGCCACATTTTAAGAGGGGAAACTTTATCAAAAGCTACATAAGATTTTTGGAAAAAGGCCACCATTATTACAAACTAAGTTTTATTGGCTATAGTGAAGGTAAAACTTGCATGAACTCATTTCACAAGTGGTCATCATTGCTATGTGCCAAGGAGGATAATCAATATTGGTGTCAGGGCTTGAAGATCCTATTCAAGATATTCATAGGTAGGTGTATGTATCATCCATCTACATAACTTGATACTAGGAATCCTTATAGGGTACTAATGACAACATCATCAGTGTTGAGCTAGTGACCCATAGGAGGAATACATGGTTACTAGTGAATAAGGTATTTGAAGCACATTTTTCACTCAAGAAACATTAGATTTAGTGAAGAAAAAATATGAAAAGAGACTTAAACGTATAAGATAGATGTGTGGCATGGAATGAAAATAGAAAGGCCAAATTAGTGTAGCATGTTGTGATAAGGAGGTTATGGTTTAGGTGGATGGAAAAAAGTTAGGGTGCATGGAATGGTGAGGAAGTGAATCAAGAATATAAACACTTAGGTGGGCACATAAACCATTTATGGATTTACTATGGGTTTTTATTCTATATTTATGTGAGTAGTGATAGGTACATGGGGAACTAGGATTTTGGGTGTTGTAGTGGATAATAATGTGTTTTAAAGTGTGAGGAGAAGCCAAGGGGTGGTATAGAGGTCATGTAGTTAAGAATAAGCAATCTGTGTGGTAGGGGGTAGCGAAAAGTAGTTATCTAGGTGAGTAGAGGTTACATAGCCATGTTGTAAGGATAGGGGAATAAAATAAAATCATGGAGTGAGGGGAGTTGTAGGCTATTATATAAGATCTATAAAAGTGATGGGATCCCTTAGGTATGGAGAGTGGGAAGCCACATAATGGGGTTTTGTGTGTTGAGGGTAGCATCATAGTAGGTTTTGGTTACAAAGGGTTAGTAAAGAGGTGTTGGTGGAATAGGGGCCATGGGATGTAGAATATTCATTTTTTGTGAAGGCATTGGGATGTTATTTAAGTCATAATATACAATGAGACTATTTGAATAGTAATTATGTTTGTGTTGTAAGGGGATTGAGTACTAGAGAGGATGATGGTGGCATGAAGTGCATCAAAATGGTTGAGAAGATGGTGATGTGAACAATGTTTAAGGGATGTATACCAGCTACAAAGGCATGGGAAAAGAAACACAAATAATAAGGGCATTGGGGATTATTTAAGTTGATTAGCAATCATGTGAAGGGAGATAATAAGTTTACAATACTAGGCATCATGCTAATTGGAACAAATTATTTGAACACACACACACACACACACACACACACACACACACACACACACACACACACACACACACACACACACACACACACCCCATATGTATTAGCCTAGGTAAGATCATTGTTGGAGCTAGCGAACTGATGGGAGGCATAGATTAGGTTGCTACAAGAATAGGTGGAGTAGATGCAGGCTAACCATATTCAACTATAGGGACAATTGGATCAAAGAGAGATAGAGCCACAAGTCGCTAGGATGGAGTGCAATATCAATTGGATACTATTGGATGCCCTAGGTTAAGAGACATGATAGCCCAAGTGGAAAGGATGGATCAAGAGACATAATATTATAAATCCTTGTATGATCAGGCTATGTTAGTAGGGCATAGGGCTATATCTTATAGGGGAATTAGTCAATCTAAGAGGTTACTAAGTTCCATGCCATTGAGCCAATCAGTTCATCCATCATTGAGGCCACCTCCTTAGGGTGGGATGTAAGTTATGATGTATCAATGGTGAATAACTTAGGCTTAGATGTACTTATGGAATAAATGATGTTATAATGAGAACTGTAGGTGTTATATAAAAAAATGCTCATGTAGATGTGTTAAAGATGATGGTAATTTTATGATGGCTAGAACATATGTCAATTCCTAACATGAATATGATGTAATAATTGATATTATTTTTATAATAATAGAAAAATGTGATTATTTTGTTGTCATGTAATGTTCAAAATGTGATTTGGAATGATAGTCATGTCCACTAGGATAATAATGGGAATGGATATGATGTGTATGTGGGGTCATGAGTACACAAAATAAATGTTTTAAAGTAGTTGAAAGATAATATGATGACACTCAGTGAGTGGTGACACTATGGTGAGGGAACAATGACTATTTTTGGGACCCCTCTTCTTAATGGGTCTAAGAAAACACTATCAAAACAATTACGAGGGTATTAGTGTTATATAACACATGGGGAGTCGAGGTGTTTTGTCACATTATAAGATTTTGAAATCATTCATGTAGTTTTTGTAATTTTAAGTAGTTAAATACTCCAACAATGTCACAAGGTAGGCCAATACCACCATTGAAGCAGATCTTTGAAGTGAATGTGTAGGTTTTCCACATGCTTTATCAAGTGATGGACCTATTAGAAGTAATATTATGGTAGAAGAAACCAAAGGAGATGAGACCCCATCCATAATATAGAATGCACCAATTTTTTTGCATAAGGTGCTGACCAAGAATATGTACTTAAGGCCTTGCAAGACCTAGTGACATTCCTTTATTTCATAGGGGAGACCTACAGATGTGTCAAGAGAGAGTGGAACATTCACGAGGGTAATAAGATGATGCAACTAGTAGAATGAGGGAGGTGGTTTAGGTATCATCCCCATATGATGTGTGTTGTTATTGTGAACAAGTTAGCCATTTAGGCTAGTATTGTCCCTAGAGGGAGCTAGTAGATGTTGGTTTTGTGAAATAGAGGTGAGGTAGTTGGATGGTGGGTACCTTAGGATCAACCAAGGTACCTATTAGGACATGATCTAAGTATGTAGGGCCTTGAGGGATATGTACTAGCTATTTATATAGTAATAAAAAATATTATTATGATTATTGTAGTATTTTTATGTGTTTAGATAATGGTATGGTGTGTGGTTTTTGTAATCATGAATAATTTGATAAAGATGTCTGGTTTTTATGATATGACTAAGTATAATCCTCCTTGCCGAGGGATGTTGTTGGTAGTATAATTTTTGATGGAATGGGAATGTATTAAGCCATATAGATAGTGCAATTATATATTTTTTTTTCACTTGTGAGTATAAGTATACCCATCACATGAGGATAAGCGACATCACAATTGAATCAAAGTACATGGGAGACTTGGAGTAGGATCTTTGTTTAGTGACATTTCCATTTTATATGTTAGGTAGTCACTTAAGTCCACCCTTATTCCCTTTAGTAAAAAGGATACAAAAATTTACACTTAAAAAATTAATAAATTAATCACTCAAGATTATTAACTATCACTTAAAAATAGAAAATACTTATAGGACTGAATGATTGTTAATAATACATATGTAAAGGATATGTACAAAAACTATCACTCAACAGAACTATGATAAATTTTTTGACATAATGATATATTAAAAAAACACAATCATAACAAAGACTAAGTATATACATATTGACTCTTATTAAGATAATCAAAGAAAAGTGATTTACATGATTTCAAAACATATGGACAATTAAACATCAAAAGTCCTAATAAGAATTTAAATAGGATTTATGTGCTTTATTAATAGAACCTAAAAGATTAATAATGGAAAAGGATAACTATGTACAAGATGTTCTAAGAGAAAAGACTAAATGGATATTTACAAAGGTAAATTGTGACCAAAAAATGTTTTTTACAGTAAGATAAGGATCAAAAATTGATTATGATGATAATTCTCAGGGTCTAAAATGGATGATTATGATTCCATTACAAGACATATTATAGATCATAGAGTAGAACATAATATGACCTTTCTTTAGAGATGACGTTAGTGGGTTCATGTATATGTCTACAAAGGGGATAAATTGGGAATGGATGAATTTGTATGTAATTAAGACTTATTGGAAGAAGAGTCATCAAGGAGAATGTGATGGGGATATGTATTAGGATGTTAGAAATGGAAAGATTAAATTTTCAAAAATGGATTAGATGTTTGAGATGACTCTTGAATAGATATCCTCTTTGCACTTTCAACAATTATTTTCTCCAAATTTAAACTCATATCTCTTTTTTTCCTTAATCATATATTATGTTCCCACTATTAGGATCAGGGTCATATGAAAATATTAAGATGGATTGGCAAGATGTAAATAATGGAGTGGGGATGGATAGATGTGCTCTGAAGAGTAGGGACTTATAGACATGGGTTATTTGGATCCCTTTAAGTATAAAAATTCTTTAGATACATAATATTCATGGGATCATCTAATCACCATATAAGGTGGAAAATTTATAGGTTCCTGACCTAAATTTTGTGATGATAACTTAGGGCCCAAGCCAATTTGTTTGATATTTACCCTTATTTTCTCACTCTACATTGGTGTTTTTCTGATTATCCTTTAGGACTGGATCACCAACATTAAATTCTCTAGACTGGATGTGATATTGGCCATTATGTTTATTATGATATGCCTTAAGGTTTTCTAAGGCCTTTTGACACATTTCATCTAGCAAGTATTAAGCACATGTAGCCTTTCTTGCTTGTAATTATTATTAGTAATCATGCCCAGTAAAGATATTTATAAAGAGGAGAACTCAACTTTAACGAGCAAGATTTCCTCTATTCCATAGTCTAAAGAATACAGAGTGGCCCAAATAGGTGTTCTAGCACTAGTTATATAAGACCAAAGATTTGGATATAGTTGTAAATGCCAATTTCTACTAGCATCATTGAGAATTTTCTTGAGAGTTGTAAGAAGCATTGTATTAGTTGTTTCTACTTCACCATTACCCTGGGGATAATAGGGTGTGGAAAAATGTTTCTAAATTTGATAATGATTGTATAAGTATTCAAATTATTAATTTTTGAAAGATTTTCCATTATCTAATATAATTTTAGCTGGTATTCCAAAGTGGCAAATGATCTTATTTAGAATGAATTTAGATATTTGTAGGCATGTGGTATAAATTAAAAGCATTATTTTGACCCATTTAGTGAATTATTCCATAGCCATGATTATGAAGTTATGTCCATCCAATCATGTAAGATTAATATTTCCAATAAGGTCTAGTCCCCATATTGAAAATGGCCATGGGATCATTATAGGTTGTAATTCTTGTGTGGGTGCATGAATGATATTAAAATGCTTCTAAAAATCTACACATTTACAAACATATTAGTAGGTATCATGATCCATAGTGGGCCAATAGTATTTAATCTAGAGTAACTTATTGGCTAGGGACATCCCACTAACATGACCACCACATATACCATTGTCAACCTCATTGATTGCAAGAACAACCTCTTTTGATGTTAGTAATATTATCTAAGTCCAATCATATCCTTGCCAATAGAGTGTGATACCAATGATGGTATAGAGGGATGTGAAATGGATGAAGGATTTATGTTGGTGGAGATTGAGGTCTAGTGGCAGTATATTATCATGGAGTTAAGTGTAAATGTCATGGTACTAGGGTAGACTGGGATTAGGTATAACAAAAATTTAATAATGAGTTATTTATTGATGAGTAGGTAAGAATAATTGTTTAATAAAAAAATCCCTCAAGTACATCTTATGGAAGATCTATCAAAGAACCAATAGTGGTCATTGATTCAGTGGCTTTATTACTTCCTCTAGGAACTTGCTCAATATTTATTGACAATTATTTTTGTTTCAACTTATGCACTAGTTGCTTATAAGGAAGTAATTTATTATCTTTTGTTTGAAACTATTTGTTCACCTACTTGATAATAACTGGAGAGTCACAAAATACCTAAAAATGCTAGATATTCCATTGGATGGTGAGTTGTATCCTAAAAACTAGTTCTTCATATTCATAAATATTATTTGTACATGGGAAAATAATTCAAAAGGCTTTGGGGATTAGGTCACCTTATGGGGTTACCAAAAGGATTCCTACTCCTAACCCATGCATAGTAAAACAACCATCAAAATATAATTTCAAACCAATTGATTCCTCAATTATTAGTATGGATTCATCTAATAAGACCATGATGAATAGCTTCGTATATATTATGGGTTTGGTTTCCAATTGATCCGCATTGACTTGTCCCTTAATGGCCTTTTAATTTACATACTCCATATCAAATTATCCTAGCATCATGATCCATTTGGCCATTCTTCCAATTAGGGATGATTTATATAACATATACTTGAGTAGATCAACCTTTTCTGTGAGCTTTCCTTGGTTAGTCAACATATAGTGCCTGAGTTTTTGTGAGGAAAAAATTCCAGCCAAGAAATCTTTCTCAATGGGGGTGTAATTGAGCTCATATTATATTAATGGTCTACTTAGATAATAAATATCTCTTTCTTTTCCTTCATCATTATGATGAGATAGTAGGTCCCCTATAACACAAGGTGTATCATAAATTTATAAAAACATTAGCCTTCCTAAGATTGGTGGTAATAATAATAGAGGATTCACTAAATACTAATTCAAGTTATCAAAGGACTTTAGATATTCTGAGTTCCAGTCAAATTCAGCTCCCTTCTTTAATTTATAGGTGAATGGGTGACATTTATCTTCCAATTGTGATATAAACCAATGGATGGTCTAGAGTGTCCCTTGAAGGATTCTTAAAATTGTTGTAGATTCTTAGGGGGAGGCATCTCAAAAATAGATTTTACCTTAGTAGGGTCTACTTAAATGCCTCACCTAGAAACTATGAACCCCAAGAGTTTTCTTAGGGTGACTCTAAATAAACATTTCTTAGGGTTCAACCTAACTTTATATTCCTAGAGCCTTTCAAAAATTCTTCTTAGGGCCATTAGATGTTTTTATCAGAGCTGAGGCATTCCTCATCCATGTAATATTTATTAATTTCATCCATCATATCATGTAATATGACCATCATGGCCATATGATAAGTGGATCCCAAATTTTTTAGACCAAATGACATCACTTGATAGCATAAGGTCCCCCATGGAGTGATAAAAGTAGTTTTGTGTTGATCTTCAGGAGTGATTTTAATTTGATTATAAGCAAAGAAACTATCCATGATGGAAAGAATCTTATAACCCATGATAGAATCCATGATAATATCAATATTAGGTAGAACAAAGTCATATTTAGGACATGTCTTGTTTATGTCATGAAAGTTTGTACATATTCTAATTTCTCCTTATGTTTTAATGACATGGATAATATTAGATATCCATTCATTATATTTAATTAGTTGGATGAATCCTACATCCAAGAATTTATGCAACTCTTCCTTGACCCAAAGTTCCACCTTGGGGTGAATTTTTTGGAGTTTATGTTCAACTGGCTTTGCATTCAGATGAACTACTAAGTGATGTACCACCAAGGTAGCATCCAACCTAGGCATGTTAGAATAGCTCCATGTGAAAACATCTATATATTATTTAAGAAGTTCAATGAGGATTTAATGCTCTTCAGATGTAAGAATTTCCCCTAGTTTTATGCTTTTGGGGTATTCATGTATTTCAATATTTAATTTTATGACCTCCTCAATGAGATAAGGTGACTGATCCTAAAGCTAGTTTGGAGGTTGTGGCAATTCTTCTTCAAAAGCAAATTTTTTTGGGATCTCTATATCTAATTTTGGACAAATCTCTTTTTCACTAGGAATTGGCTAAATATATTCCATATTTGTAGAAGAATCATTTCCTTCATATTTTTCCTCTTCTCTTTGATTTAGTAACACTTGTTGTTCTCCAGAATATGTGGAATCATTTAAATTGATAGAGAATCCTTTCTTGTTGTCTCCTAATGGCATAAAATCTCTATCTCCTAGATATTTAATAATAGCTTCATCATTTTGGAAGACATCAAAAGATGGCTCATTCTTTTGATCCTAGTCTATGAGTGTGGGGTAGTGGAGGGAGATATTGATGGTGGAGATGGCATTGTCAGAGAAGAGGTTTATGGAAACCAAGTCTTTATAGAGACTATATACTCTTAACTTTTTCATTAGAAATAGACTCTTTGAAAACCAAAGAAGTATCCATAAAGATATTGTTTAAGTCAATGCCTAGTGGTTTCTACCCTAGTCCAAGATGTTTTAGATGCTCAATAACCTAGATAGGTTTTATCTTGCCTTGTTCTTCTCTACCTATTCATTTAACCCTATGGTTAATATTCTAAAGCATATTTTTAAGCTAGGGATATTTATACTTGTGAAATCCCAGGGTCTCTTCTTCAGGGATGAGATACAAATCATCAGGTTCATTAAAATATTCATCTGCTAGCACGACTATACTTGTGAAGGCCATAGACCTAGATTTAGAAATAATTGGTTTATCTTGCCTCATAGTAAGGTACTTGTAGCTACATGGGGATAATGGTAGGTTTCTAACATAAAGAGTTTTATATTTATACTCCCCACTGTCAGGAATCTAGAACAACAAACATGCTCTGATCCCACTTGTCAGGATGCGAAACCGGAAACATACAATTGATTACCAAACTTCAAACAACTTAATATGCGGAAATAAACCAGATTCACCAAGTAACTAGAATTCAGAATAACACAGCATATGAGAGACAATACACAACTTGTATTAACACTTTATACAGAAAAGAATACAATAAAGAAGATGCCACTTCTTCTCCACCACCTTACAGAGGTTTCCCACACCTCAAGTGAACAGTAATTCTTCTCCCCAAAGCTCTCCCTCTCACAGGTCTCAACACCCAACTCAAATACAGAGTTGGTGTTCACCTCCCATGCTCCACGCATAACACAAGTGCTCCACGCACTCCACAAGCACTCCACGTGCTCCACAAGTACTCAAGGTACTTCAAGTAGATCTCCCATGAATCTGCAACAACCTGCAATTCAACAGACCATACTTATGGAAGGAACTTCCTTGCCTTCCTCTTGCTCTATCCGAGTACACACCTGTACTCCAAGTAGATCCTGCCTGATACTGCTCCCTGTTGTGTTGCTGTCTGTATGACCTTGCACACCTGCAAATCAAACAATGGTTCTGCTCAATTGTGAACCTCGACCTTGCACACACATACACCTGCAGATCAACGATCTTACTTACCATGTAGATCTCCTATATAGGCCATGCAACTGTGACCAAGATCCTACACTCTTGAAGAACCCAGCTGGCTCTCCAATCCAGCACCAACACACCTGGTATTGTGGCACTAGGAGGAACGCACCATTGCTCTACCTCACACACAAAAGGAGCTTATAATTATGCTCTCTTACTCCCTAGCACACTTTTCCAATACAACCATGAGTCTATTATATAGATCTCATCCAAACAATAATTAGACATCTAATTACAATAATTAGATCCGCAGCTCTCAGTCTAAAATTAGATCTCTTCATGCAAACACTTGGTTCGTTAGCTAACTGCCCGTAAATAGCTCGCAGTCGAACCACACAGGCGACCGACGCCAGTCCCTGTCCGCCTGGGGGTCGCCGACGCCGGCCAATCTCTGACCGTCGTCGGTTTCCTTCCTGCCCTTTCCTGCCGACGTCGGTTGGCCTGATCGACGCCGGTGTCTCTGACACTCAGCAACTCTCCTGCAACCCCCTCTGTATCTGCATCAGTGAAGCTTTTAGCTCCATAATCCTAACACCCACGACCCTTGGAAGTGATTTTAAGGTGATTAATATTTGAGGATTTAGATGAATCAGGTAATAGATCATCAGTGTGAATATATTTCATAGCTTTGGAGTATGAGAGGATTTATGAGTGATAGGAAAGTAAAAAAAATATGATTAGATTGTTCCATATGGTAACTATTAAAGTGTTCAATTTCTCCTAGAATTATGATGTCCATGTTGAAATGTGGGAATTTTAGACATTGATGGAGGGTAGAGGGCATTGCTCTCATCTCAGGGATCCAAGGGCATCCCAAAAGTATATTATATGGGAGATCAACATCCACTGAATGAATTAGGGTTTGTTGGACTATGAGTCCCACATATATAGGTAGATAGATTATGCCTGTAGATGGGCTCTCATTATCATCATATGCTTTAATCATTATCATAGTGGGGCATAATGAAAATTCTTAGTACCCAAAATTATTAATAAATTCAAGATTACATAAATTCAAGGCTGAATTTCCATCTATAAGTGCCCATGTAATCTTGTGATTATCTATGGAAATCTTCATGAATAATGGATAATTATGGTGAGGGCCTATAGGTGGTATATCTTAGGCACTGAAGGTAATTATTTAGGAAGGGGATAAGTGGCCCACCAAGGCTTGAAACTGATAGGTGTCAATATACATGGGGACTTTTAGGTCATTATAGACTTGATTGAGTATATCCTGATGTACAAATGATGTCTTGAGAAGGTCCATAAGATAAATTTGGGCTAGAGTTTTCTAAACTTTCTAGATGATATCATGTGGTTTTTTAGAAGAGCTTGAGAATTTTTTGGGGATAGTGACCTTTTTAGATATGGAGGTGGATGAGTCTTTTGTAGATGGTGCATAAATAGTTATCTTACCAAATCATGTAGTAAGTAGACATTCAATTATTTCCCTACTAATTTTAAGGATGGTGGATGGTAGATGCATATGATTTTAGGGGCCTCAAATTTTGATAATGTTAATGTAGTGGTATGGAATAGAGTCTTAGTTATTTCTATTAGAAGTGGAGGCTTAAACCTAATATTTTAGTGGTTTCTTTTGCCTTTAATCATGCTTAGGTAATGGGTCCTGATACATACCCACCTATTGATTCTTGGTTTGACCTGTTGAGCTCTCCCCTTCAATTTATATGTCTAATTTTTCTCTCAAATATTAGATGAAGTATTGTATTCCATGCATTTATTTGTATCATGTCCCTTGACTCTATGATATTGGAAAAAATCATCTTCACGATACAAATCCATCCATGGCTTATTATCATCTAATGGTTAAATTTTAGGGAGATTAATCATATTAACAATAATTAATTTTTGTAGGACTATTTTTGCAGGTACACCAAGACTAGTTAGAGGTCTCTTTCCCATCTTAGGCTTTAGCTTTCCCCTTGGTACCCTTATAGTGGATATATTTTGATTTTTAATATTAGGGGGAGTTTTTTGCATGGTTTTTACATGTTTTGAATCCATGACACTATCCCCTACCACATTTTTATTCTTTTTGAATACCTTAAGCTTAATCGAAAGAGTATTGTCTTGGTTTTAACTTTTTTCATTTTAGGTATCTAATTTAATTCTCCCCTTTTCAATGAGAATTTTTTCAATTTGAATCCATTTTTTCTATAATTTCATTAAAATACTTGGCACATGATAGTTTCAATTGGTATTTTAGTTTAACATTGAGATTATCAATAAATATTTTGGCTAGCTCCTTTTTGGGGATTGTCCAATAGAATCAACTAACAAGGCTTCTCCACTATTTTAAAAAATGATACTAATCTCTACCCATTTATCTACTTATTATTATAAAGGTATATAATGGAGATGTCAAGTTCAAGGTTGAAGGAAGTGTCACATGAACTTATCTATTAGATCTCCAAAACTAATATAGACTCTTTATGTAGATGCATAAACCATTCTAGTGTGGTCCTTGTGAGAATTTTGAGGAAGATTTTAAGGAGGTAAGAATCATCATATAAAGCCTTGTGACATGCCACATAGAATTCTTGCACGCATTCATGTGGATCCCATTTCACTTTATATTTTCCAAATTTTAAAATGTTGAAGTGTGTTGAGAATGGTACTTACAAGATACTAATATCCAATGGATACCTACAAAAGTCTACATTTTTATATCTCAATGCTTATGAATGAGTATCAATATGTTTAAGAGTCTCTTTTATTATCCTACACTCTTGGGTAAATGGAGGATCCAATAAGGGGTTAGAGGTTTGTGCTTGGCTTCTTCTTGGTATTGATCAATCAAGATTGGTGTTTCTAGCACTCTATCTTGGTGAAGTGGGTTTTTGGTTTTGAGTACAAAATCAGGAGGAAAGGGAATTAATTTTCTAAGTCAATTGGTCTAGATGATTCTCCAAGGTAGATCTCCTTATGTTAGTCTCAACACAATTATTTTTTGGGGGTTATTATTCTTCTTCCAATTCTTGTTCATGATCTAGAAGGTTGGGTTCCCCCTATTTTTGATGAACATTATCTTGATGGAGTGGAGTATGAGGTATAGTGGATGGGAAAATGATATGTTTTAAGAGGAATAGATCAAATGTAGGGGGTAATGTGCCACCATTCCAATTACCTATGCAAGAATTTAATCATGGTTCTCATAAATATATTGGTCAAACTAAGCCCTAACCTCATCACTACTAAAGAAATCATTTTTAAACTAGTCTTCCTCTCCAAGTGTGTGCATGTCACTATGTGTTTCTTTTTTATCCTAATTGTTTTCACCTAGATTACCAAGGATGTCATTTTTTTGGTCGGATCCTTGTCCCCTTCTTATGATATGGGAACGGGTTCTAAGAGGCATGGTGGATGGTGAAGGTGACATGAGAGTAGTGATTAAATGTGGTTTTGATATAAAATGACAAAAGATAATATGGATTTGGATACTCATCTTGTCCCAAGGATTAAAGTGGTCAAGATAGGTGTTTAGATGTGACTTAGATTGAAATTTGAGGTTGTAAAGGGTAGATTGACCAAATAATACAAAATTAAAAAACTATAATGGTTCAATCTAGTAAAAAAGATGAGATGACTAGATGGCCTTCCCACTAGCAAGACAGTGATTCAAATGGGTGATAAATATGAATAGGAAAGATGGTAAGATTATGGGTTCTAAACAAAACCTAATAAGGTTGTAAAATTTGACAATGTTTGATAGAGAATGATGAGTGACCACTAAATATTCAACTCCAAGACAAGTTTAATACCCAAAAGGTGTGGATGGTGATACTAAAATGAAATAGTTTGGTTTGTTCCTAAGATGGGGTAAGTCATATGTTTTCACTAGGTGGTTTTGGTAATAAAAGGGGTAGGTTAACTCAGTTCATAAAAATTATAGGCCTTAGCACAACATGCCGAATCATAAGCCTTATTATCAGTAACCTATCACAAAATCTACTGAACACTCTCAACCTTATCTACACTTGATGGTCACTTGGGTATTGATATTGACTCTAGAAATAGAATGCCAATTATTATTGAAGGTATTATTTTAGATTTTATACATGCTTACTAGGGGAGTCATTGATATATGGTAGGTATGATGGGGCCCAAATATGTGTAGGATGATTTCTAACCACTTTGTGTATTGGAGCTAAAATTCCTTGCATTCTATGTAACCCTTTATGGAGAATTTTGCTTTAGCAGCTAATGAAAATTGTCCTAATATTAATACTCCACCAAAATATAAAGTGTGGTCTAATGCATGGTTATGAAATCTATGTCATTAACCCTTAGGTATTAATGACAAGAGCATGGATGCCACTTCAATAATCATGCTACACACTAGAAATAAAAATGAGGAGGGTTTATTGGTGGTTTTTGATCTTCTATGAATCAATATAAAGATATACAGAGGAGGTCATAAACCACTATATCCCTTGGGGGACACTCAAGAAAGAAAAAGTTCTTCAACCCAAATAATTTATTGTGTAGACAAGTAATTAGAAAAAATGTAAAAAATAATGTTTTAGCAAAGTTTGGGACTGATTGACCTGCAAAACAAATGATTAGTAGTTTGATCAATTTAACCTTCAATGATTCACCCTATCAAGCACACATGTTATTATTTTTTACTTTTTAGCGATTTAGACTATGTAATTTGAGTGGTGATCTAAAAAATAGTGTTAGTAGTCTGATGATTTTAATAGGCTACCTATAAAAATTGATTCATAGATGGAATATTTTTTAATAATATAGACTAACTTTATTATTAAATAGACTTAGATTTAAAACCCCACTATATGATATTTAGGACTAGATGAATACTATTTAATATGCATAAATTTTAAATCTATTTTTAGACATTAAGCATATTTATTTCAAATGATTATCAAAAAATTGTAGAATAAATAAGACCTCTTAAAATCATAATTCTATCTTGGTGATCATGAATAGGTTTGATAAAATGGCATCAATTAGAGCAAACATTTATTATGATATGACTGAAAGTTATAAAAGACTAGTGGTTATCAAAAGGTATGGCACTCTGCTCACAGATTATGGTATCAATACAATATCAATAGGTCTGATAAATATCTATTTAAATATTATATGAATCAAACACAATTAATATCTAAAGTAGGTATAACAAGAAAGAGAAGATTTAAACATAAATCCTGATAGCATTGTTTTTGTAAAAAAGCCTAGATTACCACAACATCGCTTTACATGACTAAAATACCAATGACATTGCTTTACATGATAAGTGTTTAATCAAGTGGTTGGATTGAGATGTTTCAATGCAAAATTACAACTTTATAATGAAAAAATTATAGATGTTTGTGTAGATCAATTACCTTTACCAACACATGGGTCATTGGATAAAATAACCACTAGCATGTAGATTATTTAATAAAATGTCTCAAGTAAAGTGGATGCATGTGTTGTATTACCATTATTAAAATAGGTAAATCAAACTCTGTTAAACATATTTATTAGTTCCCTAGCAGACCTATATGTGAAATGTAAAAATACACAGCCTACAAATCACTTTAAAAAATTCCATAAATGATGGTAGACTATTTTGACAAAATGCCTTGAAGGCATCAAACTATTTGACAAACCACCTCCAAAAAATAGGGATTTTTAGGATATGATGGAAGGTGTATAATCATGTATGGTTAACCTCTTGGCCAAAATATGTTTAGCTCATGCCAACTAGTTATATTTAGAATGGGTTAAGATAACCTATCAAAGCAAAATAAAATTAGTTTCATTGTGAGATATTATTTCAAAACAATCATAGAGTCTACGAAAGCCTAAAGAGGGGGCATAAATTATTTGACAAACTGCCTCAAATAAAGGATATCTTATGGAATGTTATGACCATAGGCTATAGGCTTGTCGAGGAATTTGTTTTAGGTATTCTAAGTGCAAACTACCAATTCAACTAGGGACAAAAGTGGTTAGGTTGTGTTAGAGGTCAATCAAATAGTGAACACAAAGATTTAATTAAAATCTATATAGTGGTGAGTGATACAATAGGGTCGATAAAGATAGTAATTATTACAAATTGGGGACAAAAATATATTCAAATTGCTAAATATGTTAAAATGAGTGATAAAAATAAACAAAAAAAATCCCTTTTATATGCTAATATATTCATATATGTAAGATCCAGAGTCAGGATAAGGTTGTTAATGGAAAAAATTGAAATATTAAGCCACCAATATTGATTCAATCTAGCCTAAAATATTGAATAATCAAATTCAAGGTAGAAGATGTCAGTTCAAGAGGAGGCTCCCACTATGGTCACCAAATGAATCTTAGCAAAATTTGAGCAATAGATATAGATATGTAAAATAATAATAATTCGAACTCAAAGTTTACAAAGAACATCAATAAGAGATCATGTATGACCAATTAGAATTATTAATGGATTCTTACCATCACCTTGCTCCTCTTTGGATTCCCTCCAATATTTTCCAACTGATTCTCCAATACTACTTGTCTCGATTATGGATTGCTTGACAATGACCTCAAGATGGATAGTTTAATGGATTCTTTGGATAATATAATAGATGTAAGGGGGTATGAGAGCTAGTATATATATGAAAGGATGGCTTACAATATTTTTATGTTTCTAAATAAATGGAAGAGAGTGATGAATGTAGCATAGGCTTGCATTCATTCATTGTCAAAAATTTTGGGGTTGCCCTTTGAATTTAAAGAAGTGTTTAGAAGGAATTGGAAGTGGAATTTCCATCCCAAATTTTAAATATGAGAAGAGATAAAGCTATAGAAACCTCTATACTTTATTTTGGGGGGGGTCATGTGATTAAAAATTGGGTGAATAAAGAATATTAGGAATTATGTGGAAAGTGGTGTAAATTAGGAATTAGAATATTATAAAATATGAATATGTGGAGAGTGAGGTATTCCATGTAGTTAATATTAGTTAATTAATTGAATTAAGGTCACAAAGAGTTGATGGTAATATAGGATATAGGGATTAAGAATCAATATTAGATGAAGTTAGGCATGATTTAATGAATTTATTTAGTGAGAATAATTAGATGCATACAATTAGTAATTTAGATAACACTAAATACATGTGATACTTTGAAACATTTAAGCTTCCAATATCTAGTCACATGATGAATTAACATTTGGATCTTTCCCATGAAATTGTTAATATTAATTTGTGTGTGGGTAGAAATAGCCAGGGTAATGAATGTCTACAAGTCTTATTTTAGTGTGGTATATTAAAAAGGATTAGTTAATTAGGTGTTTTAAACATGTTCTCTCTATCATGACCTATTTGAAATTTTTCTTGTATTATGTTTGTTGCACAAATTTTTAGAGGATATTTATAAATTATATAGAACCTAGGTCTTGTACACTTTACAAAATTAGATCTTAGTTATTCCTCTTAATTTTAGACTTTCCTACTTCCACAAGTCTCACTTATACTCTATCTTATGCCCCTTGGTCTATCTCTAACTCTATCTAGTCTTATGTTGATGACCCAGCATTCTATCTTGACCAAAATACTAAAAACCTACTTATCTTTTGCCTTTGCAAGTTATCAATCTTTACATCTTTTCCTACTCCTTGGACACTTGTGTCTTGGGTAGATAACTATGTTCACATAGGTGTACTATTATTACATATGTGTCCAATGCTATAAGCTCATATAATTTTCAAATGAAAAGTATCCTAATAGCTGACCTAAGTGTTATTATGCAATATATTCTCTAAAGGTATTGGTATAAATATAATATCAATCCTCATTTATTATTCACCTAACATGGACTAAGAAAATTTATCAAAAGTATTTTATTAAGAATTCAAGTGAGCAAAGATTTAATATTTTCTCCTATTTTCATATTAATCATAGCGATAATGTATCTACAGGTCTGATGTACTAAAGGATCAACCCAAGAGCTAAATTTGTCAAGCTAGAAGATAGGTCATTATTTTATTTTCTTAACACATATTTTATGATTCACACACAACCCACCAAGTATGGGAGAAATACATAATTATTAGGCCCTCATCAAACTATTGCCTATGTAGGTAGATTTCATTTATAGTGAGGTCTTTGGGATAGCTCAACACTATGTACTACTATGAAGATGAATAACTAAGGTTTTGATCATTTGACAAGGAGTGATAGTCCATGACCTAGATCTAAATGCACTAGAATCAAAGTGATGATTAAGACATAAGCATCAAGATTGTCACATCCCATTCCAATAGTTAATCTATAATAGAAATCTACATCTAATATAGACACTAAAGTTGATACAACTATCCAAGGTTGATATAAGTATTTGTGGCTATAAAGGCACTTAGTGTATAATTTGAGAGTGTTATAAAACATTATTCTAGTCAACTTCCTACATATTCAAGATACAAATATTTATTAACATTATAACTAATTAGTACCTTATTTTCATTATCATTATTATATCTAGGATAATTTTCTATTTTAGCATATATCAACATAATAAATTAATTATATGGTCTATATGACTTTTTCAATTAATTGGCCTACTATATATCTATTTATCACCCATGTGCTTATCCAGTTCTATATGTTTAACCCTATTTACCCATAAAAGGATCCATGTCCAATTTAGGGTTAAATATTTGGTGAACTTGATATTTGAGCTCAAAACCCTTGAAGGTTTAGGTTTTTGTATTTCTTATTTTCCTAATTGTTGTATTTTTTTGGAAATTTTTAATTTTGAATGGAAGATAAATAATCTTTGATCAGCTATCTCAATGATAATAAGAGCTTAATATATGTATTTTTGTATGTTACAAGAGATGAAATAAGTAATCACATGTGCTAAAGTTAAGTCTTCAATATCTAGTGATGGTAAGTCATTAGAAGGTACTATAGCTAATTCCACACCAATATATATACCTAAATATAGTGGAGGGTTGGATTATGTATTCTAACCTTGGTTTCGTGAAGCTACTATTGCTACATATACCATGGTGATTTCAATTCCTAATACTACTCAAACCATGTTCACTTCCCATTTTGGTGATTACTCGGCCTACTAAACTAAACCCCAATGGATATATAGTTCAAACACTCCTTGAAGTTATAAATACCTTAGAAGACAAGGTTACAAACATTGATCAAAAGGCTTGAAATTTTCCTCATGTTATTTATTCCCAAGATGTTTTGCATAACCCTCTTGCACTTGAGATATATTTGTACCCTTTTCTAACTAATTTTGTTGCACCTAATTTCCTATTTTATGATGGAGAGGTTGATCTTAAGCATCATTTTTGATCTGTTTACGCGACATGCCTTGATTATTCTTCCAATAATAATATTTTGACCAAATTATTTCCAATAAGCCTCAAAGAGTATACTTTGAGTTGGTTCTATGATTTACCTCTTCAATCTGTAAAATCATTCAAACCTCTTATAGATCATTTTATACAACACTTCTCTATTAATATTACTGAAAAGGTTTCCTATGCCCAAATTCTAAAAATCAAATAAGGAACCAATGAACCTATCAATGGATATGTCTTGATGTATAAGATAATGTTGGCTAAAATGATCAATCTTATGGTAGATAAATAACTTTAAGACCTTTTAAAATAAATTTTGATTGGTCTTTTACATGAGTTAATCACTTTTAAGAATTTCAAATCCTTTGATGACTTATGTCATGTTTTTTGGGACCATGAAATGAACATTATCTCATTGGACAAACTTAAATATGTAGCCAACACACCTACTTCTCCTATATATCAAAGATAAAGTTTACAATTAAACAAAATCATAAGGTAAAACCTCATTAGCCTAAATAGGAATTAAGCACCATGTTTAATGCAGTTATACAACAACCTAATAAGCTTGTTTTTTATAATGCATTGATGAGAGAATTTACATTCTTACCTATGTCTCCTACTTTATAACTCTCATGGATAGTAAAGTGTCATATTATATATCTATTTCATCCTATAAAGGTTGATATGGGTCAGCCTCTACCTAAAGTATATGATTTGTAAATGCTTATTGTGACTATCACCAAGGTCGTGGGTATTCTACAAACATATGTTTTACCTTGAATCATAAGATCCAAGACCTCATTGATAACCAAAAGAATACATTTGATGCTCCTATAAAGGAATCAGGTTGATATCACAGTGATCACTAAAATTAGAATATATTTAAAAACCTTTTGTAGGACCATGCTAAGAATGATATAAAAGGGTAAATGGTATATAAAGCACATCTTCTTCCATCACACTATGATCATCCACTGGATGGGATTATTGGTGCCTATACACAACATAAACATCATTTGGTTTAGATATATTTTATTACTTTAGATGATGGTGAGATTATGGATAATGACTTTGATCTTCATTTAAGCATAATTTAATCACCAATGTCTATGTAATGTTATGATTGATAATGTTACAATAAATTTTTTTAGCATAATGGCATTACTTATGCACTTTGGTTATACTCATCATTATTTATATCCTAAAACTACCATATTAGTTAAAGCATTTTATGGGACCTCATAAAATATTCTTAGTGAGATTGACTTACCTTTATAGGTGGGTCCTGCACATGTGGTTACTACCTTTTCAGTTATACCTTCCACAAGTGTCTTTAATATGTTATTGAGATGCCCTTGGATACATAATGTTAGAGCAATACCTTATAATTTGCATGGGTGTTTTAAATACATTCACACCAATGGGGTAATTACATTTTCTTGAGTTTTGTATGAGCATCTTTTTTAATAAGAGAGATTTATACCTAGAAAATTAATTATCAAGTCTAATAAGGCTAATATACCATAAAAAGGTAAGCAATAGGCAATCTCTTTTACTATGAGGATAGTAATTTAAATACCATTACATCATAGATCCATAGTGTGTTGCATGGAATCCTCATCTAGTACACACAATATTCATATATGCAGAGCACCTACACATGTTCCTATTACTATTGTTCCAAATGAACCAATAAAAACTCATGAGATACAAAAACCCCTACTCCTATTTTTCTTACTTTTTTTCACAACCAAAGAGTCCCATTATACATACATAAAACTTCATGGATACTAAAATGATAAATATTGCACTTATACATGTTCCTCAACAATGCCATAGGTTTATTAAACCAAGTTCATAGTGGGAAGATATTTATGAGCATATTGTAAATGTGATCATAGGGTAGTATATTCATATATTAAAAAAATAAAAAATATAAAAAAAAACATTAAAAAATACAAAAATATGTTTGGCACATACATATTCTATTGGCTCCTTGGCATATATGTGCTAGTTTCATGTTGATAGATAGTATATAAGTTAACTATTCATACACGTGTTTCAAACTCTTATTTGAGTATGATACAAGCATATATAGATGCATGATTTATGAACTTTTGGATCTTAGGATTTCCATATACTCACATCCTTAGGACAATGGGGGAATACACCTCTATGATCACAATACATCCATGTTATATAATTTGATGGTAACTATACATTATCATGTTTGAGTTTATATATGTACTTAGATAAGACTTTATCCATGTTTTTATATTCTATTATGTGTTTGATATGTTATGTACTTGGATTTTTTACTAACACATTTGATCCATGGGCTCCTATGATATATTTATATTGGTTACTTATGTTTTCATTTATGTAATTATGTGAGTGTTTTGCCTTATCATTGTCTTGCTTATTGAGTATTTGAATATAATCCATTATTTATGGCCCCCATGCCTTTATTTTCTTCTTTGATATTTAAATATTTCATTACTTGTATGTTGACATTTGAGTATTTCATTTCTTTCTTTATGGACATTTGACCAAGTCATTCCATTTCATTGTATAGAATTTACACATGCCCTTTGTTTGTGGTCTCTTTGGACCATTTTTAGTTGATTTGATTTTAAGTGATCTTGTGTGTGTGTTTGATTACTTTTTTATCTTGTACTATAACTATCTAAATATTTTCATGATATTCATCATGCATATTAGGCCTTGATGTGATCACATTCTATGTGCTTAAATATACATTTACCTAGACATGTTCTCCTATATGCTACATGGTTCATTCACAGTTATATGGTTATCTTATCCATTTGAAGTGAGGTTTTGATATGGTATAGATTTTTTTTTCAACATGATAAGTACCAAGAACTAAAAAAGGAATCAAAATTGGCATTGGCATTATTGACTTTGCCACTTTAGACTCTCCACAGCTTGATCTCCCTTCTATGGACTCCTCCGTATCACATGGCAACAGAAGGAACTTCAATGGGTGGAGAGGTAAAGAAGCTTGGTCAGGAACAAAACATTTTGGTTGCATTTTTATAGCTTGGCATAAAATAAACTATTATATTTGATTGAATACTCTGCCCTTTCATCAGCTACGTGGGAACTAACCATAGCTCTTATTTGGTAAAAAAATATTTAAAGGTTTCATATTGTCTTTAGTTTTTTTTTAAAGTGCACAATATTATGATATTAATACAATTTTTTATGTTATGCCAAATTGAATTTGGTCATAGCTAAATTGGATATTTAAGTTTTCTTAAAACTTAAGAGGTTGGAGAAGTCTTGGGATTGAGCCCCTCTTGTTTTGTTTTATATACAATTTTTTTTAAAAAAAATCCACTATCTTTTAAAGCCTAATAGTTTTTCTTAGAAAATAAAAGGCATATTTTTTAGTGGGGAGGATTGGATTATAAATGGGGACATCACTCATTGAGTGATTTGATTATTTTTTGGAGGGGGGGGGCACTTTTTTTTAAAAGTGGAATATTTCAAGTGGTGTAATTTATTTGTGGGGGAATCATTTTTTAATACGGTGGAAAAATATTTTTGGATGTCATTTTTGAAGCCACTTTTGTTTTTGGGATATCACTTTTTCATCTCGTGTGTCAAAGATAGAGGGTGAGTTTAATCTGGTAAGAGGTTATACCCCCTCACAAATAGAACAAACTTGTTCTCACTCCTCCTTACCTTTATTTTTTGGAGGTCATTGCTATTGTATATGTACCCTCTTGGCCCACATTGTCATCCTTGTCATCACGCTTTGCACTCATGGATGCATTACAGTTAGAGTATGACATCCCATTTTTTTATTATGCATTCTTATTTTTGTGCTACTTTTGTACTTATGGATGAAATATTAGTAGAGATTGATGTCTTATGCTCTTGAGTATAGTTTTCTATCATATACCACTCCCTTATTTTAGGAGCAACTCTCTTCTTGATGGTGTCTTCTATAGATTGATCACATTTTAGGTTTCATGCATCATCTGGTATTTGTTGTTGTATGGGATATTTATTTGTGGTCATATTAAGAGTCATGAAGTATTTTTATTCATGTTTGTATGTTCCATGTTGAGCACTTACTCTTTAATTATTTACTATCCCATCACCACCAAGGCCATGTTCTTGAGAGATATTTTTAATGTATCTTCAACATTTTTTTGATAGTTGACAGTATCCTTCAAATTTATTATGGAGCTTGATATACTTTGAAGAGTAGCTATTTTGGTGAATATAATGTCAAAATGTTCGTGTTTGAGTACTTTATTTATCCCACTCATATAGACTTTTTTGTATCACTCCACCTAGTTAGTAGTATGGGGGCGGGGGTATGATACAGATCCTACTTCTTCAACTATCATGTTCTTTGCTAACCTTTTTTTCATTGCATCTTTTGGTAGTATATTGAATTTAGTTGTTGAACCATTTTTCACTATTGATACCTCTATTAATCTCTTTTCATAAGATCTATTATGGTGCATTCCAGTGTCAATTGTTTTTATGATCAAGTAATGGATCCAGACTACTCATGCAAAATTGAGTTCTATTAAGAATTTTAAATCCACCAAGTGCATTTCTATTTGATGGCCTTCATTCCATCCAATGCACCTCTTTAGAATTATGTTGGAATATTGAGCCATTTGCTTTCTTGGGACACCTTACAACATATGTTTTTTGCTCTCTCAACTTTAGTTGTTGTTATTGGTTTTTGGGCACCTTTTGGTGATAAATTTCATCCTTGGTGACTCTTTTTCATAGTGTTTTGAGATTAGTGTTTTTTTTACAGAGTTAGCCTTATACAGAGTACCCATTCCTATTTTGACTTGGTGGTTACAATGATTTGTCATCCATGTAGTCCAGTAATATGGATTGGTTACCATAGAGATAATTTGTATTTCATTATGATTTTGTACATGGGTACCTGATTAGGCCTAGATACTAGAACCCATAAGTCTCTTTACTTTCTCTTTTTTCACTCCCTATTTATAATTAAGGGAGGGTGTTCGAGTAAATCATGTAAGCATTAGTTCAGGAGTTTGTTTATTGTTTAATATGATATTATATTTTGTGCCTGTATTTATTGAGTGAACAATAATAATATAAACTCTAATTTTATGGTTATTAATCCAATAATATTTTGTTGCACAAAACAACCTACCTTGTCTATTTAATAAGCACTCCCATGTATTTTTGACTTGGTCATTGTGGAGACTCACACGGATAATTGTGAATACATTACAAATACTCTTTTGTGCATATTTTATTCTCTATGTATAATGTCTATGTTACAGAAACTATGGTAATGGTTGGCAAGATAGATCCTACTAGTGATGAGCTCATTTTGAACTCCAATAGAAGTAACTATCAGTTTATATTTTCCTTCACCTAAAAGGGACATATATGATTTGGGTCATGTCATAGAGGCATGTTTTACATACATTCATATTTTTAGATTCAGTGGCAGGATGTCATATAGGCATGGATTCCACATGTTCATAGTCTCAAATTTAGTGGGTATGTTTTGCAAACATATTCTCTAGACTTACTCAATATTCAAAATCTCCATATTATAGTGTGTGTGTTATGTTTTAGAAACATGTCCTCCACATTGGCACTAATATTAATTTATAGTTTCAGATTATAGTGGGGGCATGATTTAAAAGCATGTTCTCCACACTTACATAGTTTGAAATTGGCCAAATTGGATAGTTATATAATTTTGATACATAATTATGGCATAATTCTATGCAGTATTACCATTGATATACACAATTTAAATATCATACATATCTAAGGTGTATATGATATGGAATTTGTACCTAATATTATAAAATCAAATGATTTTTAAATTCAAAGTATATTTATGGATTGTCACCACCCTCCAAGTTGGACTTTTATATACTATATTGAGTCAATCTATTGTAGTATTTGTTTCACTTTTTGGTATGGTTTAGGTGATTAAATCACTTAATCTTGCTAATTTTTTAGGTTAGACTTGATTTTGTCATCTAGCCTCACAAGTTTCATAGTTATATCTAACTTGATTCACTCACACTCACTAGGTTATAAGTACGATTAGGTTGTATGGTTGAGTTAGTTTCAACAACCATGTGGCAATCCACCTTTTCTCCAAGGTTGGGGGCATGGGCCCTTCTATGTATTTCTTTATCTATCTCCTTAGATATATGGAATTTGTATATTAATATTTGTCATAATCTCAATTTCAATGATTCATAATGATCAATCTTTCGAATTAAATTATTAAAAGACATGATGGTTTTATCGATTCATAGGTGTACTCCTAAACGTTGTTCTTTCAATTTCAATCATTTAAATACTCTCAATTTCAGATTACATGCTATTTTTTTCCAAAATTTATGGGACATTTGCTCAGAGGATTTTCTTAAAGCTGTTAATAAATTTTATAAGATGGGACATTTGATTAGAGAGTTGAATAATACACACATTGTTCTAGTTCCTAAGAAATTAGGGGCTAAATATTTTAAGGACGTCCATCCTATTAGCCTAGCTAATGTCATTTATAGGATCTTTACTAAGATACTAGCCACTAGGTTGTAACCTCTTCTCACAATCCTTATCTCAAAGCAACAAAGTGGTCTTATTAAAGGGAGGATTATTCAAGATGGGGTGATTATGGTTCATGAAACCATACATTCCATGGAGAAGAGCAAAAAAGTAGGTATAGACATTAAATTAGACATAAATAAGGCTTTTGATAGAGTCTCATAGAAATTCCTTGATAAAGTCCTGGTAAAATTTAGTTTCACTAATAAGTTTAGAAAAATCATTTATGCCTACATTTTTAGTCCCAAATTTTCTATCATTGTTAATGGTGAACCTGTGGGGTTCTTTTCCAGCTTGAGAGGTATAAGTTAGGGGGACCCTATCTCCCCTCTCCTCTTCATTATCATGGCTAATAGTCTCAGCAAGATAATTTCAAAAGTTGTCACCTTGGAATAGCTCAAAGGATTTAGGCCTACCTCTTAGGGAGTAATAGCTTCTCATCAGCAATTTGTTGATGACACCATTTTATTGTTATTGGTTTCCATTATTGAGGCTAAAAAAGTGAAATCTTTAATTCAACTATATGAGGCAGCTTCTAGTCAACAAATTAATTATGATAAAAGTTCTATATACTTTTTCAACACCCCTCTAGCCAAGAAAATGATGATTGCTACTATTAAGGGTTGCTTGACAAATTCTCTCCCTACTACTTATTTGGGCCTTCCTCTAGGTAATAATAAAGTATCTATGACTATTTTTAACTATCTTCTTGATAGATTTCATAAAAAAATTGGTAGGTTGGAAAAGAGTTGTGTTATCTAATGCAGGGAAATGTCTTTTAATTAAGAGTACTCTATATAATTTACCTCTTTAAACCATGTCCATGTTCTTTATTCATTCTGCAGTGATAAACAACATAGAGAGGATTCAAAAACACTTTCTTTGGCATGGCATTGAAGAAATATTTTGGTATCATCTGATTGCCTGAGATCAAACATGCCTTCAAAAGAGGTATGGTTGGTTGGGCATCAAAAACATCATAATCATGAATATTGCTTTAATTACCAAGATGGGCTGGAGACTTATCAAGGACCAGCAACCTTGGACTGATGTAATTAAATCCAAATATCTTGCTCTTAAGCATGCTCATTCTTTTCTTTATGAGGAGGATATTCCTAGTGATTCAGTATTTTGGAACAATTTGATTCAAAGTAGGAACAACTTAGTGAGGGGATGCAGATGGAAAAGGGGAAATGGTAAAGATATTTTATTTTGGGAGGATAAATGGATTGTTTGGGACATATTTAACAATTTTGGATAGGCTAAAGACCTCCTTATTGCTATGTATGGGAGATAGGTGAGTGATTACATTTGCAATATTACGGGTAAAAATGAGTGGAAGTAGCTCTCTATGGATAGACTCGATTTGAGTCTTGTTGTGACCTCCCTTCAAGGGAATATTAATTATGTTCCCATTAATTAGATTGATACTAAGAATGAATACCTTTGGGTTCACTCTTTTGATGGTTCTTACACTATTAAATTTGGTTATAACTTCATTTCTAGAGACACTTAAATTGATTATGATTGGATCAATATATGGTCTTCTAAACTTACTCCTAAGATCAATCACTTCCACTAACTCACTCTTAAATAAAAAATTGTAACAAATGATAGCCTCATTCTAATAAGTTTTTTAATGCCAAATATGTGCAGTCTTTGTAAGAGTGGACCTGAATATGTTCATCACTTATTTTTACATTATTCTTTCGCTACTAAATTTTGAAGTGATATTTTTTCTAGGTTTGATGTAAATTGGACTTTTCCACATTATATTTTATAGGCCTAGATTCAATGGAACCTCCCTTTCAAACATTGCATTGTGTAAAGACTTTGGAAGCTGATATTCCCTCACACCATCTGGGGAATCTGTAAGACCAAGAATGCACTCATCTTTAGAAACTGTATAAGCACAAAAAAGAGGCTCATAAAGGAAATCATTGTGGCTATCAAAGATGATATTCAAAGGTTTAGACCTCCCAAAAAATATAATTATACAATGGAAGAAGAAAGTGTTCTCACTAATTGGGGTTTTGATACTCATGCTTTAGATGAAGGTTTCCATTAACATTAATAGATCTCTTGTCAAGTGGATCCCACCACCTGAACAGTGGTATAAGCTAAATTTTGATGGATCCTCCAAAGGCAATCCTTGAGCAGTAGGAGGGGAGAGTTATTATAAATCATCTTGGACTTGTTATTGCAGCCTATGCAGGTAGTATGGGGCATTAGTCCAATCACTATGTCGAAGCTCTTTCCAGTCTTTGGGGCATCAGATTAGAAAAATAATGCAAACTATCTAACATTATAATTTAGGGGGACTCTATGAATATTGTAAATCACCTTAATAATTTATATCCTCCTAGTTAGACCATTAGGGACTTCATAAAAGAATCAATTGAGATTCGCAATTCCTTTGATAATTACATGATTAATCTTACTTATAGGGAGGGAAATCATGTGACAAATGCTCTTACAAATCAAGGCATCATCTCAAATCATTTAATTTATTGGCACTCAAGTGACACACTGCCTACTAATATTAAGGACAATGTACATAATGATAGAAAAGGCATTTAAAATTAAGAGTTGTCAGCTAAAATATGAGGGACATGTGAAAGAGTTCCTCCCACTAGATTTTTCACACTCCAAGGTGAACTTAATAATGATTAATTAGAAAGGTTTTTAGTCTCATAATTTTTGGGGATGTTATTTCATTGTTCAGAAGTGGATAGGAAGTAGTTTACAAGTTGATCATAGGTAGAGCAAAGGCATGTGCATCCATACTTTAGCCATGGAAGGGCCTCCTTACCAAGTGGAGCTTGTGATGGATCAAGCATGTAAAAACATTAAAAACCTATAGCCTCTTGTATAGATTGGGGGCTTCTCCAACTTGATAGAGTTTATTAGAGGGCATTATCAGCAGATCTCCATTGAATTTGCTAGTACCTAGAAGGATAGGGTGGTCATCATGGGGGGAAAGAATTTTAAAGTGATGTAGGATTTGATCACTGAGGTTATAGGTCTAAGCACAGATGGCATTAAGTATTTTAGTAGGTGTATAGACAAGGTGACAAAGGAGAATCTCTTTTTGGAAGGTAAGTAAAAACTCTCCTATGTTTTAGCAGGTATTGTGGTTTCTTATCTTCCCAAACCCTTCGATGATGTGGTGTGGATGATGGTCAAATACATCACTCTTGAAGGAGGTATGTTTCAGTTCCCCTTCACGACTTTGTCTTTTTAAATCATTTTAGAAGAGGAGCCTAGATCAGCATTCTACATTTCATAATGATGTCTATGGATAAATTAGTAATTAAGGTTCAACATCATTCCAGGGCACTCCCACTTCACCAAGGGATTATACTTTTCCTTTACCAACATTTCTTAAAACTTGTCCCTTTGCCCAACAGTTCTCTTCCAACTAAATAGATTCAACCCATTCCCAGTAACCCCATGGGGAAGAGAAAATTTCACTCCAAAAACCCTTTTTATACTCTAGAAGATATCCTCCCCTCTCCCAAAAGAGTTTTGATAAGTTTAGATAAGGGTGAAAAATTGGAAGCAGCCTGTAGTCTTCTTGAGATTTCTAGCCCTTCCAATAAATTAGATGTGGGGGTGGAGGTTAATGAAAAACTTGCTAATTTGGAGAAGGAGATTGATGCCTAGAAGAAAGAAGTCAACCAACTTTCTAAGACTGCTGGTAAAAAATAGATGGCTAGCTCCTCAAGCATTGGTAAGGACAAAGTGACTAAGGTTTTCAAGAAGCTCTACTCCTTTGAGGACAGGTTATCAAACATCAAAATCAAATAGGAGGACTTCCAAACTAAAATCAAATACATAATGGATTTTATGGAATTTCAGGTCCCCCAATTTTGTCAACTTTGTGGAATCAGTGAAGGCATTTGGCATAAAGACTCCTTGGCCCAAGAAATTAGCACTATTGATATGTCTGATTCCTCAAATGCTACTACCATGAAGCAGTTCAATGACTTAAAGAACCTGTAAAAGAAAATTAAAGAGATGGAAAAGTGATTTATTGTGAGGTTGTTGCACAGTTACTGAGTAGTTGTTGTTAAGTTATTGCTCTGTCACTGTTTTGTGTTCTATTTCTTTTGGTTCTTGTATTTATTGTCCTTGGGCTTTCACATCAATAAAATTATTCTTTTTTTGGTTGGGAATGTACCCTACTTTTGCTATGATTTGCATTTCTTTATCTAGATCTTGAGCCCTTTTGTACAAGATACAATCCCTTTCAGAAAAACTATCTTCTAGTTTGTACTAATCTTTGTAGCTATTGAGTCTTTTGTACAAGGGTATAGTCCCTTTCAGAAAAACTATTTACCAATAATAAAAAATATTAAGTCACTAATAAATCACTCATGTGGGACTCAAGCAAAGGCAAGGTGTGTTATATACACTTAGGTACATATTTATTTCCTCTAAACTAACAATTTTCTTACTATATTAAGGGGGCTTGAGGGGGGAATGTAAATGATAACTATGAACTATATACCACCTCATTCTTATATACTTGGTAGACTTAGACCATGGTAGTTTTTCTTAGTTCTAGACCTTTCATGCTTTTGCAAGTCTCGTATCTACTCTCTCTTGTGCAACTTAGCCTGTCTCTTAGGCCAACCAATCTTATGCTAATGATCTAGGCCTTATATCTTTCCCATAATGCTAAAAACATACTTATTTTATACCTCTACAAGTTTTGAGTATGTACCTATTTTCCTGCTCTTTAGACACTTACGTCCCAAGCAAACAAATGAATGTATCCTAATGGTCAGCCTAAGTGCTATTATATGAGATATTATCCAAAGGAATTTGTATAAATATAAGATCAATCCTCATTCATTATTCACCTAGCACAGATCAAGGAAACTTATCTAAATAATTCTATTAAGATCAATCATCATTCATTATTCCCTAGAACAGATTCGTGGAAAGTACTCTAACACATGATTTATCTGTCTGTGATTCACACATCATTCCTATTCTCTCATTTTCTCCTCAACCAAATTAGACACAAAAAATTCGGGTGGGAATCTCAGCGTATAACTGTTGAAAGTGGATGGAATGGTACAGCGTTCAGAGATTTATCTATCTGTGATTTAACAGCGTTGTCGTTAAATGGCACAACGTTGCCTTCAATCAAAGAAGTCGTGGTGGAAAATAAGAAGTCGTGATTCATTCTTATTCTGAAAGAGATTTATCAACGTTGAAAACTTTGATAACCAAACTTTAAGAGTCGTATAACTCTTGAAAGTGGATGGAATGGACTAAAGACACTGATTTTTTGGAATGGACTAAAGACACTGATTAGTTATGAAGTTTTATCTGTTTATAATTCTTCTTCTTATAATCATGAATTGTTATTTGATTTGGGTAAAACACATTGCATGTGTCTACATAGGAGTTTATTTTCTTCTTACCAAACCCTTGACAAAATTTCTATTATTTTAGGAAATAATGTCTCTTGTAAGACTAAAGGGATTGGTATCATTAAAATAACAATGTTTGATGGTATAGTAAGGAGCCTAATAGAAGTAAAACATATACCAAAAATTAAATGAAATTTGATTTCTTTTAGTGAATTAGATTCATGTGGTTATAGGTTCACAGGTCAAGGTGGAGATCTAAATGGGTCTTAGGGTGCCTGTAATGAAGGCTGTAGAAGTTGGTAACCTTTACATATTGTAAGGGACTATAGATATCAATCAAATAGTTATGGTATCTAACACAACAAAATATCATGTTTGTATATGGCATCTACATTTGGGCCACAAGAGTGAGAAAGGGTTAAAGGTACTGAAAAATCATGAGTCACTTCCTCATTTAAAATCTTTAGATTGGGATTTCTATAAGCATTATTTTTTTAGGAAATAAAGTAGATGGATATTTAGTGCTATAAATTGCGTAAGTAAAGGTATTCTCAAGACTAAATTCATTATATGTGTGGGGTTCAACTCTTGTAATTTTGTATAGAGGATCATTGTATTTTGTTACATTTATAGATGATCTCTCCAAAAAAGTATGGGTCTACTATTTGAAAATAAAGTCTGATGTTTTTAGTGTATTTAAGCAGTTTAAAGATTTGGTTGATAAGAAAACTATTAGGTCAATCAAATGTTTAAGAAAAGACAATGGAGGCAAGTTCACATCATTGGAGATTCAAAACTATTGCAAGGAAGTTGGGATTGAAAGACATAGAACCACCATAGCTACACATCACAACAAAATGGGGTTATTAAATATATGAATATGACTCTTCTAGAGAGAGCAAAAAACATGCTCAGCAATGCAAATTTGGATAAATGTTCATGGGCAGAAGTAGTTTGTACAACATGATATTTGATAAATTATTTACCATAAGTTCTAATAGACTATAATATTCCTAAAGAGGTATGGATAAGCCATCCATGTGATTATTTAAATATTATGTTTTTGGTTGTAATGATTATGCACTTATTAATAATAATATAAGTGTTTAAAATTAGACCCAAGATCCAAGAATTGCATTTTTGGGGGTATGGTGAAGGTGATGGTGTTAATATGGGATCCTACTACCCATAAAATCATCATTAGTAGAGATGTGTAGTTTGATGAATTACCTTTTCTAAAATCAGATGTAGAAATGAAAGAAAAATAAGAACTAGAAGATCAACATGTCAAACTTGAAATTGAACCATATTCAAATTCTAAAAATGAAAAAAATTGGCCATTTTTTTATCGTGAAAATGTTGAAGATTTACAATAACTTGAGGAAACACCTCATTAATCAGAATAGAGGTCAAAACATGATGAAACACCTCCACATCTAGTATGGAGATATACACAGGTTACGTATCCTCCTAGTAAGTATTATCCTATTATTTCAATTGTTTTGATTTATAATGATAAGGAACCTAGTTTTTATCAGAAAGCATTGGAGGATGTAGATATTACGAAATGGAAAACAGCAATATAGGAGGAAATGGATGCCTTGGTTAAGAATAAGTCATGGAACCAAGTAGAACTTCCAAAAGGTAGAAAACATATTTGATACAAATGGGTTTATAAATGAAAGATAGGAGTTGAGGAAAAGGTTGAAAGGTACAGGGCTAGATTTGTGGCAAAAGGATTTGTAAAGAAAGAAAGTATTAATTACCATGAACTCTTTTCACCAGTTGTTAAACTTGTTTTGATTTGAATTGTTTTAGCATTAGTGGTTTTAATTGATTTAGATTTAGAGTAGTTAGATCTTAAAATAAAATTCTTTCTTAGAGATTTAGAAGAGGATATATATATGGAACAACTTGAGACTTTTGTACAAGATAGCAAAAAAGGATTTGATTTAAAGCTCAAGAAATCATTATATGGCCTGAAATAGTCACCTAGCCAATGTTACAAAAAATTTGAATCCTTCATGGGGATCAATTTTTTTTTAAGAGTGAGTATTATCATTGTGTTTACTTCAAGTTTTTGGACAATGGGTTATTTATTATAATGGAATTATATTTTGATAAAATTCTTGTAGCAAGTAAAAGCATGGCATAAATCAATAGTTTAAAGGTTCATCTAGCTAGGACATTTGATATTAATGATCTAGGAGTAGAAAAACAAATCTTAGGCATGGATATATATAGAGACAAGAAAAATGGTAATCTTCAGTTATCACAAAAAAAGGCATTTGGAAAAGATACTAACCAAATTTAGTATGAAGTATGTGAAACCAATTATTATCCATTTTACTTCTCATTTCAAGTTTTCTTTAAGTTTATGTCCTTGTAGTGATGAATAAAAGTTGTATATGTCTCATGTACCATATGCTAGTGCAGTAAGAAGTTTAATTTATTCTATGGTATGTACAAGGCCAAACATTTCACATGTAGTTCTAGTTATCAGTAAATATATGGAAAATCTAGGTAAAGAAAATTGGGTAGTAGTGAAGTGGGTGTTTCACTACTTTCAAGGCATAAGTGACTATTGCATCCAATGTTGATTCTGATTTTGTAAAAGATCTAGACAAAAGAATATCAACATCTAGCTATGTTTTTAAATTTGTAGATGGACATAGTATTTGGATGTTGAAGCTTCAAAAGACTATTATTACATCAACTACTGAGGCAAAATATGTGCCTACCTATCATTATTTTCATGAGGAAATTTGGTTAAATGGCACATTGGGTGTGTTTGGAAGAGAGCAATACAAAATGAAGGTATTTTGTGATAGTAAGGGTGCAATTCATTTGGCCAAGAATCTATCTTATCACAGTAGGACAATGCATATTATAGTAAATTACCATCTTGTTAGATGGGTGATTGATGAAGGAAAAGTAGCAATTGAAAAGGTTCACACAAAGGAAAATAGTGTTGATATATTCACCAAACTAGTTTTGTTAAAGAAGTTAAAATGGTGTTTGGCTTCTCTTAACTTGTAGAAAATATGACGAGTTGGTCAGCAAGATATCAGATGAAAATTGTTATCAAGATGGAGATTGTTAGATATGTGACAATAAATTTTAATTTTGGATCCTCTTATGGCAAGGTTTATAGCCCACTTGTTAATAAGGGGTGTGGGAGGGCAATGACACTACATTATTATGATAGTGGGGTCCAAGGAGGTGGAAAAAAAATCAAGGAGTCAAACTCATGTCTCTAAGAAGATGAATTCCTCCAGAGTTTATTTTAAGAAATAAAATTTTAATGGAATTTTTTCACTCTATTTTTACGAGGAATTGTAATGGTGTTTTGCCAATTAGGTGTATTTATCATTGTAGTTTGTATGTAATCTAACAACTAGTTTACATGTAATATGTTCATCTTGAATTAATAAAATCTTTATATCTTACACGGTGGATGATTCCTTAGCTTGTTAAGGTTTTACCATGTAAATCATATGTTTTGTCTCATGTAGCTTAAGTATTTGTATATTTAATTATATATGTTACACAGTGGATGTTTCCTTAGCTTGTTGAGGTTTACCATGTAAATCATATGTTTTGTCTCATGTAGATTAAGTATTTTATATATTTAATTATATCTGTTAGTAAATTATGTTATTCTTGAGTTGTTTTAGAGTGTGTGGTTTCCTAAAAGTATGTTCCTATCTCCCTAATTGCATGATAATTTCACACTTTCACCCTATCTACTATGTTGTTCCCATCTTATTGTTCCCTATGTATTCCCTTTTTATAGTTATAGCTTTATTTTATATTTTGAATTATTCTAGTTTTCATACAGGTAACTAATTTTTAAGTTATCCTACCTTTTATGTTTTGTTTTTCTCTCTCCTTTCAAGACTATTTTTACTTTGAAGAAACAATCTTGTGGATATTTCCCCCTGCTATCATTACATTTGGTGAAACACTCTCAATGTTGCATGTTCATTTTCTAGTAAGGGAGTGGATGCCCGATCATTTAGGTCCACAAAGGTATGAATAATTCAAGGTTTTTTATTTAACTTTCCCTTTTTTCTCAAAGTTTGTTTATGTAAAAGTTGAAATAATTGATATGATAAACAGATGGGACATAATCATGGAAGGCAACCAAGAGTATATGAAGACGGATCCAAAAGAGGCTTACAAGAAGGGATTGAGTATGTGGGAAAATTGGATATCAGTAAACATGGATTCCCAAAAATTGTTCTTCTATGAATCAAAATAAATGGAATCAAAAATGGTATTACTCTTTACATTCATCATGTATTAATACCTTTTTTTTTTTAATAAATCCAACAAAAAATGATCTATTTTAGAAAGTGTGTATCATATCATTTAGATAGATTTGAATAATATTTGAGGTGTGTCTTATTTGTTACCTTCAGTGGTTTTATTTTTATTTTGAAATCTAAGGGTCATATTCAATGGTTCTAACTCCTTTCATTTTCCTTTTATTTTTCACTCGTCACCTTTCATCCACCTCCTTCCCTTGAATTAGGCAAGATAGGAATGGAAAATTTAATTACATCCCCTAATTTATTATTTAATAATGAAAACATGGTTAACAAACCTTCACCTTCTGAATAGGACTTTAATGGAATCCCATCCATCAAATATCCATGATATTTACATGTATTATTCTTTTAGGATTACTTGGCCACTATCTCCTAGTAGGGAATAATTTCCACATGGATTTTTGAGACCACACTTCACACTTCACTTTCATCTTCACTTTCAATGATAGATTCAACTATAATATGTTCTAAACATGCATCCTTCCACTAGGTTTTTCCTTTCTTTCTCTTGATGTTTGGGAAATTATCGACTAAATGACTAGTATGAAAACATATGTAGAATATAAAAGATAAGATTTAGAAATCAATAGATTGGACCCATGTTTTATTCCTTACAATCATATCCACTTGAGTTGGAAGCTCTTTAGTAACATGTATCCTAACCTAGATTTAGGCATAAGTTGAATGACCCCTTTCTTATGTTATTGGATCTTCATGGCAAAATTAATGAATAGAATTGTCTATTGCTTTAAATATAGTATTATCCCAAAATTGAAGAGGTAGTTTTAATATTAGATTTGAATTTAAAATACTATGGTTTAGCTAACAACATATGCCTATCCTCCCAACTCCAAGAGTATTCATTGAGAACAAAGTCTTTCTCTTTAACAAAATATAAATTTACTATGAAAATACATATAACACAAAGTTTGATTTTGATTTTATCTTATACTAAAACTTGTCAATGACTCCTGATCCATCCTTGAAGTTTAGGGAGGGTAGATTAAAAGCTATTTAACTTGAAAATAATTATATTTGAAGAAAGTTATTTCAATAGAATATTCAAAGTATTGGATTGTTTATTCCTCAAATGAATGTGTGTGTGTGTGTGTGTGTGTGTGTGTGTGTGTAATAATAAATATTATTAAAACTCTCCAAGTAACTTTTTATTTCAACCATCCATCCCCCCTAGCTCAATGTTGATGATATAGTCATTTTTTACACTAAAAAGGTGACATAAATAAAAATATATTTACACTATGTTTATGTTTTAAGACTTAAAAAACTTCAAAATTAATAAGTTAATGAATGATTAAAAATATGAATTCAAAGACTTGGTAATGCATAATCATAATTTCTCCTAAATTGTCTTAAAGTATGAATGAGAAAATTAACCAACCATGGAATACAATTGAAAAAAACATAAGACATACAAGAAGTAGTTATTTATTTAAATACAAAATAAATGTCAACATGTTATATAACTTCATTTCATTTATAAGTTTACATATAGACTCTTAAACAACTACACATTTAAAAGTAGATTAAGTTTTTAATTTAATTGTATTTTTTTAATATCCCTCTTCCTTTTGGTTAAATGGTTGATTTTTTAAATTTTAAATAGGATTTAATAGTATGTTTATATATTTTTAGATGTAAAATCCAATACCACAATTTATTTATAAACTTATTTTTACTCTAAATTTATGTATTTCTGATACGTCAGCCAAAAGAAATGACCAAAAATTTTAAACATTGTTAGAGAGATGGGGATAATACGAGATTAAAATCTGAGTTAAGTTATTATTTTATTAAATTTAGTTTATAATAATGACTAATAATTAATATTAATATTAGTTATAATCACTTGATAGTGACAGTTTGAAAAATATAAAGGCACAAAATAATTTATTTTATTGTTTCAAATTGAATTGGATGATTTGTCATTAATGTGAAATTCATATAGTATAGAGATCATATTATGATTAATTAAATGTTCTGTCTTAATGTTTCAATGAAGGGAAACATAAAATAAGGGCAACATCAAAGAAGACCACGAGCAGGATCTCATGAAATCTATCTATCTTGGTAGTCTGATGCAAGAACATCAGTGACATAATAAAAATTTATACATGATAGGTTAATTAATTTAGTTTGAATTCATCTTGTGAATGCTTATAAGACCTATGAGCTATATAATGACCCTATAAGGTCAATACTATGTTACAACATCTATTTATCTATTTAAAAGGGATAAACTCCTCATTATATATCTAGAAACTAAGAATGCTACATTTGGAAAGGCCAAAGAGAGAAATAGTCTTTAGGATAAAGACTAGTTGAGATAATTTTAGGTTTAAAGATAAGTTATATGCCACTTCGATAAGTTATATATAATTTGGAATATATGGGGTCCAAATGACCATTGATACGATGGGCATTCAAATGTAAGGTTTCAATAATGTGGTATGGTTGTTAATATTTTAATATAATTATTAATTAGTTTAAAAGACATATAACTTCCATAAATGTCCCCATACAAAATCTCTTAGGTACGTACTTTAGATGCATAAGACTCAAGGAATGATTTTTTAAGTGAAGTATAATAGTACGAAGCTTGTAGAAGTTAAAAAATTCTTTAGAAGTCAATTTATCGTGAAGTTTCATCATCACTTACCTCTTAGGACCTATCACTATCAATAACACCATTAAAATTTTATGACAATAATAAATAAATATCTTATTTTATTATTGAATTGATACATAATTGTGGCATAATTCTATACATTAATATCATTTTTATACACAATTTAAACATCAAACATATCTAAGGTGCATATGCTATGTAACATGTACATAATATTACAAAATCAAATGAGTTTCAGATTCAAAATATTATTAGGGATTGTTACCACCTTCCAGGTTAGAATTTTACAAACTATATTGAGTCAATCTACTGTGGTAGATGTTTTACTTGTTGGTATGGTTGAGGTGGTTAATAACTTCATCTTGCAAAAAAATTAGGTTGGAGTTTATTTTATCATCTAACCTCATAGGTTTGATACTGAGAGCTGACTTGGTTCACTCACACTCACTAGGTTATAAGTATGATTACATTGCATGGCTGAGCTAGTCTCAACTGCCTTGTGGAAATCCACCTTTTCTTCAATATTGGGGGCATAAGCCCTTCTATCTCTCTCTTTCTCTATCTCCTTAGATATATGGATTGTATAGATTAATATTTGTCCTAATCTCAATTAAAATAATTCATAATGATCAATATTTCAAATTAAAATATCAAAAGATAAGATGGTTTTATCGATACATAGATGTACTCATAAACCTTGTCCTTTTAATTTCAGTCATTTAAATACTTTCAATGTAAGATTATGTGCACTACTTATATATTGTAACATATTTTTTGTTCTAATTCAGTCACCATTAAATCACTCATGTTGGTTTCAAGCAAAGGCAAGGTGTGTTATATACATTGAGATACATATTTATTTCCTTTAAACTAGTTGTTTCCTTACTAGATTAATGGGGGTTGAGGGGGGAATGCAAATGATAGCTATGAACTATGTAATTTTGTTAACACGGTTTTATTCGATCATCTTGGAAATCGAGTTGTTCTTTAACTAGGATGTGGGAAAAAAATAAGACTCCAAATTTTATTATATGTTTAAAATATTATGTTTTTATTAATTAAAATTTTTAAGGAAAAAAGATTTAGAAAAAAAAAAAAATTCAAATGAACATCAAATTTATTATTGGAATTAGAAGTAAACATATTTATTATATTACAATCCACCATAACATGGATGTTATTATAAAACACCTCTCAACTTAATAAATATTATAATATATAGTACAAACAAAGAATAGTAAGTACTCAAATTCCAAAGTCACGAGAGATGATTTGATAAAAGATAAAATGATCTCTCCTCTTAATAGTCACCATACTCCATAAGGTTAGATCAAATTGTTGTAGTTCGGTATCTACTCTCTCTTGTATTGCTTAGCCTATCTCTTAGTCCAACCAGTCTTATGTTGATGACCTAGGCCTTCAATCTTTCCAAGAATGCTAAAAACATACTTGTCTTATACTTCTACAAGTTTTGAGTAAGTATATATTTTCCTACTCCTTAGATACTTACATCCCAAGCAAATAAATGAGTGTATCCTAATAGTTGGTCTAAGTTCTATTATATGAGATATTATCCAAAGGGATTTGTATAAATATAAGATCAATCCTAATTCATTATTCACGTAGCACAAAGCAAGAAACCCGATCAAAAGATTTCTATTAAGATCAATCATCATTCATTATTCATCATGAACTTTTAAAAAAGCTCTTTTTCCACTAAATTCCTTGACATGAATTAATTTTAGACCGAACTACAACAATTTGATCTAACCTTATGGAGTATGGTGACTATTAAGAGGAGAGATCATTTTATCTTTTATCAAATCATCTCTCGTGACTTTGGAATTTGAGTACTTACTATTTTTTGTTTGTACTATATATTATAATATTTATTAAGTTGAGAGGTGTTTTATAATAACATCCATGTTATGGTGGATTGTAATATAATAAATATGTTTACTTTTAATTCCAATAATAAATTTAATGTTCATTTGAATGTTTTTTTTTTTTTTTTTAAAAAAGCTTTTTTTCTTAAAAATTTAAATTAATAAAAACATAATATTTTAAACATATAATAAAATTTGGAGTCTTATTTTTTTCCCACATCCTAGTTAAAACCGTGTTAACAAAATTACCTTCAATCAAAGAATTGTGGAATGGTACAACGTTGTCTTTATCAGTCACAGATTCGTGGAAAGTACTCTAACACGTGATTTATCTATCTGTGATTCACACATCATTCCTATTCTCTCATTTTCTCCTCAACCAAATTAGACACGAAAAATTCGGGTGGGAATCTCAGCGTATAACTGTTGAAAGTGGATGGAATGGTACAGCGATTCGTTTTTTCTTATTGTGGAAGCTGTAAAATAACGAGACACTGATTTTTTTGGAATAGTAGTAACAAGTGTTCGGCCCACGTTAAGTTAGTATGGAACGTCAAATAATTAAGAATGACTCTTCTCTTTGGCTTTCAACCAAATTGGAAATGGCCATTCGGTTATACAGTAGCAGATAATTATTGACATTGGAATCATTTTCAATCAAAGAGATCACCAAACTCGAAAACATTGGAAGAATTACCTGGTGCGTAATTAGTTTATGGATCACGAGGATTTGAGGAATGTAATCACTCAAAATAAATTAAATATTAGTGATATAAAGTGGGTGTGGACACTTTGGTAATACTAAGACAATAAATTTTGTAGAGGAGAAGTGTTTTTGGTGAAAGGTAAAAAGAGATCTTAGAAGGTATGTTTCAATATACATGATATGCCAAGTGGATAACAGATATGCATAGAATGTAGGGTTGTACATGTCATTACCATTTTCAAGAGGACCATGGAAAGATTTGAGTTGGGAGTTTTTTTGGGGTTACCAAACACATAGAGATGTAATGATTCAATTTTTTTAGTTGTATACAGGTTTTATAAGATGGTTCATTTTATTGCATGTAAAAAAACTAATTATGCTACTATAATAGTGGAATGGTACAGCGATTCGTTTTTTCTTCTTATTGTGGAAGCTGTAAAATAACGAGACACTGATTTTTTTGGAATAGTAATAAGTTAGTATGGAACGTAGAAATCAAATAACTTTTTAATTAGATGCCAAATTGAGTTGAAATTTTCTCAAAATAATGGTTTTGATATTGAAAGGATATGTTTAAAATTTTATTCCCATCCTAACTTGCTTGTCGAAATTGTTGTTTATAGCAGGTGTAGTTAACTAAAGGTAGTTTTTCATCTTTTTTCAATTTTTTAAATTTTGCATGTCAAATATAATTTTGAGTTGAGATTTATTTAATTAATATTATTTAAAAAAATTATTCATTCAAAGGTGAATAATTTAATATTAGGGTTTCATGAAATTTTGAGTATTATACCTATTTATATTTTCAAGCTTTTCTAGTATGTGGATTCATTAGAAAAAAAAGTGTGAATGTAGGTGTGGTGTATTTATCGTCATGAGAGACATTGGTCTATACAAGCATAAGGTACCTCATCAAAAATTCTACCAATGGGTCAAATGCTATAGTCCAATTTATTATGTCTGCATAGAGACTTCTTTTATTGTTATTATCCTCGACTCGGTGAAACCTTGCAGACAAGTTTGTTTATACACAACTTAATTGATTATTATATTTTGAACTATGAATCATTATAATTACAAAACTACTAAATATCAAAAGTGGATTTTTGGATATGATGGATTATCATTCATTAGTTACAGATAAGAAACTAACTACAACATTGGAGGTGTTATGTTTGGCCAAGATAATGGTGACCTTGTTTGACAATGGAATAAATTATCATTTTATGAAGCTTATGGTCTCACACATCATAGGAAAAACTCCTCAAGCACTATCATTTGGCTATTTTATAATTCTACAAAAGTGAATTTCTAAGAAAACTTCTTAACTTGACTACAATGCCTAATATTGCTTTAAAAAACATTGTTGTAAGTTTATTATTCTTACTTAATCATTATTTTATATACTCATTATATCCACAATCTCTTTTTCAAAATAGAAATAATGTATTGGTGCAGGAGAAGATGGTGTCAAAGATAATAGATTCCATGTATCGTTATTTGAATGAGAATTCCAACAATACAATCAACATGAACAAAATAATCTTAGATCACTTGTTTATCATTATTCTGAGTCAAGTAAACCCTCCACTAAATAATGATTGAACGTAAACATATGGTGTGTGTTAGATATGTGATAACAAATTTAAATTTTGGATCCTTTTATGGTGTTGTTTATAGCCCACTCCTTGATAGGGGGATGTACGGGGTGAGGGGTGAACTCCCCCGCCCCCCCCCCCCCCCCCCCCCCAACTATTATTGTAGAGGGTTCTAAGGGGAGGCAAAAAACATAAAGGAGTCAAACCCATGTTTCTAAGAAGATGAATTCCATTGGATTTTATTTTTAGAATGAAAGTCCTAATGGTGTTTATACACATAATTTTTAGGAGGAATCCTAACAGTGCTTTGCCAATTAAGCGTATTCATCTTTGTAGAATTCACATGTAATATACATGATGAGTTCGCATGTAATTTATTCATCTTGAATTAATAAAAGTTTGATATCTTACACTGTGGATTTTTTCTTAGCTTGCTAAGGTTTTACCATGTAAATCTTATGTTTTATCTCCTACATGCTGAGTATTTTGTATATTCTATTATCTTTGTTATTTCATTCTATCATTCTTTTTTTTGTTTTAGAGTGTGTGATTTCCTAATAAGTGCTATAAAATTAAGGTTACTCTTATTTTTCAACACCTGTGTTTTAGATTTGGTGTTTTCTTCTATAGCATCAAATGATGAAAGTTATGAACGTAAATTTAGATGTGGAGAAGTTTAACAACAAAAATAATTTTGAGTTATTGAAACATAAAGCACATGATGTGTTGCTGTAACAAGGGTTGCATGAATCCCTAGATGGAAAGGCAAAGAAACCTAGGATGATGAATGATGATGACTGAGAAGAACTAGATACAAAAGTTTTTTGTAAGGTATGATTATGTTTAGTAAATAGGGTTCTCATCAATACAGATGAAGAAAAGCAAGTGGTAGGCTTATGGTGTAGATTAGAAGGCCTGTACATGATGAAATCTATAACAAAATTTATTTACTTGAACAAGAAGTTGTATACATTGAGAATGAAAGAAGATATGAAAATTATTGATCATTTAAATATTTTCAATACTATGTTATTCCAATTGACTAGTATTGGTGGGAAGTGGATGAAAAAGAAAAGGCAATCACCTTGTTATGTACTCTACCAGATTCTTGGGATGATATAGTAACTCTTATTATCTTCATTACTATTAATGATGTTGATTACGATTCTATTGTGGGAGCATTATTAGGTGAGGTGACAAGGATAAAATATAGTCTAAAGATTTGTATGCCTGAAGCTATGGTTGATAAAAGAAGATCTAGATGAAGAGGGAAAAGCTCTAGAGGCATAACTAGATCTAAGTCAGAAGCCAAGAAGAGTAAACCAAAGTGTTATAACTATATTAAAGTAGGACATCTTAAGAAGGAATGCTAGAAGAGGAAATAAGGTGAAAAGAAGGAAGAATCCACCAAGGAAGAAAATTAGGTAAAAATAGGTGAAGGTATCAGTGATGAAGTTTTATCTATTTATAATTTTTCCTCTTAGAATAATGAATTGTTATTCAATTTGGGTGATACACATTGCATGTGTCTTCATAGGTTTTTATTTTCTTCTTACCAAACCTTAATGAAAGTTCTACTATTTTAGGAAATAATGTTTCTTGTAAGACTGAAGGGATTAGTATAATTAAAATAACAATGTTTGATGTTATAATAAGGAGTCTAATAGGAGTAAAACATGTACCAAAAATTAAATGAAATTTGATTTCTTTGAGCGAATTAGATTCATATGGTTATGAGTTCACAGGTCAAGGTGGAGCTCTAAATGGGTCTTATGGTGCCATAATTATAATGAAGGCTCTATAAGCTAGGAACATTTACATATTGTAACCAACTATAGATATCAATCAAATAGTTATGGTGTCTAAAAAATAGAATATCATGTTTGTTTATGGCATCTACATTTGGGCCACATGAGTGAGAAAGGGTTAAAGGTACTGAAAAATCATGAGTCACTTTTTGGTTTAAGCTCCTTAGATTTGGATTTTTGTAAGCACTATTATTTTGGGAAATAAAGTAGATGGATGTTTAGTGCTAGAAGTTATGTAAGTAAAGGTATTCTCAAGACTAAATTCATTATGATGTGAGGGGTCCAACCCTTGTGTAATTTTGTATGGAGGATCATTGTATTTTGTTATGTTTATAGATGATCACTCCAAAAAAGTATGGGTCTACTGTTTGAAAAGAAAGTCTAATGTTTTCAGTGTATTTAAATAGTTTAGAGATTTGGTTGACAATAAAAATGTTTAGGAAAAGACAATAGAGGTAAGTTCACATCATTGGATATTCAAAACTATTGCAAGGAAGTTGGGATTGAAAGACATAAAACCACCATAGCCACACATCATAACAAAATGGGGTTATTAAATACATGAATACAACTCTTCTAGACAGAGCAAGGAGCATGCTTAGTAATACAAATTTGGATAAATGTTTATGGGAAGAAGTATTTTGTACAACATGATATTTGATAAATAATTCATCATAAGCAATAAACTGCAGTATTCCTAAAGAGGTTTCAATAAGCAATCCATGTGATTATTTAAATATATATATATATTTTTTGTTATAATGCTTATACACTTATTAATTATAATAAGTGTTCAAAGTTAGACCCAAGATCCAAGAATTACAATTTTTTTGTGTATGGTGAAGGACATGGTGTTAATGGATACATAATGTGGGATCCTACTACCCACAAAATCATCACTAAAAGAGATGTGTAGTTTGATGAATTATCTTTTTTAAAATCAGATGCAGAAATTAATGAAAAATAAGAATTAGAACATCAACATGTCAAGATTGAAATTAAGCCATCTTCAAATTCTAAAAATGAAAAAAATATATCCATTTTTTATGGTGAAGATGTTGAATATTTAGAACAACTTGAGTAAACACCTCAGTAGTCAGAATGGAATTCAGAACATGATGAAACACCTCCACATCTAGTATGGAGATATACATGGGTTAGGTATCCTCCTAGTAAGTATAGTCTTAATATTTCAATTGTTTTGATTTTTAATGATAAGGAACATAGTTTTTATCAAGAAGTATTGGAGGATGTAGCTATTACCAAATGGAAAAAAGTAAAATAAGAGGAAATGGATGCCTTGGTTGAGAAAAAGTCATGGGACCTTATAGAACTTCCAAAAGGCATGAAACGTATTTGCTACAAATGGGTTTATAAACGAAATACATGTGTTGATGAAAAGGTTGAAAGGTATAGGGCTAAATTGGTGGCAAAAGGATTTACATAGAAAGAAGGTATTTATTACCATGAACTCTTTTCACTAGTTGATAAAATTGTTTCAATTCAAGTTGTTTTAGCATTAGTGGTTTTAATTGATTTAGATTTAGAGTAAATAGATGTTAAAACAACATTCTTGCTTGGAGATTTAAAAGATTATATATATGGAATAACCTGAGTATTTTGTACAAGATAGCAAAAAAGGATTTGATTTCAAGCTCAAAAAATCATTATAAAATTAAAAAATAGAATTTCCTATTGGTTTAAATATAGTATGATCCAAAAACTGAAGAGGTAGGTCTAGAAGTCATAGCCAAATTGGTTTTGTAATATAAGTTTTAGTATGGGAGTTAAATTTAGAATACCATGGTTCAATTAACAACATATGCTTATCCACCAAATCCCAAGAGTCTTCACTAAAAACAAAGTCTTTTTCTTTAACAAAATATAAAATTACTAAGAAAATACATATAACACAGAGTTTGATTTTAATTTAATGTTATACTAACACTTGTTAAAAATATGAACTCAAAGACTTGGTAATGCATAATCATCATTTCTACTAAATTGTGTAATAATATTGTACATATTGGTTGTTAATCCTAGGAGTTTAGCTTAGGTATCTTGCTTTATGTCTTATTCAATAAGCTTTTTATTCTCGTAGGAATAGGAAGAGTCATTGGGAATGTGAAATGAGTAGTCTTGTTTAGTCTATTTATTATAATGTTTGCTTGCTTTTTCATTGAATCGTGAAATATAATTTCATTTTCATTCCTTCAACTTTATTTATGGAATATCATTGGTATCAGATCCTAGAATTTAAATTAGTTATTATTTTAGTCAAACCTCTCTTCTCCAAATCCATACAACCTGCATACTATAGTTTGATTTCAATAAATTTGACCCTGACTATGGCTATGTATCATCTACACTTAGCCTTATGTGGACTTAACATGGACCTATCACAACCTGTGTATCACCTACATGTATTATGTCATTGGCTACGTATTGTCATGTGGTGTATTCTATCATTTCACATTTACTGTATAAGGCATTTTGGCATTTCCTAAAGGCCTTTGACATGATGGAGTTTCAATAATTTTGGGTTGTGCATCATTTATATTAGCTATTGGACTAGCATTTTCTACTAACTGCATTTTGATTTCTCGATTACACCTGAGTCTTGGTGTTTGGTGTAAGGCATTCACTACAAATTTGGTGTCAACAACAAAGTTGTGTGGCATTTTAAACTACATTTTTTTCTAGCATTAAAATTAAAAAAAACCTACGTCTTACTCCCTTGGATTATGTGTTGTTTTGGATCACATGGAATTTTTTAAAAAAAGAAGTACAGAACTAAAAGGAGCCATATATATTATTTTATTCTAATATTGGATTTTTTTCCACATGAAACAAATTGAAGGAGAGAAGGTGATTTTTAATATTTTTTTAATTTAAAAAGAAAATTTTCAATTTTAAGTGCTTTTTCAAATTTGAAGCATTTTAAAAATTAGATTGTAGAGCAATTTTTTTAATTACCTTGAGCAAGATACTCTAAGTGGATTTGGGCAAAAAAAAACTAAATCATGTAATTCAAGGAAAAATATGGAGAGCTACTCCTTTACCCAGTCATGTATTTAGAAAAATATAAATCTAAAAGTTAAGAAAAAATATGTATATTGATATACGAGGTTTTCTTTTTTAAGTCGATGTTAATAACAAAGTAAATCCTTTTTAGTAGCTTTACATATGTAGAAAAGGGGATAATTTTGAAGTGATAAGGTACAAATTAGGGATTAAAAATACTCAAAACATCCAAAAACTCAAACAAAAACTCAAAACCATGTATTCCATCAAATCCATTATTGGCACTACCTTGACTGGGAAAGACAGTTGGCTAGAATGGTCTCGACCAGTGAAAAACACACTCATACAATTATCTATGGTTCTATATGTGTGATGGGTCAAAAAAATTGTCTAAATCAATAGGGAATGCAAAAGACACTCAAACATGGAAGCAAAAAAACCAGGAGGCTTGGGCCTTGATGAGGGCATCAGTGGATAGAGATGTGTTTCATCATATATAGGGGTGAAATACACCATGGGAAGCATATCATAAATTGAAGGACCTATATGACTCCCATTCAGAGTTGGAATTCATTTAGTTATAGTTGAAATTATCTAACTTAGAGTTGAAAGATGGTGATGTGATGAGATTGGCTTCAGAGATACATGATATCAAACATGACATTGAAGTAATAGGTTTCAAAATTGACATATGCAAAATTGCACTCATAAAAACCCTTCTTCCTAACTATTTGACTTATTTGGAGTCTCTACAAGAAAGTAATCAGTTGAAGACTCTCACATTTGACCAGTTGGTTAAAAAGATGGTAAAAAGAGAAAAGACATTTAGAAGGAAAACAAAAACCACAATAGGGGAAAGTGTGTGTTTTGTCAAAAAAAATTCTTCCAAACCATCAAACAAGGACATGTCTTCCAAAAATGAAGGTAATAATAAGTACAATAGAAAATGTGGAAAAAATAAAAATTATGGTGGTCAAAATCAAAAATAGAATGATAAACAGAACATCTATTGTGAATGGTGTGATAGAAAAGGAAGTCATGAGACTCATGAATGCAAGAATCCATGGGAGAAAATTAAATCATACCATAAAAATAAATATGGAAATTCAAATAAATAGTTAAAATAGTAAAACTCATCCTCATTCCCTAGCGAATGTGTGTTTTCTAGTATAGATGATGAAGAAAATAATGTCTCTATTAGTTCCTCATGGTTTGATGCTTGGGTTCTTGATACTAGTGCCACTAAATATATAAATTTATAGAAATACTTCTTTGAGGAGTACAATGAATAAAGTTTTGGCTTAGTATACCTCACAAATAGATTGAGTTTGCAACCTCAAGGAAGAGGTAAATTTTGACTCAAGTGTCGAGGTCTTCAAGACCACAATGTTGAGAATGTTCTCTACATTCCTCAATTGAAATGAAACTTATTGTCTATAGTGCCCATAAGGAAATGAGGCCATTTCATTATGTTGTATAATGGTGATGTCACAATTAAGATAAATAGTGAAAATGCAATCATCTTGACTGTATATGAGGAAGGGAAACTATTCAAGCTGAAGGGTGAGCCATCAAATTTAAGAAATTATGCTCATCTTTTGGAAGATAGAATATCTCCAAACATATGGCATGCTCTATTTGGGCACACTCACTATAACATAGTTTGTGTATTGAAAAATAATGGTGTTGTTGGCATGCCTACATTACCTACAAAATCATATGAGAAGTGTGAATCTTGCATATTGGCTAAACACACAAGAGAACCATTTCTGAAGTTACTACTGAAAGTAGACAAAAAATTATAGCTTATTTATTCATACTTGTGTTCTCTTCCTATCCTCTCCATTGGTGGTCATAAGTACTTCATGTTGTTCATTGATAACTATAGTAGGATGACATGGATATTCTTTCTAAAATATAAATTATAATCCTTTGATACTTTCAAAAAAAATTGAAAAATGATTGAAAATGAAGAACAAACTTGCATTGAGACACTCAAGACAGATATTGGTGGTGAACTCACATCAAAAAAATTTGAATCCTATCTTGATCAAAATGGGATAAAACACCATATCACAGTTTGTCACACTCAAGAACAAAATATTGTAGTTGAAAGAATGAATAGAACTATGATGAATATGGTTTCTACAATGTTGTATTTCACAGGGGTAAATCTACAGTTTTGGGTTGAAATAGCTAAAATAATAGTATACCTTCACAATAGATCACCATCAATAGTTCTTGAATCAAAGACTCCATATGATATGTGGCGTGGTCACCTCCCTTTAGTTTGACATCTTTGGATTTTTGGATCCACTTGTTATGCATTGATTCCAAAGGAGAAGAAAAAAAATTGGACCACATGAGTCTAAAATGCATCCATTTAGGATATTATGATTCCTCCAAGGCATTCAGGCTATATGACAAGAAAGAGAAAAAATTTATTATTACAAAAGTTTTCTTTTCTAAAACTACAAAGGACAAAGAGCATATTGAATGATAGTTATGTCAACTAGACAAATATGCAAAGTTTGATGTATAAAAAGAGAGTGATTTAAATATTTTAGACAATGAGTGGGGGACACAGAGAGTGATTTGAATGTTCTAGACAATGTTGGTAATCTAGAGTGATTTGAATGTTCTAGAGTGATTTGATGTCTACAAAGAGATTGATTTGAATATTCTAGACAATGTTGGGAATCTATGAGTGGGGGACACGAAGAGTGACTTGAATGTTCTAGAGTGATTTGATGTCAACAAAGAGAGTGATTTGAATGTTCTAGAAAATGTTGGGAATCTATTGATTTTATATTGTCTCCTATACATGATCTTGAAACTCCTCCTGAAGGAGAGAGTGAAACTTCATTAGATATTAAATAGGGGCTAGCAGAATAAAGGTCAAAAAGTGAAGGAACTTTAGAGGATGAACCCAAATCACCTATAGCACACTAAAACATGCCTAAGTGGGCCACTCAAACACTGAAAGATGTGATGCCTGATGAAGTTGGGAAAATAGGCACTTGAAGTGCACATGCAACCTCATCTCAACTAGACAAGTCTATTGATGAAATTTGGGACATGATTAAAAAACTCAAATTGGATAATTCTCAAGAGGAAATATATGTTGTGTTTTATTTAGAGACAACAACTTTCAAACAAGCTAAGAAGCTTGACTCTTGGAGAAAAGTAATGAAAGATGAGTATAATTCACTGGTGAAAAATAGAACTTAGAATCTGGTTGATCCACCATATGTTTGCAAAGAAATTAGTTAAAAGTTGGTCTATTGTAATAAATATAAGATAGACATCTCAATTGACAAGCATAAAACAAGGCTTGTCACAAATAGGTATGCTCAAAAGGAAGGAATTGATTAAAATGAAACCTTTTCACTTACAACAAAATAGACTTCTACTTAGACCATATTGGCTCTAGCAGTTCACAATGGATCAAAAGTTCACCAAATGGATTGAAAAATTGCATTTTTTAATGGAAACCTCAAGTAAGCTATGTACATGACATAACCTGATGGTTTTGTAGTAAAGGGACAAGATCACAAGGTGTGTAAACTAGAAAAATTATTGTATGGTTTGAAACAAGCCCCTCGACCATGTTACGAAAAACTAGCTGAGCACCTCATGAACATGAACTTTAAATGTTTTGAGTTTGAAGATGTAGCTCTTTTTGTCAAAAAATTTTACAAAATAGTTATAGTTATGGTGGTGTATGTTGACAATTTGCTCATCACAGGGAAAAATTAATGGTACATTGTAAAATTCAAATTAGAGTTGATGAATAGCTTTGAAATGACTAATTTGGGTTATCTTCATTACTATGTGGGTATTGAAGTAATTAAAAAACCAAAGTATTTATTTATCACTCAATAAAAGTACATTGTGACATTATTAGCAAGTTCAGAATGGAAGATTATAAGCCTCTCAGAATGCCCATAGAATAGAATCTCAAATTGACATCAAAAGATTTAATAGATTTGATTGATGTCACTAAATATAGACGGCTCATTAGAAGTCTAATTTATATGACTACCACTTGACCAGATATATCATATGTAGTTGGTGTCCTCTCAAGATTCATGCAACAACCCAAGGAGCATCATTGGGTAACAACAAAAAGCTCCCTCAGACATCTCAAAGGCACACAACATTTTGGGCTCAAATACTCCAAGGTGGGAGACTTCAAATTGGTTGGGTATTCAAATTCTGCCTATGATGGTGATCATGAAGATGGAAAGTCCACCTTGGGTTTTCTAATTAATTTGGGAACAATAATTTCTATTTGGAAATCCAATAAGCAATCAGTGCTAGTAATTTCTTTAGCAGAAATAGAATATAAGATTGATTTAGAGGCAACAAGAGAGATTTTGTGGCTCAAAATGGTTCTTTCAAATTTATAGGAGCAATAGGTTTCATCAACATCTCTCATGGTTGACAATACTTTTGTAATCTAGATGGCAAAGAATCTAGTCTTTCATGAATAAACCAAACAAATCAATACAAAATTTTATTTGATTTGACACTATGTAAAGGATGGCAGTGTCAAGTTACAACATTGCTGAATAATAGAGAAACCAAAAAACATCCTAATAAAAGTGCTTCGATGAGAAAATTTTGAGAATTCCAAAGGAATGCTTGGTCTAACAAACACCCTTACAGATTAAGGCGGGGATGTAATAATATTGTACATATTGGTTGTTAATCTTAGGTGTCTAGCTTAGGTTTCTTGGTTTTTATCTTATTCAATGACCTTTCCATTCCTGTAGGAATCAAAAGAGTCATTGAGAATGTTAAATGAATAGTATTTTTTAGTCTATTCATTGTAATGTTTTCTTCCTTTTTCACTGAATCATGAAATAGAATTTCATTGTCATTCCTTTAACTTTGTTTCTAACCTGTCAAGTTGTCTTAAAGTATGAATGGCAAAATTAACTAACTGTGGAATACAAAGGAAAGAAAACTTAAGACATAGAAAAAGTAGTTATTGATTTCAAGACAAAATAAATGTCAACATGTTCTATAACTTCATTTCATTTATAAGTTTACATATGGATCTTAAACAAGTACACATTTAAAAGTAGATTAAGTTATTATTTTAATTATATTTGTTTAATATCCATCTTCCTATTGGTTCAAGGTTGATTTTTTAAATTTAAATATGATTTAATAGTATGTTTATATCTCTTTGGATGTCAAATCCAATACCACAATTTATTTATAAAGTTATTTTTACTCTAAATTTATGTATTTCTGACGCATCATCCAAAAGAAATGACCAAACAATTTAAGCATTTTTAGAGAGATGGGTATAATACAAGATTAAAATCTAAGTTGAGATATTATTTATTACATTTAGTTTATACTAATGACTAATAATTACTATTAATATTAGTTATAATCACTTGATAGTGACAGTTTGAATAATATAAAGGCACAAAATAACTTATTTTATTGTTTCACACTGAATTGGATGATTGTCATTAATGTGAATTTCATATAATACATACATCATATTAATATTAATTAAAATTTTCTTCCATCCTATTATGCTATTATGGTATACATGGAAATTCAGTCAATAAATTGATCACAAGTTCTTCCTTAAATTTTTAATGGTATGAAAATTACCCATAAGGTGCCACGACTAGTAGAGAGGCTCCTCTTTTGACACATTTATCCTTGATTGAAATGAGGCACCTTTATTTCTTATATCTCAAATATATGTGGGGATCCATGACATGTCACATGACATGATTCCTAGTCATGGATTGTCATGACTAATCATGGAGATTTCATAGCTAATTGTATCTACTAGATAATATTGGGTGAAACTAGAAGTACCCATATTTACTTGTATTTATATATATATATATATATATATATATATATATATATATATATATATATATATATATATATATATATATATATATATATATATATATATATATATATATATATATATATATATAAATGCATTTAGTTTTGGTTATAGCTAATTGGAAATACTTGTAGCTAGATGGTTCTACCTAGACATAGTTTCATGTACATGGAAGTAATATTAAATCCTATCATAATTTTTGGTAACATGATAGATATATGATTTGGTGATAACCTTTAATATTAAATTAACATGGAATTGATTATTAATTTTTCAATTAGATGAAATTTGAGACTCTTTCTTCCAAGGTGGTTCACCATTTAAAATGTCAGGCACTTTTGGGATCCTTGATATAAAGAGTACCATCAATTCAATTTATGGAATATATGGGCCATTGATTATGTATATCCATAACCAAATTTAATTACTTCCTTAGGGTTTTGTTTACTTAATAGTGTAAGTACTAAAATATGATTATATATAACATTTTATTCTTATACACTTATAAAATACCAATCAGGTCTCTACCCTTCAGTTCTAGACCTTTCTGTTGTGAAAAGGATTGCATTCACCATCTCACTTTGCCTAAATGCTTCTCTTATGGATAAACCTATCATTATGATGACCCTGATCACTATACACTATAATAATTTTAAACTATGATTTATATCCCTCACTATAAATTAATAATATTAAATAATTTTATATCATGTTAGACACTACGCTTCAGATGGGGACATTAGCATCAATGCTAGTGTCCAGATTTCATGTCTTGTGTCTAATTCAAAAGTCATTCAAATTTTAAATCTTTCAAAACATATGGTTTGGCCTATTTGGAAATACCAAATAATCACTTATTTAAGATCATTCAATCAATTACATAATTAAGTTCTACTACATGTAGACACTATTTTTGAATTAGATAACACATTTGGCTTGTACACTTGGTAAATGCATACCTTGGTTGTTCTTCTCAATTTTGAACATTTACTGCTTTCTTAAGTATTGCATAAGCCATATCTTGTTCCCCTTGACCTATATCTTAGTCTAACCAATCTTATGTTCATGACACAGACCTTACATTTTTCTCAAAATGCTTAAAACATGTTTATCTTCCACCCATGTAATAACTGAGTATATACCTTCTTTCCTAGTCCTTGGACACTAATGTCTAGGACATATACCTATGTTCACACTAGTGTCCTACCCTGACACAAGTTTGCAGTGCCCTAAAGTCATCCAATTTACAAATTGAACATATTTTTATGGTTAACATAAGTGATTTAATGTGAGTTACTTCTCTAAATGGATTGGCATAAATATAAGATAAAATCTCATTCATTCCACACATACAACCTAATAAAAACCAAGGAAACTTATCCAAATTATTCTATCAATCATTGAATTGACCAAAAGTTCCCTATGTACACATTAGTCATCGAGAAAACACATCAATAGGTGTAAATTACTAAAGAGGTAGCCCAAGAATTATATTTTCCAAGTTAAAAGTTAGGTCACTATTGTAATTAATTATCACATATTGTATGATTTATATACAAGCTAAAATGTAGGGGAGAAATACATCAGTCTGAGGCCCTCTTTATAATATTATCTATGTAGGTAGTGCTCATTGATAGAGGGATCTTTTGGGTCAACTTGACATTATGTACAAACTAACCCATTTCTCCCTAAGGTCATTATGAATATGAAGAGCTAGGTTTTTGAAAATTATTGAGGAGTGAAAGTTTATGACCTAGATTTTAATGTGTAGACATCCAATTCCCAACACCATTTATGTTGAAATTATCAATCTTACTCGAATTGCACTCAAATGCACATTTTAGGTCAAAATCCATAGAATGTGCTAAATGGTTCAAACTTGTCATTTACAATTGCCAATTTAGGTCAAGGTATCCCTAAATGGGGCAATATAATTTATGGGTTATCTAACTTTGATCAATTCATTTTGAGTCAAAATGATGATTTCACATTTTGTGCCTTAGATCACTCATTTCTCATTAATTCATTGGTACATGCCATGTACCTTTGTTATTTTGTGTTGGAAAACATCCTAAATGGAAATACAGTTTTGGTGCATCTAACGTCACCTTATAATTCTTCCCAAGTCAAATTACAACTCAGTAATATGACTTTCTGACCATTTTGATTAATTTAGGGCCAATTTTCAAATAATTGCACAAATGTTAATTAACCTTGTTTAAGTCTAATTAATCCAAATCAAGAGCTTAAGTAGATTTTCCATGAGAGTTGTTGAATATTTATTTTTGAAAATTTATTCCTATTAATTGCATCATCAAGTGACCTCATTTCTTGGGAAGATATCCCTAAGCCATAAATGCCACAAGTATCAGGATTATGGGTCACCCATGCCTAGTTAATGCCTCCCATGCCTCTTCAATGCCCCTTCTTCCAAGGTCATGATGAAGATAATTATGAGTTTAATTCCAAATATTAGGATTATCCATAGCCACATATTTCAATCTTGAAATGGATGGTCATGGTTGATCTTGATCAATCTCAAAAATCTATAAATAGAGAGGCCATGGACATGAAAAAAAAAGCTTGAATATTGCAAAGTTATAATGTTAAATTGTTTCCACAATCCTTTACATTTGATCATTGATTTTGTTTTCAAGCTTCATTGATAGGCTAGTTTAGTGATTTGGAATCATGAACTTAGGTTTTATGGAGTGTTCTTGAGACATTAGAGGAGTTTGCCACCTTTGTTGACAAAGACAAGGATGCTTGATCAAGGGAGAACATGATTTTGAGCAACATAGGTATGGTGAATCCATTTGGGAAGGTAATATGATGTTTATTTCTTTCATTTTATTGCTTATTATCCTTTGTAATTCTCATAGGAATATAAAGGCTTAGTTAGTTAGTTCTTTATGCATTTTTCATTATTTATGGACTAATGTTTAACTAACTTGCTTTGTAATCCTCTCTACATCTTGTCACACCCGGTGGGACTAGACGCATCCCACACATGAAGAAGATCATTTTGTAGCTTTAATATCTTCATTTGGAACATTAAAACTCTTGAAATTTGATTTTCTAACTTTTTTACCATTTTTTGTTTGCCATAGGTTCATACAATAACTGACATCAGTTAATAAAATTGACATCGATTAGATATATGTCATCAGTCACATTGATATAACTGATGTCAGTTAGATAAATTTCATTGGTTAGAAAATGTAACCATTGTTAGTTATATAACTAACGTCAATCACTATGTTTTTCTTAAAACATATACTCAAGAGCTCTTTTTTTAAAGTTCATCATTTTAAACCTAAAGAGCTTCAAGGCTAAAAGACATGATAACATTTTTATTGCGGGAATAAGCTTGACATTTTCTAAAATCATGTTTAGATCACCTTTTACATGCTTAAAAATCAATTAAGAACTTTGTTTTGGTGTTTTACGAAAACTTTAGATGTTTATGGTGAATGTTTTCAAATTTTACAACTAAGACCAAGGGGTCAAATGAACACCACCTCATTTTCCATTTGGGCTTAAAAATGAAATCACCTTTTCAAGATTTTTGTATTCACTTAGTTGTTTAAATTAAATTTTTATTTGTAAAAAAGAGGGATGTTGCATATATGCTCTTCCATTTGTCCCCTTTAGGGAACCCTTGGAATAAAAATCTACATTCCTATTACAAGTATCCTAGTCCAAGGCTTAGAAAGAAAGTCATCTAAATCACTCCCCAAAAACTCATCAAAGTTTGGATGACCTTGAAAATGACTCTAAATTCTTTCTAATTTTATGCTTTATTTATTTTTATGCAAACTTGGCTTGTGAGAGGGACGTCATTACCTCCCACAAGTTATTTAGGGAAGCTTTGACATAGGGTTTCATCTCTTGGCATCGACTTCATTTGGCTCCTAACTAGAGTTGCACATGGGATGTATCTAAATTTGGACATCGCAATACACTGAGTGAACAATAGGATGTAGTGGTTGTAAAAAAGACTAGAACTTTTTACAACTAGCCAATGCTATGATCACCCAATTTTTGAGCTTATCTTTTGCATCATTTGACGTGAAAGTCATTATACAATTGATTCCCCTAGAATGATTGAAAACTTGTTAGTTTAGTAGACCCCACTTTGCCATACCTTGTCAGTTTAGACATAAGACATTTGTTTTTTGTCATTAGCTTACTTGGTCTTAATTTGTGTCTAAAACTAATTATAACTCATAGAACTTAACCAAAACACATTGTCCTCAATTTTCTTGAGCAACGGAGGTGTTACGCTGTCAAATTGGAAAATTCTTCTTTTCCTTATTCAAGTTGTTATCAAAAACTTTTTGTCATATAATCCACTTTGGCACAGTCATGCTGCCCAATTGAGTCTAGATCTTTCACCTAATTTATTTAAATATTTCATTTATAATCCACATTCAAAATTGAACCTTTCTAAGTTCTAAGGGTTGGTGTGTCTAAGTGGGTTTACCATTTGTGCACTAAGCTTGTTCTAACTTGGGTTCAATTTTCCATTTAGATTGAAGGTCATTTATTAAAACTCAAAATCACATTATCATCTTGGTGGACTCAAGTCATCTTGTGTATCGCTCATGCTTTGAGTCCTAGAATAGATTTTATCCTACTGGAAACATGTGGTGACATTGTGCTACCTATTTGGTCCTAGCTTTATACTTAGTGGTTCACATATGTTTTTACATCTTGAGTTGCGTAGTCCATTTTATCTTCTTCATAATCCAGAGAGATTTCCTTTAAACTTCTAGGGTCAACTTGTCAAAGTTGAAACTAGCTTTTAAAATATGGGTGTATCACAAATATCTAGGTTTTAGTATACTAATTTTCACCTTTGGTCTTTGAGTTACCTTACCCTATTTTGATCTATATGATTTCAACCTTACCAAAGGTTGAGTAAACTCATGAACCAAATCTTCTAAATTTTACGTGGTTTCAAACCACCCTCGCTTATAGTCTCATTAGTACCTTGGTTATTTGTTTAAAACACAGCCAAATCATACTTTGTTTGGTTTCCAAGCATTGTTACAAAGTTAGTCAAACATACAAAACATCTCTTTTAAACATGGCTCAAAGGTTCACTCCTAATGGGTCCTTTTATGGCCTTAGTTATGAAGATGAGAAATTTTATGATGGTTAAGATAACCACATTATTTTTTATGATATCCCCATAATAGTAGGATCTGAAGATGATTAAAATAAATATCAACCCCAATAAGATCAAGATGAAGCCCTTCTTAGATTGATAGAATTAGGTGCTAGACTACCTTCTGACTTTCCTATAGAACAATTACATACCTTAGTTAGAGAAGGAGAATAATGATGGCAAGAGCAAGCTTTTACATGAATAGACATACCTTCTTCCTCTAAAAAAGGAAAATAAATATAAACATATTCAAACCCCACAAATCTATATCTTCTAGCTAAGATCAAGATAATAAGTTAATGATATGCAGATCAACTTGTTGCAGACTTAATTGACTCCCTAGTTGTCACTTTAATTCACAATGATGTTTCGAAAGAACAAGGGAATGTGGTTGAAAGTATGCAACAAATATTAGATGAGGACATTACCATAGTGGATCAAGTAATCTAAATGAATATTTAAATTCATAAGAGACCTTACAAAGTGTTCCATTTGACACAGAACATACATTCTTCAATCATCAAGAACCTCTTGTTACATTACAAAATGATCACTGGATGCAAGTTAATTAAAAAGGATGACTCACCAAAAGATGATCAAAATTTATATAGATCCATGATTGGAAGTCTCTTATACTTTACTTCTTATAGGCCTGATATCATGTAATAAGTGAGCTTTGTAGGGAGGTTTCAAGCTGATCCCAGATAATCTCACTTGAAAGCAGTCAAAAAGATCTTAAGATATCTCAAAAGTATAATACCGTATTTGTTTATGGTACCCCAGGAGTAAATAATTTACTCTAAATACATACATTGATGTAGATTGGGTAGGATGTGTAGATGATAGGAGTACTAGTGTTGGTGTCTTCTTCATGGGTGAATGCTTGGTGTCTTGGCTAAGCAAGAAGTAAGCTTATGTATCTCTATCAACTGCAAAATTTAAGTATATAGTTGTTGCTTCTTGTTGTACTTAGGTACTTTTTGTCACTTGCATTTTTTCCCCTTGAGTAGATGTCTCAACTCTCCTCATTCAATTAGTACAATATAAACATCTCACAAGCTTTGGGTAGCCAATAGGTGAGATGTATCTCTAGAAGGGCTAGATCTCTTGATGCACTCTTTAAACACTTCCTTACTTATCAACTTTGCATGAAAAGATTTAAGAAAACAAAATAAAAAATCTAAAAGGTGATGCACCAATAATTATTTTCCTCCTATTGATTTAACTTATACTACTTAGATAAAATCAAAGTTTCTTTCACACATAACTCACAACTCAAGATAGATTATTACATCAATGCTTCATATACTAGGTTTAAGAGGTATATTGATGCTTAGGAGGGATAATGATGATATTTTGGAGAATACAATCATAAAACAATTATAAAACTCTTATACACTAAGAAATAACACTAAAAATACCTTTAATAATTACTCTTCTACACACTTGGTGGACAATCAAGGACAACATGCTAGAAAAGACTATCTTCTACTAGACAAGATCAACAAGATTGCAACAAGACTTAATTATGCAGCATGTAAGTAGGAAATTCACTTTTTTATTTCTTTAAGAGACATTAAAATTAAAAAATGGCTAGGGTTTCACCATAACCAACAAAGGCTCCTCCAAAGAGCTCAAAAAGTCACTATTTAGAGCATTTGAGCAAAGTGAGAAAAGAGAAGTCTAAAGGTAACTTGGATAATTTTCATGCTTAGAGGAGTTACATGTGTATAATAATGAATTAAGATACAAACCATGAAAGTTTTGATAGGATAAATGTCTCTCCAAACTATGCAACTCATGAAATGTGGTGTGAAACTCCGTATTCTGCACAAGAAAACTACCTTCATCATTTAGGTATTTTGAAACGTCCCAAAACTAATTATGGATAGGTATAATTATTGTATATATATTTAATGTTTATATATATGATTATCCATGCATTGGCTACAATCTTAATCATCTGGATTCCTCTAAAAATGAGCCATCACTATTTGTAGTCAAAGAGATCCCCTTTTTCACACACCTTGCACACTTAGCTTCCAAAATGGCTTTATTTTCTCATGAAAATATTTAAAATGGGTTGAATGACATGTTTTAGGTCCATTCATGGCCTTATATTTCTTAGGTGTGCCTTAAATAGGCTTCCACTTGAAGTTTACACACTTCTCACCATCTTGCTCATTTGTCAGTCTTGACTGGCTAAGATGAAGTTGCTTATAAACACACTAGGATTTTTTATGAAACATTAAATGGACATGGGTATTTATACGAATTCCCAATCCATATCTTAAAGTCAATTTGATCTCTTAAAACCTCTTATAACCTGAACAATGCATAAAATAGTCAAAGAAAGCAATTATATACCCTGTCCGTTCAGATAGGTCATCACAAAATTTTATGGGGGGAAGCCATGAAAAGTCTCCTGAAACCTAAATCCACTTTCATGGTCATTATGGTCCATTTGGATATCTCTCCATACTCATTTTCCCAATCGGGTCATTTCTAAGGGTTTGTAAGGGTTTCAGGTCCTTTAAGCTCTTAAGCTTTGTCCATAAATCTATGACGTTATAAATACAAAAAAATTACACAAGAGTGATATTAAATACCCTTATCATCCTATTAAAACTTATTATATCTCCATTCATAACCTTAGAGAAGATTTGAGCATCTAAAATTACATTATCAAGCTTTGACCTTTATTATGCATACCCTTGAGTTGTTTCTGAGCTCAAAAATGGATTCCTTGTGCTTTATTTTCAAGGTGGAAGATTGAACACATCTATCTTGACCCTATAAACATGATAAAATCCATTATAATTCTCTCATATAGTTAGAAGTGAAATTGATTTCTCATTTGGGGTCTAGGTCTAACCATGCCTAATAGGCATGTCTACAACTTTGAGGGTTTAGATCACCCTATTAGGATTCCTCATTATATGTAAGGTTCCTCATGTTTTCCTAGGTGTTATTCCAGTTTAAACACCTATTTTAAGGTTCACTTAGATCTTTGTAAACCCTTTTATCTCCATTCTCCAAGACTATAAGATTTATGCACAAAGGGAGTGCCCTCTGTCTAAGATAAAATAGAGGGGAATTCCCTTGTTTTATCAAACCAAAAAATTATTAAAGGATATTCTCTAATTGGTGAGGATATTCTACACAAAAAATCATCCTTTGGTCATATCATTTGTCTCTCTAATTCCTTTAAAACTCAAGATAGACTGTGTAAAAGGGTATTGTGTGTAGGGTTTAAGATGTGGACTATGTACTATTTGATGAAAACCCTTTCTTCCCATATTTCTAATATATCGGTGTATCATAGGGTGTCCATTTTCATTTTACAAATTTTTATCATGATTAGCAGCCCTCTCAATCATTTATGTCTGCGTCTTCAACCATGTTTTTACTCCATTAGGTCTAACTGTGTTTTTTTTGTCTTGGAGGGGCACCTATAGGTAGTCCTAGCATGGATTAGACTTTGGAAACATTTCATCAGCCTTATTTATACCTTAAAATATAATTTTACAATGATTTTTACCAATTATCACCTTGCCTAGGCTATGCTATCACCTAGACACCATGTTTTAGTTTATTGTCTACCTACAATCACCTATAGTTGAATATGTTGGAGTCATTAGGACCATGTAGGTGTAGATAGGCTCCAAACATTGCATATAAACCTATTTTGATGATCATTTAGATCACAAATGATCCTTTAAACTATTTATAACCTTTCAATCCTAGAAACATGATCTAGTTTTGTAACCTTGGGTGAAGAGGTATCTTTGGGTTTCAGACCTATAGATGTCACTGCTTGAAATTAGTGCATAAAAGTGCAACTTTGGATCTTTATACAACCACTTTCTATTAATCATCTACCATCCATATTTTGCATAGCTCTTATCCTATGTAAGGGATATAAGGTAAAGTCATTAAGATGCATCAAACTATTTTTAACCTTGTTATATGACCTTGACAAAATGGCTCAGACCTTTGTTTTCATATTTTAGGGAAAAGGTCCCTAAACATAGTCTTTTCACCATTGATCAATTACTCACTCCCATTTGCCAACCTGTCATTCCACATATGTATTTCATGATTTAATCAACACATTAATACTCCAAGGAAGTTTTTAACCTATTTTAAGCTACTATGTGATACCTCAAATCTCTGTGGTAAAACCTATAGGTGGAGATTTTCTAATACAGATAGTAAATATAGAATTGTAGGCAGTGAGAAATATATACATGTTGGTGATCAATCCTAGGCCCTATAAAAGTTTCTAAATGTACTCTTATAATTTAAAATGATTTTAAACAATTTTCAAGGCTCCCATCCCAACATGACATCATCTTGAGATGCATGTAGGTGCACTTTGAGTTGTAGGCACCTATAGGTGTATATCTATGGTGTTTGTGTGTATATGTTATACATGATTACATTAATTCATTATTCCTTGTGAAATTTGGGGAATCTTAGTTAATTTTTTCTATCTCAATGATATGTATCAACATTTTCTAACTCTCCATGAATATATGGACATGATAAATATGCTAACACAATCCACTTAGTTGATTGTGCATGAAAATCATGGAGTAAACTGACTACATCTCACTTGTGACTACAGGTCTATGGAATATTTATTTGGATAATGAAATTGAAATGTGAGGGGGTGAATATGTCATTATAAACATTGGAATGAGCCTATCAAAACCCACTAAAGTCATTACCAAAGCATGAAGATTCTAAAAATGATGGAAATATACCTACAACACAGAATGGTATCTTCTCTTACAACCTTGAGATACTTGGCTTATCCAAACACCTTGAAACATGAAACTAGGAATAGGGATAATTTTAGGAGAGATCCAATATAATTTGAAATCATCATAATCAACTAGATTGTATGGACCTGTCTAGATTAGAGTAAAACCTATAGGGTATAAGAGAAAATGAGCAAAAAAACATAGTTAACTTGTTATATATGATTCTTAAATCATATTTGACCAATAATTGAACTCTTTTTATTAAAATTAATCTCTCTAAGTTTATTTTTACCTCCCAAATGTATTTGGTTTAAAACTTCTCCAATTGGCCATATTAAGCACAAACTTGCTAACTAATTTTGTGTATCTAAAAGGCTAAAGAAGGAGTAGAATGGTTTTTGACCCTTTTTATCACTTAAAAAACATGTAAAGAATTGATATGAGTATTAGGAAGATTAAGAGTCATATAAAAATAGTTTCCCATGTGTCACACTCTCTTATGGGCTGTACAAGTGCCAAAATCCTCCTTTTTAGTTAGTTTCTTGATTTTCAATTAGATAACCTGTAAGTTTCAGATGGAACTGGCATTCATGATATGTAATCTAACCTCTTGGATGTTTTAAGGAAAAATAATACACCTGGACACCTTTAAATCCATGCCACTTTCATATATGGCCCCTAAATGGCTACGAAGTGACTCAAAATGACATATAGACTAATTAGACCATGACCAAGGCCAAAATGGTATTAAATTACATAAAATAAACTATAACACACCCTATGACAAAATATTATACCTTTATAAACATCTAAATATCAATTTTTTACTTATAGGGGTCCTAATTTGACCTATAGGGTTAAATATGGTTAACAAAATGGTGACTCATATGGGTAGTATGCCTGCTATACTAAAGATCAGTAGCCTTATCTTATTCATGGGCCAAGAGATTCAATTAATTCTTGAATAAAACTAGTAATGAATTTCCTAAAACACACAAAACAACCACACCACACCAAACAACACAAAACAAAGCAAGACACCATCAATACTCACACATGTGCACAAGAACTTAGAGAAAACAAGAAAAATAACAACTATGTACAAAGAGAGAGGAGGACTTCAATAAAACTATTTAATATAGATCCCATTGATTGGGATATAAATCTCCTCTCCATCCATATTTGAGAGTTGTAAAGAATTGTGTTTCTTTTATTGAGTGATGACATAAGGGCCACTCCAAAAAGCATCAAACTTTATGTGTTTTCTAGGCTTAGCCCTATCTTCATCCCACTTTAGAATAATGTCTCCTTCTTGGAAGATTATTGGCATGGATTTCTTATCAAAATGTCTCTTTTTTTGATATTGGTGATCTTTCGTAGTGTGCATAAGTTGATCCCTTGTTTCTTCAAGCTCCATCAACTCACATAATCTAACCTCCATACTTTCATTTTCCATCAAGTCCAGTTGGTAAGTGAGATCTAAAGCTGGTAATTCAAGTGAAATAGGAAATCTAGCTTCTCTTCCATAAACAAGTGTATATGATGAGTTTCTAATGGCTCTTTTAGGGGTGATTCTATCAACCTAAAGAGTTGTCTTCAATTTGGAATGCCAAATTTTTTTGTTCTCCTCCGTTGTCCTCTTGATAATCCTAATTAGATTATTATTATTGGACTCAACTAGTCCATTCCCTTGTGGATAATAATTTTAGGAATTAATAAGATAAATACCATGTTTCAAAGCTCACTCACTTGTCTTGGTTCCAAGTAATACTATTGCATTATCTAAAATGATTATTGAAGGAGTCCCAAATCTTGTCACTATGCTTTCATACAAGTCCAAAATTAAACTTTCATTTGCTTCCTTAAGAGTCAAAACCTCCACCCATCTTATAAATTAATTTTTGGTAGCTAATATCCACTTGTGACCATCACTAGAAGGTGGGTTGATTAAGCCTCTCAAATCTAGACCACATTGCATAAAAGGCTAGTCTACTTGTATTGGATGAAGAGGTAAGGTTGGTAGATTTTTATTTCCATCAAATAGATCACATTTATTGCATTTCCTTACCCAAGCATGAGTATATTTAAACAAACTAGGATAAAAATAACCATCTCTCATAATCTTAGTAGTTGTGGTCCTTGGAGCAAAGTGACCACCTGCTAGTCCATCATGAAAATCAAACAATATCTTCTCAACTTGATTTGATTCAACACATCTCAATAGTACACCTAATAAATATTTCCTAAGAAATAATCCATCGACAATTACATAAGGAATATTTTGTAATATGAATTACCTTATTTTGGCTCTATATAGGCCTTATGGGCATTCATCAGTTTGAATAAAATTGATCATTTCTTGTGTCCAACTCCTCATTGGTGAGGATGAAAATATCATAGGATCATCTTGAAGGGTTAAAACAACTTCATTTTGTTCCTTTAAATCTGAATCAAGGTGTTCACATAATCCCTTCCCTTTCACTAGCTTGGTTGTCTTGATTTCTACATCATACTCCATCACTTTTGTAATCCAACCAACTCTTTTTTCATTAAAATTTCTAATCAAAATGAAGTCATTAACATTAGTATGAAGTACCAATATATGAATCTTGTTGTTAGATAACATGTGCCTAAACTTCTTTAGGCTTCTAAAAATTGAAAGTACTTGATTATCTACATAAGTGTACCTTACATCATAACCTTCCAATCCTTGACTAAAAAAAATAATAGGTTATTCCAAGTTTTCTTTATTTGTTTGAGTGAGAATGGCAGAGATGACTTCTTCATTTCCAAAAGTATACAATTTTAAATATTTTAATAAATCAAGACTTGCAAGAGTTGGAGCTTGAGAAATAACTTGCTTGATATCTTCAAAACTCTCTTTCCATTTCCTTGTCCAAGTAAACACTTCATCTTTCCTTAGCATAGAGGTTAGAGGCTTGACTAAACTACTAAAATCAAGAATAAACCTTATTATGAAATTGATTTTTCCAAATAATCTTTGCAAACTTTTTTTATGTTTGGGTAAATTCAATGCCAAGATTTCACTCACCCTTTCAGGATCTATGGATAGACCTTTCTTTAAAATAACGTGTCCTAAAAGTTTGCCTTCATGAATAGAAAACACACACTTCTTGGGATTAACAGAGATTCCAAACTATCTACATTTTCTCAAAAATATTCCTAAGATGATTCAAATTATCCTTTGCATCCATGGATAAGATGGTGATATCATCAAGATACACTAGCACTATATCATTTATTAAGCCTTGAAAAGCTATATCCATTACACATTGGAAGGTTGAACCATAATTAGATAGACCAAAAGGCATTTTATTATAAGTATAGTTGCCCTATTTAGTGGCAAAGGTTGTCTTATATTGATCTCCTTCCTTTACCAAAATTTGATTATACCCTAAATATCCATCAAGGAGTGAGAACCTTTCACTACCTGCCACAACTTACAAAATTTGCTTCATGGAAGGACGAGGATAATGGTCCTTCAAGGAAATTGTATTCAAACCTCTGAAGTCAACACATAATCTGATCTCCCCATTCTTATTCCTTACGGGGACTAAGTTTGCCAACCAAGATGAATGATTAATAGAAAAAATGATTTTAGACTCAAACAACTTTGTAAGCTCCTTTCTCGTAAGAGGCTCAATCTTAGGATTGATTGGCCTTTGATTTTGCTTGATAGGCTTAGCATTCTCATCTAACTCTATGATATGTTGAGCTATATTTGGATCAAAACCTTTTAAATCATTATATTCCCATGTAAAGATATCTGAAAATTCTTTGCATAATTCAATTAAAGCATATATTTTCTTCTTTAATACACACCTTTCCAAAAGCAAGCAACTTATCTTTGAAGATTTATACTCTCATAGTTTTCATTTTTAGTAGTCATGCTTACCTTTTCCTTCTTTAACTGATCATTGTCATTAAAAATTATTTAAAGTGTGACTAAGCCCTAAGGGAGCTTGTTTGACTTTAATTATATAATTTTCCCTCCATATTGTTGATGTAGTTTGGACTAGTTTTTTTAGGAAAACTTAGCCTCCTCTTGTAGAAAAAGAGCTATTTGTTGGTCACTATCAAATACTTTCCAATTAGTGACATTATCAAGTATAGAGGGCCTTATAGTCACTTCAATATGAGGTTGGTTCTTATCATCTCTTATCTCCTTTGGATCATCAAACTGAGCTCCAATGGCTGCCAACCTATCATCATGTTTTTTATCTTCTCTTGGTATTTATTGAATGTTGAAATCTTGAAAATCTTAAACAAGATACCACACTATATTCTTATAGGATTTAAGCAAATATTTTTTAATCATATGTTGACCTCTCACTTTATTCACAATCAAGTCATTATCACCATAAACTTGTAACTCCTTCACACCTTTTTTCCTAGCCCACTCAAGGCCATGAATGAGGGCCTCATATATTGCTACATTACAAGTAAAACTAAAGTTAAATATAAAATTAGAGTAATACCTTTCCTTGGATGGAGTTACTAATATTATTCCACCACCTTATCCAACCTTGTTTCTTGATTCATCAAAAAATAGTTGCCATAGACCATCCATAGTCTCATTTGGCTTCATTAAATTTGGCATAAAAGAGCCTTCTTCATGAAGACAATGCATTCCAAGACCAACTTATTATATGAATCTATAAGGATCATGTTCATATTGTTCATCTCCCCATTCATCTAGATGTATATCAAAAACTCCTTCAAGAGAAGAAGTTGGAGATTGATCCATGTGAAGTTCTTCCTCATCAAGAATAGTGTAATTGACATTTGCAATTCCTTTTGGAGAATATCCTTTTATTTCAGTATTATCAATGAGTCCCATAATGAAATATTAATGTGTGACTTATTCATTTGATCCAAAACATTGATATAATGATTTTTAATCTTGAATTTCTCTTTGGAAGCACTAGTACCTTATGGTGTAGCATGTGAAGATGGATGCATAGGAGCTAATCTTGAATTTTGATTTTTTTTGTTTTTCTTGCACCTTAGGAGCTAAGTTAGATCCACATACCATTGATGGTGATGGAGGAATAAAAATAGGTCGTTAATTTGTGTGAACATAGGATATCAATAGGGGGAGATTAGTATTGTGTTAGTGAATAAACCAAATCAATTCAAAAAGACACTAAACTAACACCCTAAGCCTATCTCAAAGGGGGAGCTTAGTTAACAAAATTGAATGGAAAACACAACTAAAATGTAAAAAAAACCTTATTTAACCTTCCTTGGATGCTCCAAAGTGCTTGTTGTAGTGGCTTGGTTGGTTTGTGCTCATAAAGTCTACATCAATGGAGGCTTGGCTACCTCCATCTCTCCTTGGCACCTTGTGTGGCTTTGGATTGGCTTGGCTCGATATTTTATAATTATAAAAATAATTTAAATGTATTTTATAATTATTTGTGCATGATAATTTTGGCTTATGATAGCTTAAAATTTAATAGGCAAGGCCTCCTATTTATATATTTTTGGAATGATTTGAGGATCAACCATGACCATCCATCTCAAGATTGAGATATGTGGCCATGAATAAATATAAATATGAAATTCATTATACAAATATCCCCATTAATATTTTGGATAGAGTGGTATTGAATAGGCATGGAGGGTCTTAAGGAGGCATGGGAGACCCATAATCCTAATTTTTTATACATATATGTGTAGACACCTAAAAAGTGTCTAACCCCTTGGTCCCTTCCCACTTCGACTATCCCTAACCTACCTAAGTCTTATTAATTGGAAATAAACACCTATTTTTAATTAAATAAGACCCCTTTTTCCCTCTCCTTGCCACCTCGCCACCCTAGGATACCCTCCTTGGATCCCCTTCATTCCCCACATGGCCATTTAATGCCTTAGACTCCCATTCCAACCTCTCCTCTCGCCCATTTAACCCCCCCGTCGACCGTTTCACCTTGGCATTCATTTGACCCGGCCGTTGGGAAATGGATGAAAGGCTATTTTTAGCCTTTCTCCGGCCTTTTAGCCGCCGACGTCGGTCAACCTTCGGCCGACGTCGGCGATATTGCCGGCGTCGGCACCCCTTCATAATGGTTTCTTCACCGTTTTCTCTGTCCTCTGGTTCCGCCTGGCTTTTTCTTCACTTCTCTGCTTCTCTAGCTCTCGCATCCTGACTCTTGAATCTTTGGCATCAAACCCTTGTATCAGCAATCTCTCTACCAATCAATCTGACTCTCTCTCCCTCAGGTACATAGCAATCTTCTGCAAGTGAACAACAGGGATTCTTCATCAAACAACAGGGCTTCAACAAGCGGCAACAACAACACCTTCTTCAGCAGGGCACAGGTATGTTCTCTGTTTCTATTCTTTATGCTTTCTAGTTATCATGTTTTAAGCTATACTCAGCTCTTCTACCCCTTCAGACCTGACTATCACCCAGACCCGGATTCCTATCTCCCAGATTGGCTTCCTCTATCTCCCTGTCCCTCTCTGTCCTTCTGACTAAAACCCATCCTCAAACCAGGCCCAGAGCAGACTCAGACCTTCGCCCACAAACCTGTCCACTGACCATCTTTAAACAGAGCACAGATCAAGACCCGGACCATCCACAGACCGGACCCTGCCTATTGCCCCGATCGACGCCGGTCATTACCCTGACCGACGTCGGCAGGATAACCGACATCGACAGACCCGACAACCGACATCGGCAGACCAGACAACCGACGCCGGTAGGACTACCGACGCCGGCGACTGTGACCAGTTTGACAGCTTCTTCCAGGTAAGCCTTTGCTTCCTTGTCTCTTTCAGTTTGCTATCATTTCAGTCTATTTTAGCATTCTATCTTTTTATCAGTCATTTATCTCTTTATCAAATAGTGGGTTGACCTCCCTCAAGGAAGTTCTCATGCTTCTGGGAACAAGCTCTTGCTTGGCAACCCACCGTCTATCTATCTAACATCTTCTTGTCCAAGTTTTCTTCTTTTGCAGGTGTCATTCCTCCACAGCCAAAGAGGAGTGCTCACAAACGTCTAGATTTACGGTGCGCAATCTTTAGTCCAGGTACTTCCAAGCCTTGTCCATTACTTTCTTTTAGTTTCTTTCTTTTTAGTCTGAAAAGCAAATTTGAGGTAGAAACATCTCTGGCACGCCCGGTGGGACCCTAGGTTCCTCCTGGGTTCCTTTCTCTTTTTCATTCATTTAGGTGCGTTTAGGCTCCTTCTCTCTTGTCTCTTTCTTCTATTCCGAATGACACTATAAGCAGGACTAAAATGAATCCTTCTTTTCTTTCTTCCTTGCATTCTAGACTAGTCTAAATATCATACTCTCGTCCCTTTCTCCATTTTGTCTTCATAACAACATCACATTTTGACTTGGGCATTAAAACATATTGCACTTTCATTTCTGCTTGTGCTTGCATTAGTCCACATCTAGTAACTTAGGCGCATATTGAATGAACCGTAGACACTTGATGTTACACTACCGAACCACATGCACTAAAACACACATAAAACATACCTGAGACAAGGCCCGACTGGGATTTCATCACCCAGCGGATACCTTACCCGTCCCGGTGACCCTACTTGGATTTCATCACCAAGGGGGAAGCCCACTCCGTTCTCTGGCGGAGGATAAACTCTAGGCGAGGTATATCTTGGCTAAGCGAGACCAGCTAACCACTGGAATCGTGAAGTGAGGGGAGCTTGCTCCTTAGCACCAGGCCACGTACCAGACCCTAACACAGATCTTTGAGCACCTAAAACAACACCTAAAACCATCTTTAGACTGCCTTCTTCTAGGACCCATTTTTCAGCCAATCTCCCCAAACATTCATCTAAGGCATAAGCCACAAGTTTCTAAGGTTAATTCCTAGGATTTATCGCTTAGGCTTGTCTGTCTTTCTCTATTTTCCTCTTCTCATCTGTTTGTTTGAGTGTGTGAGGATGCTTTCTTCTTTGTTTTTCCAAGAACCTTTTGGCTCTCTGGAAAACACAGTCACCGACATCGGTTCTGCCACCGACGTCGGCTTCCCCTGTCACCGGCATCGGTTCTGCTACCGACGTCAGCTTCATCTGTTACCAGCATCGGTTATCTGATCGACGCCGACCTCATTTCCTACCGACATCGGTTTTTAAACCGACGTCGGTCTCTGTCACTGTCCTTTTTCTTCAAAACCAGCAGCCTGAAACCTGTCCTGTCTCTGCCAAAAACTCCATTCTGGTTTTTTGAGACTGCATAAACACAGTTTCTAGAACCAGGACTCTCTTCTTAACCACTTTAGCCAACAGCCGCTTCCATCTATCCTATCTCTAACCAGTCCTATCATGGAGTTCCACTCGGAGACTGAAAGAACTCCTATAGGACCGACCCCGACCCCGACCCCGACTCAAATTCCCATCATTCCTGAAGGGGACCAAGATTTCGAGAGATTCTTGGACCTCAATACCGCAGCCCTCCAAAACTATCTCACGAGAAACCCAACGCGAAACCTTTCGGGTGACGTGGCGACGACATCCACACCATTCGCCACCCAACCCTTTATGACTCAGCCTTTCGCCTCGACTATTAACCCAATCATGGCCAATACGCAAAGTTTGGCCTCCCCGTCTATTTTTAGACCGACCTCCATCGGGGTTCCATTACCCCCTCAACTACCTGCAATTCAACCAAGTTCTACATCATATCAGAACTTGATTGCCTCGACCCCTTACACTCTTGCGCCCACAAATGCAGGAGTGCCAACCTGTCCCTCTACCAGTGCCGCCATTCAACCACCTTTGGCGGTGCCCAGTCAACCTATGCCTTCAACCTTCATAACGCAGCCACCTCTAGCCTTCACTTCCGCCCCTGCGACTAGTCATCCGTACATTGTACAACCGACTATGTCGCACGCCTCCTCTAACCTCTTCCAAGCACCTTACAACTTAGGGGGCGCTCAACCCGCCAATCCGTTAGTAGATCTTATCAAGATGCTGATGGATAAAATGTCCAGTCTCGAAGCCTCTATTTCCGGTTCAAGCAATACTTTGTCATATGAACAAATTTGCAACGAGCCCATCCATCCTTCCGTCCCTATTCGACCATACCCTAACCATTGGGAGCTTCCTAAATTCACTCGCTTTCAGAGTAAGGAAGACCCACAGCAACATCTACGGGCATTTAGACATGCCTGTTATCTTATTGCCCACGACGATGCGTTACTTCTACGCACGTTCCCTATGTCCCTTTCTGGCCCTGCCCTTGACTGGTATAGTTCTCTTGCCAGACACTCTATCTTTTCATTCATCCAACTCGTCCAACTATTTCTTGACCATTTCTCAATCAACATCACTAAACAAGTCTCAATCATAGACCTTTACTCCATCATGCAATTTGACGATGAATCTGTAGTCGACTTTGTCGCTCGTTGGAGAGGCTTGATTAACCAGCTCTCCTTCTCTTTACCTGAACCCGAGCTCATCGAGCTCTTCTCTCGAGCATGTGCCAACCACATCTCTTCTACCTTGCGGATTCAGACATTCCACACTTTTGACGAAGCTTTCATCATGGCTCGAAAGCTTGAACTCCGTGCCCTTGAAGAAGATAAGGTCAAATTGCGTAATACCAACGCAAAATCTACTGACCATTCTTCTTCCAGACCTTCTTCTTCTGCCAACTCCAAGTCCACAGGAGTGGCCCACACTGTGGTCGTTAGATCACCATCCTCAACAACAACGAATTACTCTCAACCCTCGACATCTTCCAGCATTACCAAGCAATTCCAACAACGGTATATTCAGCGTTCTTACACTCCACTTGGAGAACCATACGCTTCCGTTTTGGAAAAACTTCTCAAGCAGGGGGTCCTTAATCTCCCTCCAATCTGACCACCTCAATTTGACCCTTCAAAGGCCATCCCTACATGGTATAGGGAGGCCGACTTCTGTCCCTTTCATCGCGTCCAAGGCCATGACATCGACAACTGCCGAACTTTCAAAAACATTGTCCAAGACATGATCGACAAGGGGGATCTTATTTTAGATAACCCGAACGCCCCACCTAATCAGGCCATTGACATCTTCAAACAACCATTTCTGAATCATCCGCCTACTCAAAACAACGTCCAGACTTCGACCAATGAGCCCCAAGACCATGACATTCACACGATTAGCACTATCTTGCCTCTTGTCCTTGACCAACCTTTTCCATTAAAGGATGAGGAACCTCCTTCTCCTACTAGTCCTCCATCTACCTCTCTTGTATCGGAGGACGCTTTGACCACATCAACGCCATTAAGCCCACCTTCATCCGAAGACCCTACCTTACCTACTCCTAAACTACAAGTAGAAGGCACGATCATCCATGCCCTCTGCCCACTTGAGGAGCCAGACTCTCTTATTTCTTCTCCACCAAGAGAAGAACCAGTCTCTCCACCCGTTTCAATCGAGGAAGACCCAGTCGCGATTTCCTCTTGTCCTTTGCCTGAGATTGTTACATCTCACTCACCTTCGTCCACATCCAAACCCAAACCCACATCTAACCTCGCCTCGCACAACGGTGGCTCTCGACCCAAACACACGAAAGCTACTAGACCACACCGGAGAATTCCTCCCCCACCTTCGTCATTACCTTCAATCTTGGGCCCGCATCCGTCCACTTTAATAGGAGTGCTTCCCACTCCCATCCTTCATAGAGGCACGTCGCCTCCATTACTCTCTCAACCTGTCAGACATACATCTCATCCGAAATCTCGACCTATGCCTCTTTCACCTCCCAAACCAACGTCATCAACTCTCACTGCAGTAAGACATCTAGACCCATTAGCAGGTTCTTATACCTTGCTTTTGCGGCAATTGTTGCAGTCTTCTCGCCTCGACCTCCCGCCTCTTAGACAATATCAATCTCTCGAACCTAAACCGCCATGGTTCGACGACACTCACATTTGTGCGTATCATCGCACGCCTGGGCACGACACGGAGCATTGTCATGCCCTCAAGGTCGCCATTCGCCAATGTCTTGGGAATGAAACCCTTCTTCTCGACCACGTTATCAACAAACCCTCAACACCACTCCACTCATCCACTCTCGGATTAAGACCATCTTGGTTCGACAACTCCACATTCTGCCATTATCATCACACTCCGGGACATGACACTGAGCGTTGTTGCGCTCTTAAAGCTGTCATTCATCAACAACAGAGAAAGGATTCCCTTCTCATCAAGGGTCCTCTTGACCACCTTTTCGACAAAACATCAACCTCGACTCATGCCTCTCCAACCACATCACCTAAATCGGGATCTCCACGCCAGACTGTGGTCCCTTTGCCGCCTTTGACCCCCTTATTCGACATTAACACCGTCCATCTGACCACTAAACCTCAACTGACCTTAACCAACCTTTCAAACATTCTCCCTACCCGCTGGGGGAATTCATCCTTTATTCAAACCTTGACCAACTGTCCAACCCAGTCTCTACCACATATCAATCACTCATTTTATCTTAAAACCCGACCAAGTATCCACCGACCCAACCCCCGACCAATTATTCGACCAGTCTCAACCAAACTTCAACCAAATATCAATTACCCTGACCTCTCGATCAAACATTCCACCAAATCTCGACCAAGTCTCAACCAACCCTCGACCATGACATCGACCAAACCTTTGACCAAACCTTCAACAAACTTTGCCCAAACATTTTACCACACTTCAACCAACTCTCGACCAATCAACAATCAAATATCATTCAACCAATCCTTTTTATCTAAAACATTCAACCTTTCTCAACCAACCAACGACCATATCAGCCAACTTCACATCCATCCATCAACACCTGACCAATCTGGAAAGAGGCAAATGGGGCAGGTTTGCTCCCAATTGACTCGGACCTTAACATACTAGAATGACCCAGGGTCTTATTAGACCTTAAACCCCTTTTTGTGTCTTGCGTTTTCGACCATTCTTCTGCTAGTCGAGTACTCGTCTACTTGACACGTAACTTGAGCTCGTCCCTTGAGCAATCCTCGTCCTCTTAATCCTCATCCCTTTCAACCCTATTCACCTTTAACAAGTCCTCTACAACCCTTTCAAGATGCAGTGATCTTTGTCCTAATAAAAAGGGGCGTCCTTGAGCTTCTACAGTCTTGTCTGTGACTCTCATTCCTATCAATAAATCCAAATCAAGATGTCAAAACATATCCATGGTCACTAAATCAAGTCAAATCAAAAAGACAGACTGCTCCCTCGAAGGACAGCTGTACTATCATTGCTATATTACTAGACTGATCCCTTGAAGGACAGCTAGGCCAACTTATCAAACATTATTAAGCAAAAATATAGACCACTCCCTCGAAGGATGGCTATTAAACATCACTTTTCTTAGAAGCTTCCCGCATCGATCAGCTTCGCAACATGACCATTACATCAAGTGACATCTCTATGCAGGCTTCCCGCATCGATCAGTCTGCGCAAAAAAAAAAAAAAACGAGTCACGGACATTGGCTTGTAGTTGTCTCAGGGTCTCCTATAAAAGGGGCAAGGTTATTCCTGCTCTTAAACTGGGTTACCCTATCCTCCTCCTATCACCGGCTCAAGGGACTTCGAGCTCACTTTAATGTCAAAGTGATTCGATTACCGTTCTAACTCAACACTGGTCAATGACGCAATGCATGAACGGGGCTTTTGTTCTAATAACCCCTATCTATGCTTCCTTTCTGGTCCTTGTCAATGAAAGAGCAATTTGCCTTTCACCTTTTCTCTACACTTTGGTCACGCTTTGGCCACGTCAATTGTCGACTCATCCTTAAACCCAGCCAACTTCAATATTTTTCAAACCAGCCTCGACATTTTCAACATGACATCAGGCATCATCCTTGTCCTTTTCGCATAGTTTCTATGGACACCAATACACATGGAAACTACCGACTAGACCCAATTTATGTTAAGCATAAACCAATACTTGCTGAAGCATAAATAGACCTTCTATTCATTTCTAGCATACATCCATCACGACTATGGAAACTTGCTAGGGATGAAAGACTCTCGACTACTTCTACAGAAGACACCGTCTGTAGCATCCTTTTATCCTCATCTTTTTATCTTCATCATTTCGACGCTTGACCACATCCAATCATCGACCATTTTGACCCTCACAGTCTGAACTACATTGGTCTGACGCCCTACGACCAGGGCTATGTAGGCAGCACTCAGATAACACATCTTCTGAGGTTAGCTCGACCACCCCCGTTTGTTCGTCTCTATGATGGACAAACCTTCTCTTCTTTGACTCTTATCACACCCAACTTCATCAACTTTGACCAAGACCAATCATTTCCTTTGACCAGGACCAATCATCGACTTTGACCAAGACCAATCAATCCCTCCGACCCTCCCTCCCTTTTAGGGAGAACTACATCGGCCTGAGGCCCTGTCACCAGGGCTATGTAGGCAGCACTCAGTTGACATGGGGTCTTCTGGGGTTAGCTCGGCCGCATCCTTTCGTCTATCCATCCTCTTGACCAATGACCATTGGCGATCATGCCTATCTCCTTCGACCTCGACCACTTCCAAGCCAATGTTGCCTTGGTTGTTTTTGCGTGTATGCTATTCCACGGCTGGTTAGCAGAATTGTCTGTAGACCTTTTTTTTACCCTTCACAAGTATAGGATCGCGAGCCAGTTGATCCCTACTACTTGTGGCTTTTTCGTGTTTCTGGGAGCACTTCTTGAGCCCTGGATACCTGGGACACGATGACCATTTGGAGCTTCAGCTTAGATTGAGTGACCCGATCAGCAGATGACTAAATGCTGGGGCCCGGTTACTTCAATTTTGGCACTCCTTGACCCTTGACCATGCGACAATTTGACCTGACCATCCCGTGACATGGTATACGCGCAATCATGACTTTTGCAGCATTTTCACTCACCTCTCTTTTTTCTCATTCACCTTTTGTCAAATCAGCACCCGACATCAGGTTCCTTCTCTCGACTCCTGCTTTGAGGGGGAATACCTCATCCATACTTCGGGGCAATCCACATCATCCCTTACCTAGGGCAACCACTCCCTATTTTTGTCTTGCAGTTCGTCTAGAACAACCAACAAGACAAAAAGGGGCAAATGTAGACACCTAAAAAGTGTCTAACCCCTTGGTCCCTTCCCACTTCGACTATCCCTAACCTACCTAAGTCTTATTAATTGGAAATAAACACCTATTTTTAATTAAATAAGACCCCTTTTTCCCTCTCCTTGCCACCTCGCCACCCTAGGATACCCTCCTTGGATCCCCTTCATTCCCCACATGGCCATTTAATGCCTTAGACTCCCATTCCAACCTCTCCTCTCGCCCATTTAACCCCCTCGTCGACCGTTTCACCCTGGCATTCATTTGACCCGGCCGTTGGGAAATGGATGAAAGGCTATTTTTAGCCTTTCTCCGGCCTTTCAGCCACTGACGTCGGTCAGCCTTCGGCCGACGTCGGTGATATTGCCGGCGTCGGCACCCCTTCATAACGGTTTCTTCACCGTTTTCTCTGTCCTCTGGTTCCGCCTGGCTTTTTCTTCACTTCTCTGCTTCTCTAGCTCTCGCATCCTGACTCTTGAATCTTTGGCATCAAACCCTTGTATCAGCAATCTCTCTACCAATCAATCTGACTCTCTCTCCCTCAGGTACACAGCAATCTTCTGCAAGTGAACAACAGGGATTCTTCATCAAAAAACAGGGCTTCAACAAGCGGCAACAACAACACCTTCTTCAGCAGGGCACAGGTATGTTCTCTGTTTCTATTCTTTATGCTTTCTAGTTATCATGTTTTAAGCTATACTCAGCTCTTCTACCCCTTCAGACCTGACTATCACCCAGACTCGGATTCCTATCTCCCAGATTGGCTTCCTCTATCTCCCTGTCCCTCTCTGTCCTTCTGACTAAAACCCATCCTCAAACCAGGCCCAGAGCAGACTCAGACCTTCGCCCACAAACCCGTCCACTGACCATCTTTAAACAGAGCACAGATCAAGACCCGGACCATCCACAGACCGGACCCTGCCTATTGCCCTGACCGTCGCCGGTCATTACCCTGACCGACGTCGGCAGGATAACCGACATAGGCAGACCCGACAACCGACATCGGCAGACTAGACAACTGACGCCGGTAGGACTACTGACGCCGGTGACTGTGACCAGTTTGACAGCTTCTTCCAGGTAAGCCTTTGCTTCCTTGTCTCTTTCAGTTTGCTATCATTTCAGTCTATTTTAGCATTCTATCTTTTTATCAGTCATTTATCTCTTTATCAAATAGTGGGTTGACCTCCCTCAAGGAAGTTCTCATGCTTCTGGGAACAAGCTCTTGCTTGGCAACCCACCGTCTATCTATCTAACATCCTCTTGTCCAAGTTTTCTTCTTTTGCAGGTGTCATTCCTCCACAGCCAAAGAGGAGTGCTCACAAACGTCTAGATTTACGGTGCGCAATCTTTAGTCCAGGTACTTCCAAGCCTTGTCCATTACTTTCTTTTAGTTTCTTTCTTTTTAGTCTGAAAAGCGAATTTGAGGTAGAAACATCTCTGGCACGCCCGGTGGGACCCTAGGTTCCTCCTGGGTTCCTTTCTCTTTTTCATTCATTTAGGTGCATTTAGGCTCCTTCTCTCTTGTCTCTTTCTTCTATTCCGAATGACACTATAAGCAGGACTAAAATGAATCCTTCTTTTCTTTCTTCCTTGCATTCTAGACTAGTCTAAATATCATACTCTCATCCCTTTCTCTATTTTGTCTTCATAACAACATCACATTTTGACTTGGGCATTAAAACATATTGCACTTTCATTTCTGCTTGTGCTTGCATTAGTCCACATCTAGTAACTTAGGCGCATATTGAATGAACCGTAGACACTTGATGTTACACTACCGAACCACATGCACTAAAACACACATAAAACATACCTGAGACAAGGCCCGACTGGGATTTCATCACCCAGCGGATACCTTACCCGTCCCGATGACCCTACTTGGATTTCATCACCAAGGGGGAAGCCCACTCCGTTCTCTGGCGGAGGATAAACTCTAGGCGAGGTATATCTTGGCTAAGCAAGACCAGCTAACCACTGGAATCGTGAAGTGAGGGGAGCTTGCTCCTTAGCACCAGGCCACGTACCAGACCCTAACACAGATATTTGAGCACCTAAAACAACACCTGAAACCATCTTTAGACTGCCTTCTTCTAGGACCCATTTTTCAGCCAATCTCCCCAAACATTCATCTAAGGCATAAGCCACAAGTTTCTAAGGTTAATTTCTAGGATTTATCGCTTAGGCTTGTCTGTCTTTCTCTGTTTTCCTCTTCTCATCTGTTTGTTTGAGTGTGTGAGGATGCTTTCTTCTTTGTTTTTCCAAGAACCTTTTGGCTCTCTGGAAAACACAGTCACCGACATCGGTTCTGCCACTGACGTCGACTTCCCCTGTCACCGGCATCGGTTCTGCTATCGACGTCAGCTTCATCTGTTACCAGCATCGGTTATCTGACCGACGCCGGCCTCATTTCCTATCGACATCAGTTTTTAAACCGACGTCGGTCTCTGTCACTGTCCTTTTTCTTCAAAACCAGCAGCCTGAAACCTGTCCTGTCTCTGCCAAAAACTCCATTCTGGTTTTCTGAGACTGCATAAACACAGTTTCTGGAACCAGGACTCTCTTCTTAACCACTTTAGCCAATAGCCGCTTCCATCTATCCTGTCTCTAACCAGTCCTATCATGGAGTTCCACTCGGAGACTGAAAGAACTCCTATAGGACTGACCCCGACCCCGACCCCGACTCAAATTCCCATCATTCCTGAAGGGGACCAAGATTTCGAGAGATTCTTGGACCTCAATACCGCAGCCCTCCAAAACTATCTCACGAGAAACCCAACGCGAAACCTTTCGGGTGACGTGGCGACGACATCCACACCATTCGCCACCCAACCCTTTATGACTCAGCCTTTCGCATCGACTATTAACCCAATCATGGCCAATATGCAAAGTTTGGCCTCCCCGTCTATTTTTAGACCGACCTCCATCGGGGTTCCATTACCCCCTCAACTACCTGCAATTCAACCAAGTTCTACATCATATCAGAACTTGATTGCCTAGACCCCTTACACTCTTGCGCCCACAAATGCAGGAGTGCCAACCTGTCCCTCTACCAGTGCCGCCATTCAACCACCTTTGGCGGTGCCCAGTCAACCTATGCCTTCAACCTTCATAACACAGCCACCTCTAGCCTTCACTTCCGCCCCTGCGACTAGTCATTCGTACATTGTACAACCGACTATGTCGCACGCCTCCTCTAACCTCTTCCAAGCGCCTTACAACTTAGGGGGCGCTCAACCCGGTAATCCGTCAGCAGATCTTATCAAGATGCTGATGGATAAAATGTCCAGTCTCGAAGCCTCTATTTCCGGTTCAAGCAATACTTTGTCATATGAACAAATTTGCAACGAGCCCATCCATCCTTCCATCCCTATTCGACCATACCCTAACCATTGGGAGCTTCCTAAATTCACTCGCTTTCAGAGTAAGGAAGACCCACAGCAACATCTACGGGCATTTAGACATGCCTGTTATCTTATTGCCCATGACGATGCGTTACTTCTACGCACGTTCCCTATGTCCCTTTCTGGCCCTGCCCTTGACTGGTATAGTTCTCTTGCCAGACACTCTATCTTTTCATTCATCCAACTCGTCCAACTATTTCTTGACCATTTCTCAATCAACATCACTAAACAAGTCTCAATCACAGACCTTTACTCCATCAGGCAATTTGACGATGAATCTGTAGTCGACTTTGTCGCTCGTTGGAGAGGCTTGATTAACCAGCTCTCCTTCTCTTTACCTGAACCCGAGCTCATCGAGCTCTTCTCTCGAGCATGTGCCAACCACATCTCTTCTACCTTGCGGATTCAGACATTCCACACTTTTGACGAAGCTTTCATCATGGCTCGAAAGCTTGAACTCCGTGCCCTTGAAGAAGATAAGGTCAAATTGCGTAATACCAACGCAAAATCTACTGACCATTCTTCTTCCAGACCTTCTTCTTCTGCCAACTCCAAGTCCACAGGAGTGGCCCACACTGTGGTCGTTAGATCACCATCCTCAACAACAACGAATTACTCTCAACCCTCGACATCTTCCAGCATTACCAAGCAATTCCAACAACGGTATATTCAGCGTTCTTACACTCCACTTGGAGAACCATACGCTTCCGTTTTGGAAAAACTTCTCAAGCAGGGGGTCCTTAATCTCCCTCCAATCCGACCACCTCAATTTGACCCTTCAAAGGCCATCCCTACATGGTATAGGGAGGCCGACTTCTGTCCCTTTCATCGCGTCCAAGGCCATGACATCGACAACTGCCAAACTTTCAAAAACATTGTCCAAGACATGATCGACAAGGGGGATCTTATTTTAGATAACCCGAATGCCCCACCTAATCAGGCCATTGACATCTTCAAACAACCATTTCCGAATCATCCGCCTACTCAAAACAACGTCCAGACTTCGACCAATGACCCCCAAGACCATGACATTCACACGATTAGCACTATCTTGCCTCTTGTCCTTGACCAACCTTTTCCATTAAAGGATGAGGAACCTCCTTCTCCTACTAGTCCTCCATCTACCTCTCTTGTATCGGAGGACGCTTTGACCACATCAACGCCATTAAGCCCACCTTCATCCGAAGACCCTACCTTACCTACTCCTCAACTACAAGTAGAAGGCACGATCATCCATGCCCTCTGCCCACTTGAGGAGCCAGACTCTCTTATTTCTTCTCCACCAAGAGAAGAACCAGTCTCTCCACCCATTTCAATCGAGGAAGACCCAGTCGTGGTTTCCTCTTGTCCTTTGCCTGAGATTGTTACATCTCACTCACCTTCATCCACATCCAAACCCAAACCCACATCTAACCTCGCCTCGCACAACGGTGGCCCTCGACCCAAACACACGAAAGCTACTAGACCACACCGGAGAATTCCTCCCCCACCTTCGTCATTACCTTCAATCTTGGGCCCGCATCCGTCCACTTTAATAGGAGTGCTTCCCACTCCCATCCTTCATAGAGGCACGTCACCTCCATTACTCTCTCAACCTGTCAGACATACATCTCATCTGAAATCTCGACCTATGCCTCTTTCACCTCCCAAACCAACGTCATCAACTCTCACTGCAATAAGACATCTAGACCCATTAGCAGGTTCTTATACCTTGCTTTTGCGGCAATTGTTGCAGTCTTCTCGCCTTGACCTCCCGCCTCTTAGACAATATCAATCTCTCGGACCTAAACCGCCATGGTTCGACGACACTCGCATTTGTGCGTATCATCGCACGCCTGGGCACGACACGGAGCATTGTCATGCCCTCAAGGTCGCCATTCGCCAATGTCTTGGGAATGACACCCTTCTTCTCGACCATGTTATCAACAAACCCTCAACACCACTCCACTCATCCACTCTTGGATTAAGACCATCTTGGTTCGACAACTCCACATTCTGCCATTATCATCACACTCTGGGACATGACACTGAGCGTTGTTGCGCTCTTAAAGCTGTCATTCGTCAACAACGGAGAAAGGATTCCCTTCTCATCAAGGGTCCTCTTGACCACCTTTTTGACAAAACATCAACCTCGACTCATGCCTCTCCAACCTCATCACCTAAATCGGGATCTCCACGCCAGACTGTGGTCCCTTTGCCGCCTTTGACCCCCTTATTCGACATTAACACCGTCCATCTGACCACTAAACCTCAACCGACCTTAACCAACCTTTCAAACATTCTCCCTACCCGTTGGGGGAATTCATCCTTTATTCAAACCTTGACCAACTGTCCAACCCAGTCTCTACCACATATCAATCACTCATTTTATCTTAAAACCCGACCAAGTATCCACCGACCCAACCCCCGACCAATTATTCGACCAGTCTCAACCAAACTTCAACCAAATATCAATCACCCTGACCTCTCGATCAAACATTCCACCAAATCTCGACCAAGTCTCAACCAACCCTCGACCATGACATCGACCAAACCTTTGACCAAACCTTCAACAAACTTTGCCCAAACATTTTACCACACTTCAACCAGCTCTCGACCAATCAACAATCAAATATCATTCAACCAATCCTTTTTATCTAAAACATTCAACCTTTCTCAACCAACCAACGACCATATCAGCCAACTTCACATCCATCCATCAACACCTGACCAATCTGGAAAGAGGCAAATGGGGCAGGTTTGCTCCCAATTGACTCGGACCTTAACATACTAGCATGACCCAGGGTCTTATTAGACCTTAAACCCCTTTTTGTGTCTTGCGTCTTCGACCATTCTTCTGTTAGTCGAGTACTCGTCTACTTGACACGTAACTTGAGCTCGTCCCTTGAGCAATCCTCGTCCTCTTAATCCTCATCCCTTTCAACCCTATTCCCCTTTAACAAGTCCTCTACAACCCTTTCAGGATGCAGTGATCTTTGTCCTAATAAAAAGGGGCGTCCTTGAGCTTCTACAGTCTTGTCCGTGACTCTCATTCCTATCAATAAATCCAAATCAAGATGTCAAAACATATCCATGGTCACTAAATCAAGTCAAATCAAAAAGACAGACTGCTCCCTCGAAGGACAGCTGTACTATCATTGCTGTATTACTAGACTGATCCCTTGAAGGACAGCTAGGCCAACTTATCAAACATTATTAAGCAAAAATATAGACCACTCCCTCGAAGGATGGCTATTAAACAGCACTTTTCTTAGAAGCTTCCCGCATCGATCAGCTTCGCAACATGACCATTACATCAAGTGACATCTCTATGCAGGCTTCCCGCATCGATCAGTCTGCGCAAAAAAAAAAAAAAGAGTCACGGACATTGGCTTGTAGTTGTCTCAGGGTCTCCTATAAAAGGGGCAAGGTTATTCCTGCTCTTAAACTAGGTTACCCTATCCTCCTCCTATCACCGGCTCAAGGGACTTCGAGCTCACTTTAATGTCAAAGTGATTCGATTACCGTTCTAACTCAATACTGGTCAACGACGCAATGCATGAACGGGGCTTTTGTTCTAATAACCCCTATCTATGCTTCCTTTCTGGTCCTTGTCAATGAAAGAGCAATTTTCCTTTCACCTTTTCTCTACACTTTGGTCACGCTTTGGCCACGTCAATTGTCGACTCATCCTTAAACCCAGCCAACTTCAACATTTTTCAAACCAGCCTCGACATTTTCAACATGACATCAGGCATCATCCTTGTCCTTTTCGCATAGTTTCTATGGACACCAATACACATGGAAACTACCGACTAGACCCAATTTATGTTAAGCATAAACCAATACTTGCTGAAGCATAAATAGACCTTCTATTCATTTCTAGCATACATCCATCACGACTATGGAAACTTGCTAGGGATGAAAGACTCTCGACTACTTCTACAGAAGACACCGTCTGTAGCATCCTTTTATCCTCATCTTTTTATCTTCATCATTTCGACGCTTGACCACATCCAATCATCAACCATTTTGACCCTCGCAGTCCGAACTACATTGGTCTGAGGCCCTACGACCAGGGCTATGTAGGCAGCACTCAGATAACACATCTTCTGAGGTTAGCTCGACCACCCCCGTTTGTTCGTCTCTATGATGGACAAACCTTCTCTTCTTTGACTCTTATCACACCCAACTTCGTCAACTTTGACCAAGACCAATCATTTCCTTTGACCAGGACCAATCATCGACTTTGACCAGGACCAATCAATCCCTCCGACCCTCCCTCCCTTTTAGGGAGAACTACATCGGCCTGAGGCCCTGTCACCAGGGCTATGTAGGCAGCACTCAGTTGACATGGGGTCTTCTGGGGTTAGCTCAGCCGCATCCTTTCGTCTATCCATCCTCTTGACCAATGACCATTGGCGATCATGCCTATCTCCTTCGACCTCGACCACTTCCAAGCCAATGTTGCCTTGGTTGTTTTTGCGTGTATGCTATTCCACGGCTGGTTAGCAGAATTGTCTGTAGACCTTTTTTTTACCCTTCACAAGTATAGGATCGCGAGCCAGTTGATCCCTACTACTTGTGGCTTTTTCGTGTTTCTGGGAGCACTTCCTGAGCCCTGGATACCTGGGACACGATGACCATTTGGAGCTTCAGCTTAGATTGAGTGACCCGATCAGCAGACGACTAAATGCTCGGGCCCGGTTACTTCAATTTTGGCACTCCTTGACCCTTGACCATGCGACAATTTGACCTGACCATCTCGTGACGTGGTATACGCGCAATCACGACTTTTGCAGCGTTTTCACTCACCTCTCTTTTTTCTCATTCACCTTTTGTCAAATCAGCACCCGACATCAGGTTCCTTCTCTCGACTCCTACTTTGAGGGGGAATACCTCATCCATACTTCGGGGCAATCCACATCATCCCTTACCTGGGGCAACCACTCCCTGTTTTTGTCTTGCAGTTCGTCTAGAACAACCAACAAGACAAAAAGGGGCAAATGTAGACACCTAAAAAGTGTCTAACCCCTTGGTCCCTTCCCACTTCGACTATCCCTAACCTACCTAAGTCTTATTAATTGGAAATAAACACCTATTTTTAATTAAATAAGACCCATTTTTCCCTCTCCTTGCCACCTCGCCACCCTAGGATACCCTCCTTGGATCCCCTTCATTCCCCACATGGCCATTTAATGCCTTAGACTCCCATTCCAACCTCTCCTCTCGCCCATTTAACCCCCTCGTCGACCGTTTCACCCTGGCATTCATTTGACCCGGCCGTTGGGAAATGGATGAAAGGCTATTTTTAGCCTTTCTCCGGCCTTTCAGCCACCGACGTCGGTCAGCCTTCGGCCGACGTCGGCGATATTGCCAGCGTCGGCACCCCTTCATAACGGTTTCTTCACCGTTTTCTCTGTCCTCTGGTTCCGCATGGCTTTTTTTTCACTTCTCTGCTTCTCTAGCTCTCGCATCCTGACTCTTGAATCTTTGGCATCAAACCCTTGTATCAGCAATCTCTCTACCAATCAATCTGACTCTCTCTCCCTCAGGTACACAGCAATCTTCTGCAAGTGAACAATAGGGATTCTTCATCAAACAACAGGGCTTCAACAAGCGGCAACAATAACACCTTCTTCAGCAGGGCACAGGTATGTTCTCTGTTTCTATTCTTTATGCTTTCTAGTTATCATGTTTTAAGCTATACTCAGCTCTTCTACCCCTTCAGACCTGACTATCACCCAGACTCGGATTCCTATCTCCCAGATTGGCTTCCTCTATCTCCCTGTCCCTCTCTGTCCTTCTGACTAAAACCCATCCTCAAACCAGGCCCAGAGCAGACTCAGACCTTCGCCCACAAACTCGTCCACTGACCATCTTTAAACAGAGCACAGATCAAGACCCGGACCATCCACAGACCGGACCCTGCCTATTGCCCCGACCGACGCCGGTCATTACCCTGACCGATGTCGGCAGGATAACCGACATCGGCAGACCCGACAAGCGACATCGGCAGACTAGACAACCAACGCCGGTAGGACTACTGACGCCGGTGACTGTGACCAGTTTGACAGCTTCTTCCAGGTAAGCCTTTGCTTCCTTGTCTCTTTCAGTTTGCTATCATTTCAGTCTATTTTAGCATTCTGTCTTTTTATCAGTCATTTATCTCTTTATCAAATAGTGGGTTGACCTCCCTCAAGGAAGTTCTCATGCTTCTGGGAACAAGCTCTTGCTTGGCAACCCACCGTCTATCTATCTAACATCCTCTTGTCCAAGTTTTCTTCTTTTGCAGGTGTCATTCCTCCACAGCCAAAGAGGAGTGCTCACAAACGTCTGGATTTACGGTGCGCAATCTTTAGTCCAGGTACTTCCAAGCCTTGTCCATTACTTTCTTTTAGTTTCTTTCTTTTTAGTCTGAAAAGCGAATTTGAGGTAGAAACATCTCTGGCACGCCCGGTGGGACCCTAGGTTCCTCCTGGGTTCCTTTCTCTTTTTCATTCATTTAGGTGCATTTAGGCTCCTTCTCTCTTGTCTCTTTCTTCTATTCCGAATGACACTATAAGCAGGACTAAAACGAATCCTTCTTTTCTTTCTTCCTTGCATTCTAGACTAGTCTAAATATCATACTCTCGTCCCTTTCTCCATTTTGTCTTCATAACAACATCACATTTTGACTTGGGCATTAAAACATATTGCACTTTCATTTCTGCTTGTGCTTGCATTAGTCCACATCTAGTAACTTAGGCGCATATTGAATGAACCGTAGACACTTGATGTTACACTACCGAACCACATGCACTAAAACACACATAAAACATACCTGAGACAAGGCCCGACTGGGATTTCATCACCCAGCGGATACCTTACCCATCCCGGTGACCCTACTTGGATTTCATCACCAAGGGGGAAGCCCACTCCGTACTCTGGCGGAGGATAAACTCTAGGCGAGGTATATCTTGGCTAAGCGAGACCAGCTAACCACTGGAATCGTGAAGTGAGGGGAGCTTGCTCCTTAGCACCAGGCCACGTACCAGACCCTAACATAGATCTTTGAGCACCTAAAACAACACCTGAAACCATCTTTAGACTGCCTTCTTCTAGGACCCATTTTTCAGCCAATCTCCCCAAACATTCATCTAAGGCATAAGCCACAAGTTTCTAAGGTTAATTCCTAGGATTTATCGCTTAGGCTTGTCTGTCTTTCTCTATTTTCCTCTTCTCATCTGTTTGTTTGAGTGTGTGAGGACGCTTTCTTCTTTGTTTTTCCAAGAACCTTTTGGCTCTCTGGAAAACACAGTCACCGACATCGGTTCTGCCACCGACGTCGGCTTCCCCTGTCACCGGCATCGGTTCTGCTACTGACGTCGGCTTCATCTGTTACCAGCATCGGTTATCTGACCGACGCCGACCTCATTTCCTACCGACATCGGTTTTTAAACCGACGTCGGTCTCTGTCACTGTCCTTTTTCTTCAAAACCAGCAGCCTGAAACCTGTCCTGTCTCTGCCAAAAACTCCATTCTGGTTTTCTGAGACTGCATAAACATAGTTTCTGGAACCAGGACTCTCTTCTTAACCACTTTAGCCAACAGCCGCTTCCATCTATCCTGTCTCTAACCAGTCCTATCATGGAGTTCCACTCGGAGACTGAAAGAACTCCTACAGGACCGACCCCAACCCCGACCCCGACTCAAATTCCCATTATTCCTGAAGGGGACCAAGATTTTGAGATATTCTTGGACCTCAATACCGCAGCCCTCCAAAACTATCTCGCGAGAAACCCAACGTGAAACCTTTCGGGTGACGTGGCGACGACATCCACACCATTCGCCACCCAACCCTTTATGACTCAGCCTTTCGCCTCGGCTATTAACCCAATCATGGCCAATATGCAAAGTTTGGCCTCCCCGTCTATTTTTAGACCGACCTCCATCGGGGTTCCATTACCCCCTCAACTACCTGCAATTCAACCAAGTTCTACATCATATCAAGACTTGATTGCCTCGACCCCTTACACTCTTGCGCCCACAAATGCAGGAGTGCCAACCTGTCCCTCTACCAGTGCTACCATTCAACCACCTTTGGCGGTGCCCAGTCAACCTATGCCTTCAACCTTCGTAACGCAGCCACCTCTAGCCTTCACTTCCGCCCCTGCGACTAGTCATCCATACATTGTACAACCGACTATGTCACACGCCTCCTCTAACCTCTTCCAAGCGCCTTACAACTTAGGGGGTGCTCAACCCGCCAATCCGTCAGTAGATCTTATCAAGATGCTGATGGATAAAATGTCCAGTCTCGAAGCCTCTATTTCCGGTTCAAGCAATACTTTGTCATATGAACAAATTTGCAACGAGCCCATCCATCCTTCCATCCCTATTCGACCATACCCTAACCATTGGGAGCTTCCTAAATTCACTCGCTTTCAAAGTAAGGAAGACCCACAGCAACATCTACGGGCATTTAGACATGCCTGTTATCTTATTGCCCACGACGATGCGTTACTTCTACGCACGTTCCCTATGTCCCTTTCTGGCCCTGCCCTTGACTGGTATAGTTCTCTTGCCAGACACTCTATCTTTTCATTCATCCAACTCGTCCAACTATTTCTTGACCATTTCTCAATCAACATCACTAAACAAGTCTCAATCACAGACCTTTACTCCATCAGGCAATTTGACGATGAATCTGTAGTCGACTTTGTCGCTCGTTGGAGAGGCTTGATTAACCATCTCTCCTTCTCTTTACCTGAACCCGAGCTCATCGAGCTCTTCTCTCGAGCATGTGCCAACCACATCTCTTCTACCTTGCAGATTCAGACATTCTGCACTTTTGACGAAGCTTTCATCATGGCTCGAAAGCTTGAACTCCGTGCCCTTGAAGAAGATAAGGTCAAATTGCGTAATACCAACGCAAAATCTACTGGCCATTCTTCTTCCAGACCTTCTTCTTCTGCCAACTCCAAGTCCACAGGAGTGGCCCACACTGTGGTCGTTAGATCACCATCCTCAACAACAACGAATTACTCTCAACCCTCGACATCTTCCAGCATTACCAAGCAATTCCAACAACGGTATATTCAGCGTTCTTACACTCCACTTGGAGAACCATACGCTTCCGTTTTGGAAAAACTTCTCAAGCAGGGGGTCCTTAATCTCCCTCCAATCCGACCACCTCAATTTGACCCTTCAAAGGCCATCCCTACATGGTATAGGGAGGCCGACTTCTGTCCCTTTCATCGCGTCCAAGGCCATGACATCGACAACTGTCGAACTTTCAAAAACATTGTCCAAGACATGATCGACAAGGGGGATCTTATTTTAGATAACCCGAACGCCCCACCTAATCAAGCCATTGACATCTTCAAACAACCATTTCCGAATCATCCGCCTACTCAAAACAACGTCCAGACTTCGACCAATGAGCCCCAAGACCATGACATTCACACGATTAGCACTATCTTGCCTCTTGTCCTTGACCAACGTTTTCCATTAAAGGATGAGGAACCTCCTTCTCCTACTAGTCCTCCATCTACCTCTCTTGTATCGGAGGACGCTTTGACCACATCAACGCCATTAAGCCCACCTTCATCCGAAGACCCTACCTTACCTACTCCTCAACTACAAGTAGAAGGCACGATCATCCATGCCCTCTGCCCACTTGAGGAGCCAGACTCTCTTATTTCTTCTCCACCAAGATAAGAACCAGTCTCTCCACCCGTTTCAATCGAGGAAGACCCAGTCGCGGTTTCCTCTTGTCCTTTGCCTGAGATTGTTACATCTCACTCACCTTCATCCACATCCAAAACCAAACCCACATCTAACCTCGCCTTGCACAACGGTGGCTCTCGACCCAAACACATGAAAGCTACTAGACCACACCGGAGAATTCCTCCCCCACCTTCGTCATTACCTTCAATCTTGGGCCCGCATCCGTCCACTTTAATAGGAGTGCTTCCCACTCCCATCCTTCACAGAGGCATGTCGCCTCCATTACTCTCTCAACCTGTCAGACATACATCTCATTCGAAATCTCGACCTATGCCTCTTTCACCTCCCAAACCAACGTCATCAACTCTCACTGCAATAAGACATCTAGACCCATTAGCAGGTTCTTATACCTTGCTTTTGCGGCAATTATTGCAGTCTTCTCACCTCGACCTCCCGCCTCTTAGACAATATCAATCTCTCAGACCTAAACCGCCATGGTTCGACGACACTCGCATTTATGCGTATCATCGCACGCCTGGGCACGACACGGAGCATTGTCATGCCCTCAAGGTCACCATTTGCCAATGTCTTGGGAATGACACCCTTCTTCTCGACCACATTATCAACAAACCCTCAACACCACTCCACTCATTCACTCTCAGATTAAGACCATCTTGGTTCGACAACTCCACATTCTGCCATTATCATCACACTCCGGGACATGACACTGAGCGTTGTTGCGCTCTTAAAGCTGTCATTCGTCAACAACGGAGAAAGGATTCCCTTCTCATCAAGGGTCCTCTTGACCACCTTTTCGACAAAACATCAACCTCGACTCATGCCTCTCCAACCTCATCACCTAAATCGGGATCTCCACGCCAAACTGTGGTCCCTTTGCCGCCTTTGACCCCCTTATTCGACATTAACACCGTCCATCTGACCACTAAACCTCAACCGACCTTAACCAACCTTTCAAACATTCTCCCTACCCGTTGGGGGAATTCATCCTTTATTCAAACCTTGACCAACTGTCCAACCCAGTCTCTACCACATATCAATCACTCATTTTATCTTAAAACCCGACCAAGTATCCACCGACCCAACCCCCGACCAATTATTCGACCAGTCTCAACCAAACTTCAACCAAATATCAATCACCCTGACCTCTCGATCAAACATTCCACCAAATCTCGACCAAGTCTCAACCAACCCTCGACCATGACATCGACCAAACCTTTGACCAAACCTTCAACAAACTTTGCCCAAACATTTTACCACACTTCAACCAACTCTCGACCAATCAACAATCAAATATCATTCAACCAATCCTTTTTATCTAAAACATTCAACCTTTCTCAACCAACCAACGACCATATCAGCCAACTTCACATCCATCCATCAACACCTGACCAATCTGAAAAGAGGCAAATGGGGCAGGTTTGCTCCCAATTGACTTGGACCTTAACATACTAGCATGACCCAGGGTCTTATTAGACCTTAAACCCCTTTTTGTGTCTTACGTCTTCGACCATTCTTCTGCTAGTCGAGTACTCATCTACTTGACACGTAACTTGAGCTCATCCCTTGAGCAATCCTCGTCCTCTTAATCCTCATCCCTTTCAACCCTATTCCCCTTTAACAAGTCCTCTACAACCCTTTCAGGATGCAGTGATCTTTGTCCTAATAAAAAGGGGCATCCTTGAGCTTCTACAGTCTTGTCCGTGACTCTCATTCCTATCAATAAATCCAAATCAAGATGTCAAAACATATCCATGGTCACTAAATCAAGTCAAATCAAAAAGACAGACTGCTCCCTCGAAGGACAGCTGTACTATCATTGCTGTATTACTAGACTGATCCCTTGAAGGACAGCTAGGCCAACTTATCAAACATTATTAAGCAAAAATATAGACCACTCCTGGCTATTAAATAGCACTTTTCTTAGAAGCTTCCCGCATCGATCAGCTTCGCAACATGACCATTACATCAAGTGACATCTCTATGCAGGCTTCCCGCATCGATCAGTCTGCGCAAAAAAAAAAAAAACGAGTCACGGACATTGGCTTGTAGTTGTCTCAGGGTCTCCTATAAAAGGGGCAAGGTTATTCCTGCTCTTAAACTGGGTTACCCTATCCTCCTCCTATCACCGGCTCAAGGGACTTCGAGCTCACTTTAATGTCAAAGTGATTCGATTACCGTTCTAACTCAACACTGGTCAACGACGCAATGCATGAACAAGGCTTTTGTTCTAATAACCCCTACCTATGCATCCTTTCTGGTCCTTGTCAATGAAAGAGCAATTTGCCTTTCACCTTTTCTCTACACTTTGGTCACGCTTTGGCCACGTCAATTGTCGACTCATCCTTAAACCCAGCCAACTTCAACATTTTTCAAACCAGCCTCGACATTTTCAACATGACATCAGGCATCATCCTTGTCCTTTTCGCATAGTTTCTATGGACACCAATACACATGGAAACTATCGACTAGACCCAATTTATGTTAAGCATAAACCAATACTTGCTGAAGCATAAATAGACCTTCTATTCATTTCTAGCATACATCCATCACGACTATGGAAACTTGCTAGGGATGAAAGACTCTCGACTACTTCTACAGAAGACACCGTCTGTAGCATCCTTTTATCCTCATCTTTTTATCTTCATCATTTCGACGCTTGACCACATCCAATCATCGACCATTTTGACCCTCGCAGTCCGAACTACATTGGTCTGAGGCCCTACGACCAGGGCTATGTAGGCAGCACTCAGATAACACATCTTCTGAGGTTAGCTCGACCACCCCCGTTTGTTCGTCTCTATGATGGACAAACCTTCTCTTCTTTGACTCTTATCACACCCAACTTCGTCAACTTTGACCAAGACCAATCATTTCCTTTGACCAGGACCAATCATCGACTTTGACCAAGACCAATCAATCCCTCCGACCCTCCCTCCCTTTTAGGGAGAACTACATCGGCCTGAGGCCCTGTCACCAGGGCTATGTAGGCAGCACTCAGTTGACATGGGGTCTTCTGGGGTTAGCTCGGCTGCATCCTTTCGTCTATCCATCCTCTTGACCAATGACCATTGGTGATCATGCCTATCTCCTTCGACCTCGACCACTTCCAAGCCAATGTTGCCTTGGTTGTTTTTGCGTGTATGCTATTCCACGGCTGGTTAGCAGAATTGTCCGCAGACCTTTTTTTGACCCTTCACAAGTATAGGATCGCGAGCCAGTTGATCCCTACTACTTGTGGCTTTTTCGTGTTTTTGGGAGCACTTCCTGAGCCCTAGATACTTGGGACACGATGACCATTTGGAGCTTCAGCTTAGATTGAGTGACCCGATCAGCAGACGACTAAATGCTGGGGCTCGGTTACTTCAATTTTGGCACTCCTTGACCCTTGACCATGCGACAATTTGACCTGACCATCCCGTGACGTGGTATACCCGCAATCACGACTTTTGCAGCGTTTTCACTCACCTCTCTTTTTTCTCATTCACCTTTTGTCAAATCAGCACCCGACATCAGGTTCCTTCTCTCGACTCCTGCTTTGAGGGGGAATACCTCATCCATACTTCGGGGCAATCCACATCATCCCTTACCTGGGGCAACCACTCCCTGTTTTTGTCTTGCAGTTCGTCTAAAACAACCAACAAGACAAAAAGGGGCAAATGTAGACACCTAAAAAGTGTCTAACCCCTTGGTCCCTTCCCACTTCGACTATCCCTAACCTACCTAAGTCTTATTAATTGGAAATAAACACCTATTTTTAATTAAATAAGACCCCTTTTTCCCTCTCCTTGCCACCTCGCCACCCTAGGATACCCTCCTTGGATCCCCTTCATTCCCCACATGGCCATTTAATGCCTTAGACTCCCATTCCAACCTCTCCTCTCGCCCATTTAACCCCCCCGTCGACCGTTTCACCCTGGCATTCATTTGACCCAGCCGTTGGGAAATGGATGAAAGGCTATTTTTAGCCTTTCTTCAACCTTTCAGCCGCCGACGTCGGTCAGCCTTCGGCCGACGTCGGCAATATTGCCGGCGTCGGCACCCCTTCATAACGGTTTCTTCACCGTTTTCTCTGTCCTCTGGTTCTGCCTGGCTTTTTCTTCACTTCTCTGCTTCTCTAGCTCTCGCATCCTGACTCTTGAATCTTTGGCATCAAACCCTTATATCAGCAATCTCTCTACCAATCAATCTGACTCTCTCTCCCTCATGTACACAGTAATCTTCTGGAAGTGAACAACAGGGATTCTTCATCAAACAACAGGGCTTCAACAAGCGGCAACAACAACACCTTCTTCAGCAGGGCACAGGTATGTTCTCTATTTCTATTCTTTATGCTTTCTAGTTATCATGTTTTAAGCTATACTCAGCTCTTCTACCCCTTCAGACCTGACTATCACCCAGACCCGGATTCCTATCTCCCAGATTGGCTTCCTCTATCTCCCTGTCCCTCTCTGTCCTTCTGACTAAAACCCATCCTCAAACCAGGCCCAGAGCAGACTCAGACCTTCGCCCACAAACCCGTCCACTGACCATCTTTAAACAGAGCACAGATCAAGACCCGGACCATCCACAGACGGGACCCTGCCTATTGCCCCAACCGACGCCGATCATTACCCTAACCAACATCGGTAGGATAACCGACATCGGCAGACCCGACAACCGACATCGGCAGACCAGACAACCGACGCCGGTAGGACTACCGACGCCGGCGACTGTGACCAGTTTGACAGCTTCTTCCAGGTAAGCCTTTGCTTCCTTGTCTCTTTCAGTTTGCTATCATTTCAGTCTATTTTAGCATTTTGTCTTTTTATCAGTCATTTATCTCTTTATCAAATAGTGGGTTGACCTCCCTCAAGGAAGTTCTCATGCTTCTGGGAACAAGCTCTTGCTTGGCAACCCACCGTCTATCTATCTAACATCCTCTTGTCCAAGTTTTCTTCTTTTGCAGGTGTCATTCCTCCACAGCCAAAGAGGAGTGCTCACAAACGTCTGGATTTACGGTGCGCAATCTTTAGTCCAGGTACTTCCAAGCCTTGTCCATTACTTTCTTTTAGTTTCTTTCTTTTTAGTCTGAAAAGTGAATTTGAGGTAGAAACAATATGATTTATGGATGCTACCTCATATGATGATGTCACCTAATGATGTAATTAATAGAAATAAATTTCTAATAAATATTTATTCAAAAATTTCCATGTAAAATTAACTTAAGGCCCTAACTTGGTTTAATTAGCCTAAAACATGATTAGTCAACTTTGGTGCAAATTTTGGCCCTTGGTGCACAAACTAATCAAATTGGTTAAAATGTCTTATTATTAGCTCAAAATTTAATTGGATTAGAATTAGGAGTCAATATTAGATGTGTTAGAACCATATTCCCATTTAAGATGTTTCCAACACAAAATAACAAAGGCACATGTCTCATGCAATAGATTTGATAGAAAAGAGCAATCTAGGGCATCCAGGTGTGAAATTGGCATTTTGACTTAAAATGATCTTATCAAAGTTAGCTAGCCCATAAATTGTATTGCTCCATTTGATGATAATCTTGCCAAAATTATCACTTAAATATAATAATTTCAAATATCTTAATGTTCTTTAGTGTTTTTAGGCCAAATTATGCATTTTTTTAGAAATTGGCCAAAAGCCTAATCGGAGGTCATTGGTGGCCAGATTTAGGTCTCTATAGTTTGCTCCTATTTGGGAAGGCATTACAAGATATAGACATAGTAATATCTTCTCAAAAAATTAAAATGTCTTGTATGCCTATAACTACAATGATGATGAACTAATTATATGATACCCCTTCGAGGGAACAATTGGCACAAGGAAAGGTCGGCAAGCGGTCCCTCAAAAGAAAGAATGGAGATGATGGGACCAAAGAAAATAAAAATTATGGGATGAGATCACAATGATATTGAAAAATTAATCAAAATCATTGATAATGTAAGTGGGATGGTGTACAATGGTTTGCCCAAAGGTGATTATAAGCATTGTACCCTGATAGTGGCAATGTGGAATGAAAACACAATGATTTTCCCAAAGGCATTTATAATCATTGAGAAGATGGAGCTTCCCCAATTAGGATAGATAGACAAGATAACAACATGCCCTTATATGGGTAGAAAAATTAAAGTGGGGACAACACAATGACTTAGCCAAAGCTGGTTATAATCATTGAGAAATGCATGTGGGATGGTTTGTAATGATTTACCCATAGGTGGTTAAAACTTAGACACTTTAGCGTAGATTGATGGTACTAATTTGCCCATAGGTGGTTATAACTAGTAACAAGATTAGTGACAAAAAATGAACATCAAATTAAGGATACAACTTCCTTAACTTCTATCATACTGCCTCAAAATATTGCCTCTATTTAAAATACTCAAAACAACTGTTGAAACTAATCAGATTCACTGATGTTGAATATGTGCAAGTAATGGAAAAGCCAAGATCACACAGGCAGGTAGATAGGATTTAGAAAATTCTTGGTTGATATAATGAAATGATAAATTGGATGGAATGGGCTAAGAGGAATGACAAGCTTGATATTTATACAAAGAAGAAAAGGGACAAAATGGCACAACTAAAATGGTCCTTATAGAGAATACACCTTAGCGCTCAAGCATAGTACCACTTGGGGTGAATAATATTCATTGGCTTAATAAGTTCATCTCCACCTATTTAGGTGAGTGTATATGTCCTTGATATACAATAAATAGTAATGATGAAAGGCCCTATCCATTTTGGTTTGAATTTACCTGTATGTTTCTTCTTGGCCATGGTATTCTTTTGGTTTTATTTAATAATAATATCACCAAGTTCAAATGTTCTATGTTTGATGAACTAATTATAGTGACCTTTGAGTCAGTTCTAATATCCATAAATATTTTTGAGTGTAGCTATGCATTTTTCATCAAGTAGGTCTAGTTCTTACAAGCAAGCTATGCAATAGTCATGATCATCTAGGGCATGCTTGAAAGAGATGCATAGTGAAGGTAACACAAACTCAATGGGAAGGATGGATTATATACCATAAAAAATTTAATATGGAGTGGATCTTGTGGGGGTATGGTGATTGGTATGGTATTCCCAAAGGGCATGGAATATCTAAAGATGCCAATCATGTCTATCATTATTGACAATCTTTTTTAGAATATTGACAATGGTTTTGTTTAATGCTTAATCCTAGCCATTACCTTGAGGTTAATATGCCATAGAGAAATGTTGTGTGATGTTTTATTTGGTACATAACTTTTTGACATCCTTGTTCTTGAATGATATTCCATTATTAGATATAATATCAGAGGGGATATTGTATCGACAAATGAGATGGTTGAAGATGAACTTGGAAATTTGCTTTTCAGTCATGTAAGTGAGGGGTATAGCTTCAACCCACTTAGTGAAATATTTGGTGGTAGTAAGGATATGTTTATGGCCATTAGATGAAGTGGGATTGATCTTCCCAATGAGGCCAAGTCCCCATGCACAAAATGGTCATGGTGTCAACATTGCTTTTAGAGTCTTAGCTGGGGCATGAATCAAATTGGCATGCCATTGATATTTGTTGCACTTCTTTACATATACAACTGCATCTACATCTATTATGGGCAAATAATAACCAATATGTAAGATATTTTTAGATAGAATAGCCCTACTAGAGTGGGCTCCATGTACCCCTTTGTGACCTTCCTATAATACTAGTGTAGATTTTTCCAAAGTTAAACAATGAAGTAGAGTTCCATCAAAACTACGATGATAAAAGTTTGATCCAAGTAGAGTATAACAAGTGGAGTGATGGATAAAGGCTTTGGTATGTTTTTTGGATAGTTCAGGTGGTATAAATTGGTTATGAAGATAGTTATAAAGGTCTAAATACTAGATAGAATTAGGACCAATAATATCACAAATCATTGCCATAGTTAATTCATGAGTTGGTGTGACCAAATTCTCAATGAGGAACTGATACTCTCTAGCTTTGTCTATTTTTCAAATTAGAGAGCCAATAGTAGCCATAGAATCTGAAGTTTTATTACTAGCCCTTGGTATATGCTCAAACTAAATATCGGTAATTTATTGCTTGAGAGTGTTGACCATGGCTTTATATGGAACCAACTTATCATCTTTGGTCTAAAAATGGTTTATAATATAATTGATTATTAACTAAGAATCAACATATACCTTTAGATGAGACACATTACATTGTATCACTTGGTGAAGCCCTACAACACATGCTTCATATTCAACCATGTTATTGGTATAAAGAAAGTTGATCCTGAATGACTTAGGGATTAGATCCCCTTGTGGTGTAATAAATAAGAGGCCTACCCTTAATCCATGTGTTTTGAATGATCCATAAAAATATAGATTCTAGTTCTAATCCTCAAGAAGTGTGTCAATAATGGTCATTATGGATTCATTAGTAAATTGGAATCTAAGTGGCTTTGTGTCTATAAGGCGTGCTTTAGCAAGCTAATTTGCAAAGACCTGTCCCTCGATTGCCTTCTGATTGACATACTCTATGTTAAAATCACTAAGAAGCATGATCCACTTGGCCATTTTTCCTTGTAAATATATTTTATATAGTAGATACTTGAGTGGATCTACTTTTGAAATGACCATGGTCTTATTGTTCAACATGTAGGGTCACAATTTTTTAGCTACAAAGACCATGGCTAGACAAGCTTTTTCAATAGGCATATAGTTGTGTTCATATGTGACTAATGTAAAATTTAATTATTACATTGAATGCTCTTTTCCATTGTCATCATGTTGAGCTAGAAGTGCCCCTAAGGCACTATCTATGGTTGATAGGTATAATAAAAATAGTTCTCCTGGCATAGGGGGTAATGAAATAGGCAAATTTGCTAGGTAATCTTTTAACTACTAAAAATCTATTTGGTAGTGATTATCCTAGTGTAATGCAACTACCTTATTCAAAATATGTATAAATGGATGACACTTATCTACTAATTGAGATATGAAGCATCAGATTGACTAGATCTTGCCCTGCAAACTATGAAGCTACTTCAAATTGGTTAGTGGTAGTATCTTAGTTATAGCATGGAATTTGGCCAGATCAACTTTAATGCCTCTATGAGACATGATGAATCCAAGTAATTTTCCTGATTTTATTCTAAACACACATTTATTTGGATTGAGTCTAACTTTATACTCCCATAATCTTTCAAATATCCTATGTAGCAATGTTGGATGGTCAACCCTAGTATTGGATTTGCCTAATATGTCATCAACGTTGTCTTCAAAAATATCATGTATCATATCATTTAATATGATGGTCATGGCCCTTTGATATGTAGATCTAGTATTCTTACGACAAAATGGCATTACCTGATAATAGAATGTTCCCCTTGAAGTGGTGAATGATTTTTTATGTTGGTCTTCTAGTGCTATGTTGATCTAGTTATATCTTGAACATCCATCCATGAGTGAAAGCATTTCATAACTCATCATGGAGTCGATGATCATGTCAATATTAGGAAATGAAAATTCATTCTTTGGGAAATATTTATTTATGTATCCAAAATTAGTATAGATTCTGATTCCTTTAGGCATTTTGCTAATAGATATAACATTAGATATCCATTCTGAGTAATCAATAGATCGAATACATCCTACTTCTAAGAGTTTTTCCAACTCTTTCTTTACTAATATATCAATGTGAGTATCCATCTTGCAAAACTTTTGCTTAATTGGTTTGACATAAGGGTTGACCACAAGGTGGTGCAAAACTAAGGCAAGGTCCAAACCTGGCATGTCAGAATAAACCCATGCAAAGATATCTACAAATTATCTCAATAGAGCTGTAAAGACTTCACATTCCTCCTCAATAAAGGATGTGCCTAATTTTATCCATTTTGGGTCTAATATAGTCTTGATTTTTACCTCTATTGTATCTTCAACTAGAAGGGTCGAATCATCTTCTAAGATAGTAGGCAAAGACTTGAACTATCTGGCTATATCAGGGTCCTATATTAGGACTTACTCTTTAACTTCTTCTAGACATGATGAATCTGAGTCCCCCAATGGGAGATCTAGCCATGTAACAAAAGTAATAAAAAAATTAAATAATTAAATCAAACACTTATTGTTCAAAACTAAACTTAGATCCATAAGCAAGTTCATTATTGGTGGTTTCTTGGTCTAAATTCAAAGAAGAATGAACACCCCCATCGAATGGCACATAAAATAGGTTTTCACCACTAGACTATCCTTTACATTTACTTTTTCCTTAGTCATAAAGTGCTTCAAAGAGGTTTTCACTTGGGGACCTCAATGTTTTATTTATTTATTTTTGGCTAAGGTTGTTCACCCGCTCTCTAAAATAGGCTTTAGGATCCAATGTAATTGAGAATATTGATATATGATCTCCCAATGAAATTTTGTCTCTGAGGCCTAAAAAATTATAGAATTCCTCATCATTATAAAACTCATAAATTAGAAAATTGGATTCCTGTTGGTCCCAATCTATTAGTTGGGGATAATATAATGGCAATGGGTTGTGATGAATGACTGGGGTAAGGGTACAGATGGAAATATTATCAAACAAGTTAGTCTCAGCTAGGTCATCAAAGGTGAGGCTATGATCAGACTTTACTTCACTTTCAGCTTTATAATCACTATTTTTTGGTGATGTAATGTGAATAAGATATGTGGGGTCACCCCCAGGAGGTTTAAATCCAAGTCCATAGAGACTTTAATACTTGGTTGTGGAAATTGGCTCTAGTGTTCCTTGTTGATTTGGTTTGAGACCTCTTCCTTCATAGTCATGATTCTATATGATCCTATTGGGAATATGATACTTTGCACTTTTATAAAAATAAACATGGTTTTCATTATATAACCATGATTTATCCCCTTCAAGGGGTCCAAAACTAGGCCAGATGTTGGTACAAACATGACAGATCCCTTATTTTTTCCCTTTTGTTGCCAATGCATGTGTGGAGTAACTTTAGGTCTTCTAAAGGTCTTTGGATTCTAAGGAAGATTGGAAATATGGAAGGTATCATGGGTCACATATTCCCCTAGGCCATTAGCTAAAATGGTAAAATGATTGGAAGCCTCAAGAGGTGGCATGTGAGAAAGGGAATCCATTAATTATCTTGTAGATAATTAATAAGTATGTCCTTTATTTTATCCTACTTGGAACTTGGATTCATGTTGTATTGGTAATTTTATATTTAAAACTTAGCCTCAAGATGTTTTTAATGCTCATATGGGTGCAAATATCTTAGAATACTTACTTCCATCCCTGAGTGGGAGAACTTGATACATTGGTACAGTGTTGATGGGATTACATGAATTTCATGTAACCAAGGCCCACCTAGAAGCATATTATATGACAAATCAATATCAAGCACATGGCAAAGTGTATCATGGGTCAAAGGCCCAATTATAACTAGCAGACTAATGGTGCTTTGTGATTCTCTCTCCTAATTATCATAGGCTTTGATACTTATCATTTCTGGTTGGAGATCTACCATTATGTACCCAAGAAGCTTGATGAGCTTGAGAGACACTATGTTGAGGCCTGAACCATTATATATAAGGACATGTTTCACTTTATACTACTTTATATAAACTTTTATGTACAATTGATTATTATAGAGTGGGCCAAGCGAAGACATATCACTTTGGTTGAATGTGACCTTTTGGGCTGGAGCTAGGTGTCTAACCAAAGCTTGAAATTTATCAGGGGATATGTCACTAACAACAATGGATTGGGTTAAGAACTCATTCAAAATGTTCTTGTGGATTTTCAACATTCACAAAAAATCTAAAATAGAAATTTATGTTGGTGTCTTCTATAATTATTCAAAAATATCAAAATTTTTGTCTTGGTCAATGGTGAATGGTTTATTTTGAGATTGAATGGTTGGTTGGATAAAGGGTGAAGTGGAAGATGGTTGTGGGCTTGGGATGGTAATCTTTGACCTTCAAGTTTTGATTTCATAATTAGGATTAGATGTCAGACCATGATTTATAAAAAATGGTGGGAATGGTGTGGGATTAGATAGGACAAGTCTCGCCTATCAGTGCACTTGTATGTGGTCACAAGACAAGGATGAGTCATCGGTATAAGGTCTAAAAGTGGAAAACCCTATTTTTTGGTTCATTTGTGTGTGGTCCCAGGCCAAAGAAGGATTATCCATGTAATTTAGTTGAGTGGAATTATTTAGCAATGGTCTAGATTAATTGGTGCTCAGTCTTGGATTAATGCAGATGGTATTAATGCTACCCCTATAATATTACCTATAACCCAGTTGTAGTCATGTGAAACTACATTGTAGGTTTATTGGTTGTTACCATTTTTACCTTGGTTTTGTCTATTATTTTGATGTTGTTAGTTTTATTGTTGATTTTTTTGTTTTCATTGGTGCGGCCTTTGATTTTGATACTATTGATTTTTTTGTGGAAATGGTTTTGGCTATTTTTATTATTGTTACTATTGGTTATGTTGCAAAAAATGGTTTTAATAGATGCCAAGATTTTAATTGGATGTGGAAGCACCATTATCCAATGTTATCTCCCCATTTTCCAACATATTCTTGATTGAATGCTTGATTTACATACATCTTCATAAATTATACCCATTGACCCAATGATATTCATAGAATTCATTTTCATGGTACCAATCAAGATAGGGAATGCCTTGTGGATAATGCTTTGGTATAGGCCAACTAATCAAATTAATGATGACAATTTTATGAAATATAGACTTAATAGGCTCACTAAGGTCACTAAAGACATGATGCATAGGTACCATTCTCCTTGGAGTAGAAAATTCTAATGGCAAAGGCTATTGTATTTATTGTGTGGGTCTTAGTTGTTACGCTTATAGCATTAGTTGGAGAGATTATCGAGTAGGGGTAAGAATAAAAGGTGGAGTATGTTGAGCATATGATGTTTGCACCATTTGGACATGGTGTGACTCAGTTACTCTATTTCCCATAACATTATTATTACAGTTAAATGGCTTTGGTCTATCTTGGTTATTAGCCTATGTCATTTGTGATCCTTGTGCTTGGATTGGATGTTGGTTTTGGCTGCTTCCTTGATTGGTACCTTGGTTTTGATTAGTTGATTTAAGCTTGATGACTCCTTTATTAATGAGTGCTCACTCAATCAACAAACCTTTATCAATGATTTCTTTAAATGTATGTGCACACTGTAGTTCTAGATGACAATCTATCTCACTATGTAAATTTTTACTGAACATAGTAGCTAATTATTTATCTAGTAGACTATGAGTAAATCAACTTACAAGCTATCTCCATCATTATAAACAACTTACAAAACTTTTGCTAGACTTTTTCTTAGCTTGTGTCAAATCAACTAAAGAAATCTCATGCTTGAGATTATAGGAAAAATGATACACAAACTTATCTAAAAGATCATCAAAATCATTTACTAAATTCTTAGGCAACTTCAAGAACCATTCCAAGGCTTGTCCAACTAAGCTCCTTGGAAACAACAACAAAAGGTATATATCAATATATACCAATGGCTGACATGCAAAAAAAAAATTGGTTAAATGGGATTTGGGATCACTTTTCCCTTTGTATTTATCAAACTTTGGTGGTTCATATACTAAAGGAAATATAATCTATAAATAATCCATATTAAATGGATAGGAACACACATCATCCAACTTAAACTTTTTAATTTGTTTTCATGTTTGGATAGTGGTAATTACATCCTTCATATGTTATAATTCTTGCTCTAGAAAGTTGTGACAATATTGACCTGGGTAGGTGGTTGAGTGGTCATAAGTGGAGCACTTAGACCAAGGTATGATGGAGATATCTATTGGAGTATGATGGATTTTTTGGGAAATAGACCAGGAATATGCATACATGGATTAGGATGTACTTGAAATTATACATTTGGTTGTGTGATATTCTAGTTTGTGTTGGCTATGAAGGTTTGATTTGGAGGATTTTGTTGTTGGGATGGAGGGATATAACTATACTATGCCTACTATGGTTGAATAGGGACCTGTTACTGACTATTCTAAACTTACTATTGAATGGGAACTTATGAACTAAGACCCTATCTCTAAACTTATGGTATGCTTTAAACAAAAGGTAATTGCTACCTAGTAGGTACTTGAGAAACATTAGAACCTCCAGTTGCATGAATACCTATTAGGAAGTGGATTCATGGTGGGGATTCATCATCTATCACTAACTAATATTTATACATTGTTGGTTAGACATTGATTGGTTTTGAATTGGCATACTAGCTTACGACTGAAGAGGTATGTTTGATACTACCTGACGAGGTGGAACATGAGTTGCCCCTTGTTGAGGTGTAAATATGTTTGACTTTTAATGCATTGGTACATTAATTTGTGCTTGTTGTTGTAGAATTATACTCACCACCTATTGAGGAGGAATAGGATTTGTTACATTCTTTTGTTGAGGCATTATACTGGTTGCTAGTTGACTACCTGATCTTATTGGTTGCATGCTTAATGAAGTAGTTGGCTAAGGATAGGAAGTAGGTAGTGAAGGTTGGGGTGTAAAAGCTAATAGTCCTTAGTATGTTGATTCACTCATGGTGTTAACTATAGGCACATGTTGTTGACTAGTTTTTTGTGCATTAGTACCACTTTAATTTGGATTAGTCATTGCTTGCACATTGCCTACTATATTTTTCTCATTATTATGCATAGAAGTAGAAAACACTTATTCAATAATTTTCATATGCATCAAGTTGTCTACAAAATTGTTTTGCATGACTGGATATGAACTATGATTATCTTAACTAGTTAACTATATCAAAACTCCTATTGAAGGAACTAAGTCAATAAGAGGTTTATTAACCATGGTCATCTGATTGAAATTGCATACTAAATTTAGGTAAGTTTTATATGATGTCTACATTTGATTAAAGTGGTCGTCCATGAGGCTCTATTCTTTGTTAGGCATATTATGATCTTGATATTGTTTGGACTAGAGTCAAAGGATTGTTATAAGAAGCTTGGTGACGATACAATATGTTATGAGGTCTTCTCACAAGGCTTGGTAAACTTTCATGAGGGAAATATATTAAAAACTTAGCTCCTACTTCTATGGCTCAAACCAAAATCTTATCTTTGTTCTCCAAAAAGTGATGCTCAAATAAAAATATATCATACGTGGAAGGTGTATTAGTAGAGCATGATTGTTGAGGAACTACTTTGTTAGTTGTGGATATTGTAGCTAGGTACTATGTAGTTTGTTCTTGGTCTTGTTCTAAATAAAGTGGTGTATTAACCAAATAGTTAGCCAATGGATATTGGATTTGTGCCCTTATTTTAGTATTATAAGAGGGATAAGGATCCATTTCTAAGCAATATTACCTGCATAGGGGTCTTTCACCATATCTTCTTGCACAACCACATTACTAATCCTCAAATTATACATGAGTCCACTACGAGTGTAAGAATACATGTTGGGATCCATAGTGAATGTTTTGTGATAGAGAGTTCTTCAAAATATAAAAATAAAATGTCTAAAAAGACATTCAAACCTTGGTCTAGATTCATCAAAAGAATGAAAAAGTTTTATGCAAAGATTTTTGATAAAATAAGATAGCACTAAGTATCTAACATTAAACATCTTATACAAAAGAGATTAAGTAAATAGATCAAAAATCAAAATGCCAAAATCTAAGGTTAAAGTGTTTCAAATTAGTATAATCTAAGAAAATAAATAATTGTTAGGTCTTTTGGCCAAATGTGATGTCAAAATCTAGGCTCAAATAACCCCTATTTTTTCAAATAAAAATGAGGAATATATGTTTTGGTTTGTATCATTTGTTCACACCAAGTTTTGACTCCAAACAAGACTTTAATCTAGTATAAAACCAACTAATTAATCACCTTTAGGTCCTAAACCGACAAGGTTGCTTGGTATTGTTGGAATATATTAATATACAAAATTTGAGAGGCTTTTAGTGTTTATCCAAAAAGTGAAATGCACATTATATAGTAGGGTTTTTACAACCCCCCTCTTAAATGATAATACTGTGACATGGACCTTGAGGCACACCTTACACCAACAACACTTCCATGATAAGTGGGGATTTTTCTAAGATCTATAAAGTTTTAAAACATCTAGGGGAATTAATTACATAATTAATTTCACATCATGATGCAAAATAAAAGCATTCAATTGGGTGTCTACGTCACTTGGCTTGTTGAAAAAAGGTCTTATCCTTTTTTCTACCACTACATCTTGTTGTTCACTCAGTGTAGTGTGATGTCCAAAGCGTAGATACATCTCATGTGCACTCCAACACTAGAAGGTGGTTTAACCACTAAAACCTCTTATCTTAGTGGGAATAATTTGAATTCAGTGTTAGAAGATGTAATCTTGGGTCAAAGCTTCCCTAAAGAAATCGTGAGAGGTAATGAAGTCCCTCTCGCAAGCCAAGTTTACATAAAAATAAATGACTAATAGAAAAAATTTAGGATGACTTTCAAGGTCACCCAAACTATGATGAGTTTTTGGGGATTGATTTAGACAACATTATTTCTATGCCTTGGACTAGGCACATTTGCAACAAAGATGACACTCTTAATTCCAAGGATTCCCTAAAGGGGACAAATGGAAGAGCATACATTCACAAACCTTTTCTTTACCAAACAAGTTCTAATTTAAACAACTATTGAAAATAAAAATTGAAAATCTTTCACCTAAGTACCTAAATTTTTCATTAAACCCAAAAATAAAATTCCTAATTCATTTTAAAACACTCGAATGAAGTGTGAAAGGCACTAATTTAGTTTACTTAGATGACTTTTCATGTATATCCTACAATAAAATTGTTAGCAAGTTGCTTAGCTTTGAAGCACATTTAGTTTTGATACAAGAAACTTTAAAATAGAAGGTCGTCGGCTACCTGTCTACCCTTAAGGCATCATCCCAAAATCAAATGTGTTAGGTTAGATAATGTTAGCATAAATATAAAGAAAAACTTGCAAGGCAAATATTATAAAATAAAAACAAAATAAATAAATAAATAAATAAATAATAATAATAATAATAATAATAATATGAAAACCTACAAATAACAAATTAGAAGGCTAATTTTTTTTTTTAAATCACATAAAATAGAAAAACCAGCACATAAAACATAAAAACCTGCAATTAGTGTTTTTATCATAAATTTTAAATTATAGATTGGTTTGCCATAAAAAATTTATAAGTTGTCAATAACTATAGGGAACACCTATATGTAAACATTGAAATCCCAAAAGTTAATAAAAAAATTATTCACTCTATACTAGCCATTTTTACTAGAAAAATAAAAAATAGAAATAGATAGTTACTAAAAAAGCCATAACTTCTAAAATATAAAAAAAAATTGTGAAGTTTTTAGATAATATCAATGACATATTTATATATATGAATAACTAAATCTAGATAAAAATATTAATTAAATAAAAATTTATGAATTCTTTATTAGCCATTTATACTCAAAGCAAAAACAACAAAAAAAGAATTAAAACTATGAAATACAAAAAAGTTTATGGGTTGCGCTCTCATAGAGATAGTCCCATCAGGCATGCCATTTGTGAACATGGGATTTAAATAGGGAAGATTAATATTTTTTTAGTGAATAAATCAAATCAATTAAAAAACACACTAAACTAACACGTTAAACCTATCTCGAAGGGGGAGCTTAGTTAATAAAACATGAATGGAAAACACAACTAAAATGCAAAAGAAACCTTCTTTTACCTTTCTTGGATGCTCCAAAGTGCTTGTTGTAGTGGCTTGATTATTTTTTGCTCATGAAGTCTATATCAATTAAAGCTTGGCTACCTCCATCTCTCCTTGGCACCTTTTGTGGTTTTGGCTTGGCTTGGCTTGGCTCAATATTTTAGCATTATAACACTAATTGCAATGGATTTTGGAATTATTTATGCATGAAAAAGTTTGGATTATGAGAGATTAAAATTTAATAGGCAAGACTTCCTATTTATATATTTTTGGAATGGTTTGAGGATCAACCATGACCATCCATCTCAAGATTGAGATGTGTGTTCATGAATAAATCCAGATATAAAATTAATTTTACAAATATCCCCATTAATATTTGGGATAGAAGGGTATTGAATAGGAATGGAGGGTCCTAATGAGGCATGGGAGACCCATAATCCTGATATTTTATGTATTTATGGCTTATGGATGTCACCCCATATGATGATGTCACCTAATGATGTAGTTAATAGAAATCAATTTTCAATAAAGATTTATTCAACAAATTCCATGGAAAATTAACTTAAGGCCCTAACTTGGTTTAATTAGCCTAAAGATGATTAGTCAACTTTGGTGCAAATTTTGGCCCTTAGTGCACAAATTAATTAAATTGGTCAAAATGTCTTATTATTGATTCAAAATTTGACTGGATTAGAATTGAGAGTTGATGTTAGATGTTTTGGAATCGTATTCCTATTTAAGATGTTGCCAACACCAAATAACAAAGGCACATGTCTCATGCAAGATATTTGATATAAAAGAGCAATATAGGGCACCCAAGTATGAAATTGGCATTTTGAGTCGAAATGATATGATCAAAGTTAGCTAGCTTATAAATTAAATTTACCCATTTAATGATACTCTGGCCAAAATCAGCTCTTGAATATAACAGTTTCAAAGCTTTTAATGCACTTTAATGTTTTTAAGCCAAATTATGTATTTTGGTGTAAATTGGTCAAAACACTAATTGGAGGTCATTGGTGGCCAGATTTAGGTGTCTACAATTCGTCCCTTGTGCCTCTTCAACAACCCTCTTCTTGGATCTAGTGCACTAGCATTCACATTATTTGAACTTCGCAATTGATTCATGGCACAAAATATTTCCTCTAAATGATTCATAAGAGTAGACTTAGGTTGCATTTATCTGTTGTCAATTTCATTTTGTATTCTCACTTCAAAAGTGGGAACTTGAGATACTTCACTACCTTGCATTGTCATGGCTTGACTAGGCATCTCATTAGCATATGAAATTTGACCTTGATTTTGGTCATAGGAAGGGTACTATGGTTGTTCTTAAACAAGATTGTTTTGAATAAGAAAAAGAGATCTATAAGATGATGGGGCATTAGTATTGAAACTTTGGTAAGGTCTATCTTGAGTTATTTGACCTTGTCCTTGAGCATTACCTTGAAAAAGAGGCCTACTTTTTTGTCTGAACTATTTATAAGGCTAATAAGGCTTATAATTTTGGGCTTATTATCTTTTGAGAAAAACCAACTCATTAATAACACTTTGAAGCAAACTTTTGACTTTATGAATCTCATTGGTATGGGCAAGGGTAGACTTCTCTTGGCTATTAGGCAAAGGAGGCAAGGTAGGTAATGCAATTTGACTAGTAGGCTACATATCAAGAAATAATAGCATTGGTGGTCTAAGATCAATATTTCCTAATTGATAAAGACAATTATCAACATTAATAGCTATGTCATAGGCACTAGGTAGTGTATTCCCACCCATAGATTGGATCATCATGGCTATATCACTATTCAATGCCTTTAGGTAATATAAAAAGGCATAATTTGGAGTGGGTCTCATAAGGGCTGGGATCCTATCCCATGTCTTTTGAAATATAGAATTAAAATCTCGCATGAACTCTTGAGGACACTTCTTTATAGTATTCAATTGTTAATCTAGTGATAAATAATCACTCTTCTCTTCAAACCTCTTAGACATTTGATTTCCTAGTTTATCCCATGAAGTAATGGAAGCATGAGGTAGAGTTCCATACCAATCTAAAGCTTTCTTTTTGAATGAAAATGATAATAGCCTAATGAATAAATTCTCTTAAGAGATATTATGGATATTTAATAAATTTTCCATGTTTCTAATGTGTTTAATGGGATTAATACGACCTTGTCCATTAAAACATAGAACACTTATAATGGTTGTTCTAGGAAATTGGTCATATTGGGAAAGATTTAAAGGAGATGATCCAATGCAGGATAAAAAAGGTAGATTTCTATAAATATTAGAATATATATTTTGATTATTAGGGGTAGAACCAAACAAGAGATTTTTATTTAGTTTGTTAAAAATAATCCTCCTTGTATAAGGATGAATATTCACAAATCTTACCCTCTTGACAGAATAACAAGACAATTACACAAACTCAAAAGGTATACCTTTATTAGTAGACCTAGTGGTCACATTTGGAATGGAAAATTAGGACTAATCATCAACCAAAGAGTTTAAAACTTAGTGGAGTTTCCATGTACTTAATATAGATATTTTTTTAACTATGAATTTTCCAAGATTAACACCAATCTTAATCTTCTAAGACTTAGGGTCCCACCAGGCATGCCAAAAACTATTATCACTTAATTTTCACCACTTGAGGAAATTTCTCATATCTCCTCATCCAAGTGGAAAAATTGAAACATCTCATAAGTTGTGGGTAACTAATAGGTGATATGAATCTCTAGAAGGGTTAGTTCCCTTGATGCACTCTTTGAACACTTCCTTACTTATCAACTTTGCATGTAAAAATTAAGAAAATAAAGTAATAATGATAAAATGTGATACACAAATAATGAGTTTCCTCCTATTGAATGAACTTATACTACTTAGAGAAAATCAAAGCTTCTTTCACACATAACTCACAACTCAAGACATATCATCAATGCTTCATATGTTAGGTTCAAGAGGTATATTGATGCTTAGAAGGGATTATTATGATATTTTGGATAATAGAATCATAAAAAAATTATAAAACTCTTATACACTAATAAATAACACTAACAAAGACCTATAATAATTACTCTTCTACATATTTGGTGGACAATCAAGGATAACATACTAGAAAAGACTATCTTCTACTAGACAAGATCAACAAGATTGAAACAAGACTCAATTATACATCATGTAAGTAGGAAAATTCACTTTATTATTTATTAAAGATACATTCAAATACAAAAATGTCTATGTTTTCACCATAACCAATAGAGGCTCCTCCAAAGAGCTCAAAAAGTCACTATTTATAGCATTTAAGAGAGAAGTGAGAAAAGAGAAGTCCAAAGGTCACTTTGACACTTATAATGATAAAAGGAGGATTTAAATGTGTATAATAATGAAATAGGATATATAAAATGCAAGTTTTGATAGGATAAATGGCTTTCCAAACTATGCAACTCTTGAAATGTGGGGTGAAACTCCTTATTTTGCACAAATAAACTACCTTCATCATTCACCTCTTTTGGAACATCCTAAAACTAACTAGGGATAGGTATAATGATTTAAATAAGAGGTAATTATTTCACACATTATTCTCCATGCATTGGATGCATTCTTAATCATCTATATTTCTCTAAAAATGAGCCATCACTATTTGCAGTCAGATAAAACCCCTTTTTCACATACCTTGCACATTTGGCTTCCAAAATGACTTAAATTTCTCATGAAAATCCATTAAAGTGGGTGAATGACATATTTCAAGTCCATAAATGGCCTTATATTTCTTAGGTATACCTTAAATAGGCTTCCACTTAAATTTTTCACACTTCTCACCATCTTGCTCATTTGTCAGTCTTGACTGGCTGAGATGAAGTTGCCTATAGACAAGCTTAGGAGTTTTTATGAAGCATGAAAAGTTAATGGGTAGTTATACAAATTCCCAATCCATCTCATAAATTTAGTTGCATCTCTTGAAACCTCTTACAACCTAAAATTTTCATAAAATAATTGAAGAAATAAATTTTATACCCTATCTATATAGATAGGCCAACATAAAAGTTGATGGGGGAGAGACCTGAAGAGTTTTATACAACCTACATCCATTTTTATGGTCATTATAGTCCATTTGGATAGCTATCCATACTCATTTTCCCAATCAGGTCATTTCCAAGGGTTTCAAGTCCTTTAAGCTCTTAAACTTTGTTCATAAAGATATGATGTTATAACTACAAAAAAAATCCACAAGAGAGATGTTCAAGACCCCTATCAACCTCTCTAAACTTATTATATCTCCATGCACAACCTTAGAGAATATGTGAGCATCTAAAATTACCTTATCGATCTTTGATTTTTATTGTGCATACCCCTGAGTTGTTTCTAAGCTCAAAAATGGATTCCTTCTGATTTTTTTGCAAGGTGGAAGATTGAACACATGTTTTATGACCTTATAAACATGTTACAATCCATTTTAAATCTCTCATATAGTTGGAAGTTAAATTGACTTCTCATTTGGGCTCTAGGCCTAGCCATGCCTAATAGGCCTATCTACAACTTTGAGGATCTAGACCACCCTATTAGGATTCCTCCTTATATGGAAGGTTCTTCATGTTTTCCTAGGTGCGATTCAAATTTCCACACCTTATTTTTTATGTTCACTTATCTCCTGATCTACTTTATTGGGCCCCTTATTAGAGTAAGTATATGGACTGTGCCAACTAGACAAATCTCAACTCAAGGTGATCCTTAGAGTAGTCATTTCCCTTTTGTACATTTTGGTGCCAACTAGAGAATTCCCCATCAATTTTATGCCAGTTGGTAGGTAGTTGCCTAGCAAAAAATTACTTAAATATGTCCCTAATAAGATTTGGATATGGTGGCTTGAGAAGCACAGATGTTAGAGAGTAGGGCAGGTGAGATAGTGACCCCTTAATGATATATCAATGCATAACATATGTTTATCCAACCTAGATAGTGTATTAGAGCCAATAGACTAACAATAGCTTAGCTCTAAACACATGCCCATTTGACCTGGTATGAGATGACCATCCACCTATAAAATAAGGCTTGCAGTTGAAGAGGAGGGGGTGATTAAGTGTAGAAGAGTTTTGGAAAAATAGGGAGTGAACTAGTAGTGTTTCTTAGTACACGCATAGTAGCTTAGAGATGAGAATGTATAGCCGAAGCTCACATGTGAGGCATTTGGCATGAATAGAGTTAGGAAGAGCATACACTCTATTATTGTATTGAAATGTGTTGATAAACTACAAGTTAATGAAGAATGTTATTAAAGGAATGAAGTATTAATTCATGTTTTATGATCTACATGATGGTATGCTTATAAGCTAGTTTCCTTTACACTTGTGCAGTTTTACATAATAGATTGGAATATGGAGTTTCAACCTTAGTTACTAATGGCATCCTCATGTTATTTAGTGACCTTGGGTCACCTATAAAAAGAATAAGTAGTGAAACTAGATTGTACCAGGGTTCCAAGACCTGGACCTAAAATTCCACCCCAAGAATGAATGTTTAATCCAAGTCATCCCCAATGTTTGCACAAGTACCCAAATGACTCCACTGGCTAATCCCATAGCTTGCACCTCTTAGAGATAGCTCTTCCAAGTATATACTTGTACCTTAAGACTTGGGTTACTAAGAATATTTGTGTTGATTAAACTCCCTTGAATAGCCTAGTGCCAAATGACCATCTGAACTCCTACTACTAATGACTAAGCCCCTTTGAACCTCAAGTTATGCCATGATGTAACTAACCCAACATGGGCTTGGTCCCTTTGCTATTTCAATTTGAGTGAGTGCACAAGGCTTGTGCCTTATGTGAAACTGATACCAGCACCATATCATGATTAAATATTGTGCACTAGACCTCACTAACCTTGTGCCTAGCTCCACCAAGTCTAGAATCGACTTGGCTTGATAGCTAAGTGCATGAACAAGCACTAAGGATAACCTAGTAAATAACTTTTTTACAATATTTTGGTTATATTATCAGGATTCATGTTCAATTTTATTACTTAAATGGTGCAATAGAGTGATGCTCCAACTATCACTCAAGAAAATCAAGCACTAGCTAGAGCAAGTGGAAGATAGTTTCATGTAAAACCATCTTACATGTAAAGGGTAGAAGCTAAGAAAATGGGTAAAAGCCAACTTGTGTGATGCTCTATATGAAGTCTTCTTCTTTGAGCTACTTGAGCATGTGTATTGGTGGTTGGTCTCTTACACTACTACTAGGAGGTGAAGCTATAGATAGTGCTTTGAGTGGATCATAGAATGTGTAAAGAGGCTAAAGAGCCTAGATGAAGCTTGGATGCACATTATGGATAAGTGGTGGAGTGGTACATTGAATAGTTATGTGTTGGAGTTCATAGTGTTGACCTTATCATGCCCATAAGAAGTAAAGTATGAGTTTATTTTTGAACCAAGGGGTGCATTCATAAGAGGTCTTAGCACCAAACTAAAGAAGTGTTAATTGGATTATAGTATAAAAACCATAAGAATGGAAGGCTAAATTCCTTGCACATATGAGCAAGCATGGAGGGTAAGAGGGGGAAGTATAGGTAGGGTGCAATGGAAGAGGAATAATGACTTGACACTCAAGATCTCTAAAGGATGAATTATAGTAAGCAAAGGGATAGGCTGATAGAGGATATGGAACATATAAGTACTGAGAGGACTCGTAATGAATTGGAAGGGCATGGGGAAAGATCCCTTGAACTGTAGTAGTGTTAAAGGAGAGAAGAGGAAGTAGGAGACTAGAATCAATAGTGGGGTTTAGTATGTGGTGGGTTCCTACAAGATGCGGCACTCAAAAACATGCCTGAAGTACCTACCCCCTTTCAGCTTGAAGCACAAGCTCATGCATTAGATTCTCTACTAGAATAAAGAAGAATGGTAACTGAACCTTTTATCAACATAGACTTTGATAAGGTCCAAAATTTGGATCAATAATTTATGATTGATCAATTAATTCCTTATAAATAATTGAGCAATAGTATGATGAATCTAGAAATCACCAACCAAGGATCATTAAACATAGTCATAAGCATTCCTGTGTAGAGAATGTTAGCTATGCTATTTAGGCAACAACCCATAAGAAGTGGCATGACACCACTAGTAAATGGTACTACACCAATAACTTTAGTAGCATAGCCTACTTCATCAGGTTTGATGCTCAACCCTAAAAGTGGAAGCATAGGAGGCCCACCTCTAACTTAGAGCTAAGGGGGTAAGTGCCTTAGAACTTATTGCCACCCCCTTAATAGATCTACTACAAGATGGTAATGCACTTGCCTAAGTATTATGGAGTTTAAAATTCTATAAAATATGTGCTAAAGTGTGAGTTATAATGGCATGTTTAGGGCATCACTCAACTCAATTGTAAGGTAACCTAGTTGATGACCACCCTACTAGATCATGCCCATACTTGGTATTGAAAATTTGATCTGAACTAGGTTATGGTTGACTATAATGTGTTGAAGGAAGCCTTCTTGAAAGAGTTTGATATCTTTGAGTTTAAGCAACAAAGCATTGAAGTGCTCAAATTAATTAGCCAAGGATTATCTAAGAGTATGTGCCTATATGATATGTGGTTTAAAATTTTTTTATCTAAGCTTCCATATAACATACACCCATCCCAACATGTGCAATGGTTTTTTGGAGGCTTATTGGTACCATTTGTAAAAGTGTTATCTATGAGGACCTTCATATACCCCCATGAAGTGCTTGAAGACATGCTCTGAGTCAAGGTGGTAGGTAGCACTGATACAGGGATCAACCTATTCTTGGAGGCAAATATTACATCAATGTCCTCCCAACTAAAAAAACTAATCATTGGTTTAGAGAATGACACTCACAATGTGCTATGGTGCACCGAATATGATATTAAAGGACATAAAAAGAACAAGTTCTTGTAAATAAATGTTTTTGCCCTACTTCTCAACTGTGAGGTTTACCATGGACCACACGACTCATGAAACTATCCTCTATTTTAGTGTGATATCCAAGTAAACACCACCATTTACTATAAGATGTGTGATGCCTATATGTACTTAACATTGGACTATATAATCATTAATGAGATGTACTAGAACATGGAAAGAGGTGCAAGGTAGGTGAAAACATCAGGTAATGATCAGGCAGGTCAAGGCAATGAAGGTTATGGTTGGAACAATATGGGATATGGAAATCAGATAGGCACATGTGGATGAGGAAGAGGACATGGTGGAGGTAGATTCCCACCATGATTATGCTACAAGTGTGGGTTGGTTGAACACTATCAGTGTGACTTCCCCATGCATCCAACATGTGGGTATTGTTGAGGGTTTCATGTAGTTGAGGAATGTCCTGAATTGTATGAAAAGTTGACTCAAGGTTAACTTGACACAGAAAAAGGTGCCATGATGGTTAGGTACAATTCCAAAGAGTAAAGGTGGGATCCCAAGCCACAACAAGCTTACAAGGAGCCATATAAGGTATAGACCATGATAAAGAGTGGGTTCACCACTTAACCACCCACTACACCGAACCAAGATCTACACTTGGAGTATGGCAAATCAAGCCATACTAAGCATATAACATGGATAGATCCAAAAACTATGCCATATCCTAACCCTACATGGTAGAAGGATGCCTTATAATAGGCCATTAGCATGATATAAAACTTGTAGGGCAAGCTTCAGTTGGCTAGAGATTTAGAGGCACAAGCCACCACTTTATGTAGGAAGCAAGATCACTAGGATGTTGAAGTATAGGAGTTGATTGAGATTTTGTCGCTCTTGCAAACTAAAGGAATGTTGCCATTGCTAAAGGAATTGTTTTTAAAGCATGCAAAAAAATAACCAATACAAGAGGCTGCATCTCAAGTGATATAAGTTAAAGTGTTGCATATAGAGTGGGTGCATGAAGTTAGGCATACTCGAAATGCCAAGTATGACTATGAATTGTTGATAAATGCCACTATCAATAAATGGTCAATCTGTGAAGTATTGGTAGATACAGGTGTTGAGGTCAATATCTTAACCAAAAACACCTAAGAAAAGATGGGGTGGCTACCCTTGAGGCCTTCACCTCACACTTTGTTCATGGCAAACAAGACTCGAGTGTAAGCAATTGGGATTTTTAAGGATGCCATTGTATAGATCTTGGGTGCTAAGTTCCACATCAACTTTGATGTCATTGAGCTAGTAGAACAAGATAATTATCTCACTCTCTTGGGGAGACCCTAATGTTATGAAAATTACACTAACATGCACTTTAAGAAGCACTATATGACTTTTGAGAATGAAAAGGAAAGAGTGTTAATCCCTTTTTTAAGTAACCAAGGAACCCCATATGTAAAAAGTGTTGATCTCAAGGATGAGATCAACCACATCAATAACATCATAGTACAAAGTGCCTAGAAGATGAACCCTAATGACCAAGGCATGCTTAAATGGGAGGATGGACAATCAACCTTTGACACAACTAATGTAGCTTTAGAGTGATGGATCGAAGAGGCCAATGAGGTCACTAGCCAAAGCTGTCACATAGTATGCATAGTTGGGCTAAGACTATCCAAGACAGGGTTGGTTAGGATTGAGTGCCTCAAAAGGAAATGGGTCCCCCATGCCTAGAGGATGGAAAAAAGGGTACTCTAGCTTAGTAAAGGGAAGATTTTAGTGCTTCTAAAATATGAAGGGAGCCAACCCATAGAAAATTATGTCTAAGATATTGAAGCCTACATCTCAAAGGAGATCGATCAAATGGGTGCACTAGTGCATACCTTGAAAAGGAATACCACTCATTGGTGGGTAGTATAGAGACCCATCTTAGTAAATTGGTAGGACATGAAGGTAGTGATATGCACTAGGTTTAGAAAGAGGAATAATGATTTGGACATACCTACTTATGCTAGTGATTCTAACCCAATCATGCATGTGCATCTATGTGAATAAATGTGGACTATCTGTGGTGAGAATGCACTAAGAGGCCTATGGGTGCACATCTTCTATAAGACCTTAAAGACATGGGAATGATTGTGGTACCTTATAAACAAGATGCACCATGAGATGGGAAATTGGGGGATGCTCAAGGAGAGGTTCATTCACACTTTCTCCTTTTCTTCGTAAAGCTTACAACTACTAGAGCCACTAAAAATCATCCATAGGGTAGTGTTTGAGGATACTGTAATCTTAGAAGAGCACCTAAGGGAAATTTTCAAAGATAAAGGACTAATACTCCTAACATTATTTGAAGATATGATGATCAATAGTGATTATATTGAAGAAGATGATGAGACCTGGAAAGAGAAAAATTAGAAGAATCAAACAGGTAGATAAAATCTCATGCACCTTGTGGATGATAGTACCTTAGATGAAGAAGATCCAATGTAACTTCAGATTGAATCATTATAGGGGACAAGGGAATTTGAAGACTCTCATCAAGATAGAAATTTACCCTAACACGTGCCACTCAAGACCACTAAAGTGGACATCATCATAGAAGTCAAGCCAAAAATCACCACTATAAGCACTTACTAGTTTGAATCAGAGCTCACATGAATTGTAGACCTCCTGAGAGAATTTTAGGACTTATTTCCATGTAGTTACAAGGACATGAAGGGCATCCACCCTCCCCTTAGTAAAATTAGCATCAGGTTGGTGGATGGTGTGAGGTCAATCAAGAAGCACCCATATCAGATGAATCCTAATCTCTACACCAGGGTAAAGATGGAGATCGATGTATTATTAACTATCAACATCATTTAACTAGTATAATAATCTGAGTGGGTGAGCTCGATGGTCATCAACATCAATAAATATGGGTGCATATGGATTTATATCAACTATAAGATGTTGAATGTTGACTGCATCAATGATTCATTTTTTACCCCATTCACTGATGAGGTCCTAGATGGAATCATAGGCTATGAGATCTACACTTTCACTGATGGGTTCTTAGGCTACCATTAGGGGTAGATTGAAGAGGAGGATAAACCCAAAACAACTTTTGTGAATGAATGGGGTTGTTTTACCTATAACATGATGCCCTTTGGACTCAAAAATATACCAACCATATTCTCTAGGGTGGTGATCATAGCCTTTAAAAACTTTATCCATAAGTTCTCCCAAGTGTATCTTGATGATTGGATGGTGTATGGTCTTATGAAAGACCACTATGACAATTTACACCTCATGTTTGAAAGGTGTAGATAGATCTATATCTCCTTAAATTTGAATAAGTGCATCTTCACAACTCCATTTTAGATATTGATTGGGCACATCATCTGTAAGGATAGGTTTTTTATTTATTTGGTAATAATTACCATTATAATCTAGCTCCAAACTCCCTCAATGTAAAAATATATTCACACCTTTCTATGCCATTATGGCTACTATATAAGTTTATTTGGAGATATTCAAAGATCGTAGTGCCTCTATAGGAGCTCTTATGCAAGGATGGCCCATTCTACTATGGTGAGTTGTAAGAGGAGGCCTTTGAGACACTAAAGATGAAGCTAGCTAGTGTGCTATTTATACAATTTCTCAACTGCATGACTCCTTTTCATGTCCACATTGATGTTTCAAGCTCTTTCATTGGTGCCATATTGGTGCAACTAGGTGAGGGCAATATGGACCACCCCATCTCCTTTGCAAGTAAAAAATTGACATGGGAAGATTAAAATTACACCACCATCAAATGTAAGGTCCTGGAAATGGTCTATGCCTTAAAAAAATTTAGACAATACCTATTGGCAACCCCATTCATCTTCTTCATAGATCATGAGATGCTCAAGTACCTCATGAACAAGTTTGTTTTACATGGCCACATATGCAAATGGATTATTCTCTTCTAAAAATTCCAAATCTCTATAGTCATCAAACCTAGGAAGTAGAATTTGGGGCCAAACCATTTGTCCCACATCAACTCTAATGATGTGATAGTACTCATTGAGGCTGACATGCTAGACACATAACTATACAAAGTTTAGAATGTTCCTGAAGATCTAGTAAAGATTGTTTCTTTCCTAACATCTAGGTGTGTTCCCTAGACCTTGTTCATTAAGGAAAAAAAAAACTCACAATCCACACTACCCCCTTCTATCTCATTGAATGGGAAACCTATAAACTAAGTAGGGATGAAGTCCCATGCCAATGTGTTTTGGAACATGAACAAGAATCCATCCTCCAAGATGTGCATGAAGGGATCACATGCGGCCATTATGTTGGTGATGCAACAATGTGAAAGGTATTACAATCAGGATTATGGTGGCCAAGCCTATTCCAAGATGCCAAGGGGTATGCTAAGGCATGTGATATATGCTAGTGCACTAGGAAGCCCGACTATCTGGATGAGATGCTTCTCATTCCCATTCTCACCTAGGTGTCATTCAAAAAATGGGCCATTAACTTTGTTGGGCCAATCACTCCCATAACACAATGCATTGGTGCCAGATACATTTTAGCAACCACTAACTATTTCACCAAGTGAGCTTAATCCATGCCAAATAAAGACTATACAACCATAACAGCTACATGTTTTACATGGGAGAACATCATCAACAAATATGGGTACCCATTGAGTTTAACTAGTGATAGGGGCACTCACTTCATCAATGAAATGGTGTACATCCTTCTAAGTAAATACATGGTGGCACACCACAAGACCACCCCATATCATCCCTAAGCCAATAGCATGGCTGAAGAATTTAATAAAATCCTAAGAATGTGCCTGACAAAGTTATGTGACATTGGTCACAAGGACTAAGATGATCATGTTTTAGTGGTACTATGGGCATACCACATGACCTACAAGCACCTAAACAAGGCTACACCATTTCAAATTTTTTTTGGCATTGAATCAATTCTACTCATGAAATTCATGGTGCCTTCCTTGGACATTATATGAATTGGTTACTTAGACAACCAGGAATCTTTAAGCACAAGGTTGGAAGATTTGGAGTACTTAGATGAGAAGCACATCCAATCCAAATGGAGTCACCAAGTTGAGAAATCATGCTAAAAGTGGTGGCACAATAAGCATGTCAAGCATAAGGAGCTAATTAAAGGAGTATTGGTGTTGCTCTATGATTCTAAGTACTTCAAGCACCCAAATAAGTTAAAAATCTAGTGGATGGGTCAATACATCATCCACCACATCTTAGAAATAAGTGCATGTAAGTTGTGCACATTTTTTGATCAAATGTTCCTTAGGCATTTCAATGGCAACCAACTGAATCCATATAAGAAGTAGGCTAACACTCATTCCATAGAAACTTTGGCTTCTTGGTCAATAGTCGGTTGGAGTTGAGCTAACCAAAATAAAGTTTCACATAATCCAAACCATTTTTTTTCTTTCTTTTGTCCCTTGTATAGTGTATAGAGGCAATGAGTGGTGCATAAAGGCCATAAGATATTTTTTATTTTTTGTCAACACTTCATGTATTATTCTAGTTATATGAGTCAATCACTTGTGTCCATAAACACATGAGGCCAAAAATCTAAGTAGTGGGCATGTGAAGCTTACTAGGTGCAAGCAAAAGTAACTAAGAGTGACATATGCACAAAAAGAGAAGTCTGAGGCCCTTAAAGACCTAATAATGAACCAATTTGGTGCTACCTTTACACTAGAATCACAAAGAGGTGCATCAATTGATCTATCACCAAATCAACCCAAAGGAAAGAATTGAAGATGCCTAACATGGTTAAGCACAAGGCAAACAGTGAAGGCACATGTACTAAAAGTGTGCAAGAGCATCAAGAGAAAATCAAAGCACTAGAGGGCCAACACAAGGGATTTGTATGGGGTAGGATAGGCCAAGTCAATATGATGCATAAAAAATTGACTAAGGAATAAAAGCATGCTTGAAATAAGAGAATAACTAGAAAAGAGGTCGAACTAAGGAGGCTGAGTCATGTGCATGTGAGGTGTTGCACCCAGGTTGCCACAGAAAAGGTGTATGTCATGATGAAGGATACACATGTAAAATAAAGTTATCCAAGAGAGATAGCATCCACATAATAAGGAGCAAAAAGTGACCATTTGAATTGCATGTCACTTCATTGAAAAATCCATTAGGAGCATTCAATGAGGTGGCAGTGATGGCACAAAGATACATATGTAATGAGTACAAGATAGAAGTTTTTCAAAGATTTTATAGATTTTTGCATTTTACAAGTAAATCAAGGTGCGTATACCATTAATCCTACATTAATAATGTGGTTGATAGATAAGGGTATAAAAGATAAAATGATGGATTTAATTAGGTTGCCAAGTTTATGCTAACTAAAGACTTAGTGAAAACTTAGTGAGAAACCATAGAGCCATAGTGAACAAACTAGACATATTAGAAGTGAATGGAAGCATATATAAAGGGAGTGAATTCATAGTGAAACTAGTGTGAGGGGTTGGAATGGTAAAATTAATACAGAGAGTCAAGTGGATGTAATGTTACCACTAGGCCACCATTAATGGCTAGTGAAGCTTGGAACCAGACATACAGGCAAAGATCTTGTGACTACAAGAGTGTCAACCTTTATTATAGGTTTCAACAAACCAAATCTACATAGGTTTAAGACAAGCCACTTTATAATGGTGAAGAAGTGAAAGGCATTGAGCTCTGTAGAGGCATAGTTAAAACCCAAGAGGGTTAGGATTGTAGAGGAAGTGACGGCTGCCAAGACTAAGGTGTAACTAGTCAAAGTAGTCAGCATCATAGATATTAACACCAAGGCACTAACCAAACTATCCTATCATTATATGAATTATCCCTTAGAGGTTTATGTAGGGTAAGGTTGGCACTCTTTCATGCGTAACTGCTAGCTAAATTAATATAACTATCAGATGTTGAGTCATTTCTAGGACTTGGCACAGGATTGGAGGGTGGATACAAGGTACAAGACCCCAAAAGTTGATGATCTTTTTTATGTCTTAATCTGAGATAATTTAAAGGCTTTAGGTGTAATTTAACTATATGAGTTGTCCTACTTCAAAAAACTAGAGGAGCTAGTCTAGTTCCTACTTTTGTACATCTATGAGGACTACTTCTACTTCATGAGATAGTGCATGAAGATATCACTATAGCTGATCAAGAGGATAACTAGGCTACCTAGTGTTGGTAAGACATCCATTAGATGATGGATGATGTCGATGAGGTGGAGAGCATTATGAATCTCCTTAATTACTTTAATGGGGGCTATACATTCCTAATTACTAAGTGTGAGGACCCAATCATGAGGGTAGTGACGTGCCTCATAATCTCTAAATCCTAAAAACTAGTGGATGGATGTCTTGAAGACATACCTCTGCATCACCTATCACATGGTGTAGATAATCTAATTTAACATTTCCAAGTTCATCATGGAGGAACTAGTCAAGAATGCATTGGAGTGCCATAACACGAAAAGAATATTTAGATGGGGGTCCATCCTCATCCTGATCATAGTAGAAGAGATTAGGATCCTAGATGGGGTAAGGATAACTAGTGGGCATTTATAGAACACCATGAGTCCCCCATGTAAAAATATTAACATTACACCTGCCCCACCACCTTCATCCCTAAGTATAAGATGTACATAATGTGCTGATGTAAGTAGTATATAAAAAAATTTAGGTTAGAATGGTGCATTCCTTAGGGGATTCCTATGAGCATGTTTAGGATGGAAATTTTTGACATAATATATCATTATTTCATCATGAATTTATTGCTATTAGATGGAAATAGGTCAGGATGGCTGACGCTTCCCTTCACCTTCTTGATAGAATTCTTCAGGGATGCATTGCATAGGATCATGAATGTGTAGTGGATGGAAATACCAGTTAAGGAAATGGATGTAGAAAGGAGGAAGTTGAGGTGAAGGTTTCCCCATGCTGATGGAAGGGTTACTGAAGATGAATAAGATGCCTCAAATCAAACAAACATTGACCCAATCTAGGAGGTCACCATTATGCACTTCATCCATAGACTCTACTATGAGATGAAGCCAAGAAAGAAGGATTCCAATGTTGGATCAAGTTCCAAATAGAAAGAAGACCCCCCAGTCCTCATTAGGGAGGAAGGAACCCTTGTGATATTGAGAAGAAAAAGTCTCCCTAGAAGAAGAGAGGGGAAACTTTAAAGGAAATACAAGAATGACTGAAGCTCAAAATTGCTTCAAAAAAATAGGCATCCTCCTTGAGCACTTCCAAGAAGTGCATTAAGTATGTACCAATGACCTACCAAAGCATGAAGAAGAAGGGGAAGGCCTAGATTCTAGTGCCCAAGATAGAGATCTCTGGCATAGAAGAGGATTCAAAGGGAGAGGAATTAGAATAATTAGAAGAGTGGGGGTGGGATACTTACATTGTGCCTAAGGATGTTGAGTCCTCATGAAGAAAAGGGACCCCTTCCCCATCACCTAAGACCAAGCTAGAAAATCCCAAGTGAAGATTGAGAAGACTCAGCTCTAGTGAGGCCAACACCTAAATGTTGTAATAGATGTAAGAGTAGATAAAATAAATGGCTAAGGTAGGGGTGCTAAGGTAAGTGATTTAAATGGTGGATATTGAAGAAAAATGGCAGAAGGAAGAGCATAAGGTACTAGTGAAGAAAGAAGGCATGAAAGGGAAAAAGGGTAAGGAGTCTAAATAGGAAACCTAGTCAAGTGCCCTAATATAAGAGGAGCTATAATGCTAATGGAAGGCCATTGACCTTAACAAAACACATATCGATGTAGCACTAAAGTTACACCAAAGGCTTGAGTAAATGAAAGTCAAGGGCATGTGCTAGGTTGAAATCAATAGGCTAAAGGTTGAGGAGATAAGTAAGTGAGAGAATAAATGCAGAACACAAGCCATGCAAAGGAAGGATAAGAAATAATAAGCTAAGAAGGAAGAGTGAGAGAGGAAGGCCCAAGAAAAGAGGGCCAAGAAAAAGAAAATAGAGGAAGAAGTCGCTCAGGTAGAATGGGCTAGGATGTTGAAAGAGAGGGAAGAGAAGAAGGTTATCATGAGTCTAGGACCAAGTAGAGAGAAGACACCAAAAAATGTATTGAGTGCCCCCACTAGTATGATAGAAGAAGCTACACAACAGACATGCCCTAGCTCTAAAGGGGCACCTAAGGAGAAAGAAGGTGATACTAGTGCCTTAAGGCAAATATAGAAGGATGTCAAAGTATGAGAATAAAAATATGGCACAACATAAATCTATGCCATAGAGCCACTACTAGAGATAATGGATGAATGGGAGAAGTCTGAAAAATAACCACTAGAAGAAGAAGAACAAGAAGAATAGGAAGAGGAAGAAGAGAAGATCATAGAAGAAGGCACTAGTTCAAATGCTAACACAAGTGAGGAGGAAGAGCTGGGAGAAGATGAGGAATTCACACTAGGAAATAGGGAAAGGGAAAAAAAAGAGCTTAAGGATAATGAGAGAATAAGTGATTAAAATTTCAATGCAGATTTGAAACAAGGCATGCCCAAGTTCTATGTGCTTAAGGTGCTAAAAGACTAGTCTATGGTGGACTAGAAATTTTGTATGGGGTAATGTTGGGCCCCATTTTGGAGTAAGTACATGGACCATGGCAAATAGACAAATCTCATCTCAAGGTGATCCTTGGAATAGTCATTCCCATTTTTGTACATTTTGGTGCCAGATGGAGAAGTCCTCATGGATTTTTTACCAACTAATGAGTAGTTTCATAGCATCTAATTACTTAAAGATGTCCCTGCCAAAACTTGGACATGGTAGATTGAGAATCATGGATGTCAAAGAGTGGGTAAGGTGTGATAACAACCCCTAAATGACAAATCAATACATGGCATGCATTTTTCCACCCTGGATAATGTAGTGGAGCTGACAGACTAGAAACAACTCAGCACATAACATGTGCCCATCTGACCTAGCAAGAGATGACCATCCACCTATAAAAGAAGGCTTTTAGTTGAAGAGGAGGGGGTTATATTAAGTGAAATGGATCTCTATATAAATATGGACTAAACTAGTAGTGTTTATTTGTATGCACATAGTAGCTTAGAGATTGGAATGTATAAACCAAGCTCACATGTGAGTCATTGGGCATGAATAGAGTTAGGAAGAGCATACTCTTTGTTACTATATTGAACTTTGTTGATAAACTACAAGTTAATGAAGAATATTATTGAAGGAATGAATTATTAATTTGTGTTTTATGATTTGCATGATGGTATGCTTATAATCTAGTTTCCTTTACACTTGTATATTTTTACATAATAGATTGGAATATGGAGGTTCAACCCTGGTTGCTAATGGTGTCCTCACACCATTTAGTAACCTTGGCTCACCTATACAGTGACTAGGTGGTGGAATATATTGTACCAAGGTTACAAGACCTATGCCTAAAATGCTACCCTAAGAATGAATATTTGAGCCAAGCCATCCCAAATATTTGCACAAGTACCTGAATGACTCCATTGGCTAATCCCACAGCTTATGCCTCTTAAAGCCAGCTCCTCTAAGTATGGACCTATACCTTAATACTTGGGTCACTAAGAGGAATTACACTAATTAAACTCCCTTGATTAACCTAGCACTAGATGACCATCTGAACTCCTATGTCTAATGACTAAGCCCCTTTAAACCCCAAGTTGCACCATGATGCAGCTAGCCTAATACGGGCCTAGTACCTTCACTATTGCACTTTAGGTGAGTGCACAAGGCTTGTGCCTTATGTGAAATTGATGCTAGCACCATGACATGATTAAATTTTGTGATCTAGACCTCACTAAACCCACACTTAGCTCCACCAGTTCTGTAACTAATTTGGCTTGATATCTAAGTGCATGACCAAGCGTCAAGGACAACCTAGTAAACATCTTTTCTACAACACACCCTTTTATCTCCATTCTCCAAGAATGTAGGATTTATACACCAAATGAGTTCCCTATATTTAATATAAAGTAGAGGATAATTCCCTTGTTTTCTCATGCCAACCAATTATTAGAGGATCTTCTCCAAGTGGTGAGGACCTTCTACACAAAAATTCAGCCTTTGGTCATATCATTTGTCCCTTTAATTCCTTCAAAACTCAAGACAAACTATGTAAAAGAGTACCATGTGTAGGGTTTAAGGTGTGGATTGTGTATTGTTTGATTAGATCCCTTTATTCCTATGTTTCCATTCTATTGGTGTATAATGGGGTGGACATTGTCATTTTCCAAGTGTTTATCAATCTTACCAACCCTCTCAATCATCTATGTCTACATCTTCAACCATGTTTTTGCTTTATTAGGTTTGATTATGTATTTTTTTCTTGAAAAGGCACCTATAAGTAGTCCTGGCATGGATTATACTTTGGATACATTACATTATCCCTCTTGAGACCTTTCAATATCATTTGAAAATGCTTTGGACCAATTCTCACCTTGCCTAGGCTAAACTATCACCTAGACACCATGTTTTAGTTTATTATCTGCCTACAATCACCTACAATTGAATATGTTGGAGTCATTAAGACCCTATAGGTGTAGATAAGCTCAAAACATTTCATATAAACCTATTTTGATGATCCTTTAGATCACAAATGATCCTTTCAACTATTTATAACCTTTCAATCATAAAAATAGGATCTATTTTTGTAACCTTGGGTGAAGAGGTCTTTTTAGGGTTCAAACCTATAGATGTCTCTACCTAAAATTAGTGCATAAAAGTAAAACTTTGGATCTTTAAATAACCACTTTATACTAATCATATACACTCCATATTTTACATATCTCTTTTCTTATGTAGGTGTAGACACTTAGAAATTACACATGACATGTTCTAATGTCAAACTACCTTTTGACCCTCGTCTGGCCTCACATCTAGTAGACCACTTAGTCATTAGACTCATTAACTAAATTAACCATATAAAATCTCTAACTTCACATGTTTAACTACACTACTTAATTCTCTTTCTTTAACCTATGTTCCTTTAAACTCTTGACTGTCGATGATCAGCCTAACTATCGATGGTTAGCTTGAGTATCAATGATCAGCCTAACCATCGATGGTTGGCCTAACCATCGATGGTTAGGTCCCCAAACCTATTTTAAAGTATTAAATCAATGACATCTTTGTGAAAGATAACCTTCTCCTTGAATGGTGAATTTATTTTAAAACTTTATTTAAAACATTATGAATTGGCAAATTTATCCCCTATCAGATTAGTAACTTCCTCCATCCTAATTAGCAACTTCATCCTACAAAAGGAGAAGAGTAAAAAGTGAAATGGATCTAAAATCTAGAGTCTAGCATCCAATATTTATTACATATAGGTATCCAACATCCTTTCATCAAGCAAGAAACATCATTAGAGACCTGAAGCTCTGTAAAAATCACTTTTGGAATCCAAAATACTATCACTCTGGCCAAATCACTTCAGCAATCCACCATTAGGTTTTAGGTATCTTTTGCTTGCTTTCATTGATTTATCTTATCTCTAACCTTCTAACCCTATCAAGCCCATCAAAATCTTATTTTCCACCCCTCATCCTCATAACAGATGTTTGTTTGCCCAAATACCCAATTGGCACCTTTTATTCTAATCATTTCTAGATTTACATAGGTAATTGCTAACAGTTAGCAAAATTTTCGATGGTGACCTCAACCATCAATGGTTACCCAACTACGGATGGTCAGCCTAACTACTAATACTCACTATGGAATAAAAAACTAACATGCTATTTTTATCCCCTTTCCCCCATCCAAACATAACTTTTTCTATTTTTGATTGTGTACAGTACCTTTTCTAATTTTTTGGACTAGACCCTGACTATTTTAGCATAAGTATTGATCCACTTTTACTATTTTAGTTGTTTCTTTTAAATAAGTATTTACCTTTTCATTCTTGAAATTATTTACTTTCATATCATTGAATTCAAGTACCCTCTCTTTTCATTTATATCAACTTAATTGTTATAACAATGGATTGATAACCTGCTAGCAAGCAATACACTTCATGGATCTATCTCACACTAGGCAGTCCACTCAACAATCCATCTAACAACCCCCTTTTATAGTGTCTTTCTGATTTGTAGGTTATTCTTTCCAACAAAAATGAATTCCCACCATCATCTGGATTCATGCATGCACTTTACTTGATATTCTTCTGCACACCCTATTATTAGTTTCATTATTTACTTCCAAAATTAAGAAATGAGTGAAATTAATTGAAACATTTTGGCACACCTGGTGGGAACCTAGTTCCCTTTTTCTTCCTTTATTTTTTGCTCATCAAATGAGATCTAAAAATTTCTTTTTGGGTTTAAAATAACCCTTTTACATACATTGATTGTCTACTTGTCTTAGTTCATCTAGTAACTTAGAGGGAAAAATAATTAATCATAGATTTCACACTCGTTATCATACACTAAGCCAAACCACAAAATAATTAACAAATCAAAACATACCTGAGATAAGGCCTACCTAGGATTTCATCAACTAGTAGTAACCTTACCCCTTCTTAGATATCTCACTTGGATTTCACCACCAAGGGGAGATCCAACTTAGCTCTCTGGTTAAGTAAAAACTCTGAGCTCAGTATAGTTTTTTTTAATCACCTAACACTCTTACCATTATGGGACTATGAATTGAGGGGGTACGCCCCAATACCAAGCCACATATTGAAGTTCAACATAGAATTTTCTCTTGAGTACCTAAACAACTTAAAACCAACCTTAGATTGCCTCTTTAGTACCTGATCTACAAGCCAAATTCCCTCTTCACACTTTTTAAGGCATAAGCCAAAAGTGATCTAAAAAGAATCCTAGGTTTTGATGCACTTTTAGTGTATGCATTGTTTGCTTTGATTTATTTTATTTTGATTTCTCTTTATTTGAGGTGTGAGTTTTGCCATATTATTTCTCATTTTCTCACATGGTCTTTACTAGATAGCAGTTGAGAGACCAAACCAATCAACCACCACCTTCTTCTTCTTCCTCCATGGAATACAATTCTAATGATGAGGGTGATCTATAAACATCAGTAGGAACTTCACTACTTTTTAAATCATTTAAAAGGATCTTTTAATTTCTCAATTCCAAAATTTAAAATTGAATTAGAAGCAAAAATTTCTTAACTTTTAAGATATTGGAATGATTAAAAACTGATTCAAATCAAGTGTCAAAACTGAAATAAAGGTGAATTGAAAGTTCACATCAATTATCCATTGAAATTGTTAGATTTTTTATACACCTAATTTCGTCTAATTCCTTTTTCAAATCTAAATTATTCGATAAATTAATTGAAAACTAAATGCAAAATCTAAATCAGTAAAAGAGAGACAGGAAATATTTATGGGGTTTAAAATTCCTACATCCCCGGGTTCTTATCAAACTAATCCATTAATGTTGCTAAATCTTCAAGCCAAAATAATATTTACATCAACAAAATAGATCTAATCTCTAAAAAAATAGTGTTTTATACCTTTGAAAGACCTTGGCTAACTCATCACATCCTTCACCTTCCTGATTCACACATAGAGGCTTCTCTAAATCAAAATTAAAAAAATTTGTAGCTCAAAATGATGTCACCAAAACTAAAAAATGGGAAAATGAATATATATCATAGAGTGTATCATAATTCTAAACAAATTTGTATTTTACTCTGAGCTTTGGTTTGACCTCTAAGGGCTCTAAAATGACCAAATACTACAAATTGGGCTATATTCTCCAATACACAATCGGTAGAATCTTACATTTAAATAGAAGTTCACGACTTTTAAATTGTTTTCTAGCCTATATCTTGGTCAGTCAAGACTTATCCCTTTTGTACAATAGATGCAGGGTTCAAGTCATCAGCCTACCTTTTTGGGCACTTGGGCTATATTTTTAGTCCCACATTGGTAAACTAAAATGGCTTTGATGTCTTTTAATAGTTCAGCAGCCACCTTTTACATTGTTGATGCCCCTTTTTGTGGGCTCAAGGCACTAAACATAGCATTTACATTTGTAGGTGTACCAACTTAGCATATACACTATGGCATTTCTCTTGGCATAAGATGTGGTCAATTGGATTAACTCAGATGTGTCACGTATTACAGTTGTTGTCTCCAATCTAGGCATATATCTCAAGCTTGACTCAACTGCCTTCAATCTCGAGGCATGTGGATAATGACTTGACATTACAAAGTGTTAAAATAATTATCCCACATTGGTGGGGTTTCTACAGACTTTCAACCCTCGTTGAAGGCCCATTTGTCCAATCTGTACACACTGTCAAAGATTAAAATCAACCAAACAAAAAAATTTGGACTCCCATTGACTACCATGTGTCACCCCCTAATTGGACCACTTGGCATGTCCACATTTTTTCCTTGTCATATTAGAACTTCAGTGGACCATATCTTTTGCATACGGTGTCTATTTTGCAAACCATGAAAAGTGTTGGAAAGCTCTCGATGAGATTTACACTATGAAATAATTATAATCAGAATATGGAGACTTCATTTTTTAACAAATAGAGAGATACACCTAGATCAAACCTCCCTACAAAAGAGGCTTTTGGTCTCCAAAAGTGTTTTATCTCTTGAAAACTAATAACTAGTCTACTACATCACATCAAATAGAACCCAATCATAGCAAGAGATAAACATTGGAAAAATAAATGATTCACAACTCAACTAAAAATTCCTACAACATGGCATGAGTAAATGAGTCTACATCTACCAATAAACTGATCACAACATACCAAAATTTTTTGCCCATGTCACATCCTATAAAGCAGTGAACTGTCAATAAACTGAAACAATTCCCAATGTAACTATAAAACAAGTTTGTTAATGCTGACAACATACAATAAATGTTGTAGACATATTCCAATATAATTCCCTGGTATGGGACTTACAATGCTAAGCCAATGTAAACAACACAAAGTGTATATTGCCTAACATCCAAACATGCCCATAGGGTTTCACAATGCATCTATACATCCATGTCAAAAAAATATATATACATTCTCAAAATAGCAGTCAAATATGAGACAAATGTTGTAAGGGAATTAACTCAACCCACAACATGCATTTTTCTATTATCTCCAACTGATCAAATGAGTTAAAGTCCTATAGATAACTCAATCAGCATAAATAGGAGATTCCAAAACATAGAGCTATTCATCATAAGGTGAGAATTGAAATACTTCGAATGATAAACCTGTCTTGAAGTGTTCTCACAATATTTACTAATGCATCATCAAAGCTTGTTCTTTCCTTTAACAGAATTCTTAACAATGCTTTGAAAAATAAATGCATTATAAATCCACTTAATCAAATTTTTTGCCTAGTTAACTTGATTTCCTTAGTGGATTCCTTAACATCATTATGGATTGATTTAACTTCATTGACCTTATTAATAGGTTGATAAATCATCTTAGTTTTACCATTTCTAGAATGAGAAGATGATTAAAGTTTAAAACAATGAGCAATCCAATGTCCACTCATATGGCAATGAGTGCATACAACCTTCTTAGGTGAGTTCTCCCTCTTACCTCTTCTCACTTTTTCATGTTGAGAATGGTCTTTAACACCTGCAATCTGCTTAATCAAATCATGTCTCTTCCAAAAAAATGCAACACTGTGGTTATGCATCCCAAAAAAAGTGCAAGGAAGTGATTGCATCATCTTTCGAATGTTAAATCCAAATTTCTTAAACATAAAAAGTGTATCAAAAGATTTAGTACTAACTCTTGTGTAGGAACTAGGAGGTGGAATCTCAATACCTCATTTTCCTATTCTCTTACACTACACATGCTCTACTAGTGGTTTTGGACCTTTACTATTACAATCTTGTCTTCTTTTAGCCATGGAGGAAGTTTCTCCAATATCCACCTACTCACTAGTGTAACCCAAACTTGCATGAAGAGATCTATGATCTACTTGTATTAAGTTAGTAATTCCTTGGCCATCTCGACCAAGACCTCTTCCATTAAATCCCATTTTCTTCAATAATTTGGATCCTATACCCTTGGTGTGTTGTTGAAAAGTACCAAAAGCATCAGTACTTAAATATGAATATGAATGGAAAGAAGGAGATGAATTACTTGGTGAATAACTTACAGTGCACTCAGTCATAGTCTCTACATCTAAAGTAGAAGGTATTGCCTTCTTTGGTTCACCACACTACAATTTGATCAAGAGTTCATCCTTAGATTCAAGCTCTGATTTCAAACTTGCAACTTGTTCTTCAATATCTAAGAGCTTACATCTCAGGAATGCATTCTCATCCTAAATATGGGTATTGATGGCTTCAAGCTCTTCCATCTTAGATTTATGTGAAAACTTACCCATTATTTCATACAAACACATTGATTCCACAACTACACACTACAATCTAATCAAGTCTGTAAACTATTGAAAACTAATAAACTGAAAGCAACTATCAAATCACACAATCAGAAGCTAGCCCTACTTTCTAACTACTCTGATACCAAAATTTGATCCGTAAACATTAGTAGGAACTTCACTACTTTTTAAATCATTTAAAAGGATCTTTTAAGTTCTCAATTCCAAAATTTAAAACTGAATTGGAAGTAGAAATTTCTCAACTTTTAAGATGTTGGAATGATTAAAAATTGATTCAATTCTGATTCAAATCAAGTTTCAAAACTAAAATAAAGGTGAATTAAAAGTTCACATCAATTATCCATTGAAACCGTCAGATTTTTTATACACCCAATTTTATCCAATTCTCATAAATGTTCAATTGTTAAATTTTTCATTCCTATTTCAAATCTGAATTATTCTACAAATTAACTGAAAACTGAATGCAAAATCAAAATCAGTAAAAGAGAGATAGGAATTGTTTACGAGGTTCAAAATTCCTACGTCCCTGGGTTCTTATCAAACTCATCCATTAATTTTGCTAAATTTTCAAGCCAAAATAATACTTACAATCAACAAAATAGATATACTCTCTACAAAAAGAGTGTTTTAGACCTTCAGAAGACCTTCGCTAACTTAGCACATCCTTCACCTTCCTGATTCACATGTAGAGGCTTTTCCAAATAAAAATTGACAACTTATGTAGCTCAAAATAACATCACCAAAACTCCAAAATGGATAAATGAATATACAACATAGAGCATATCAAAATTCTAAACAAGTTTGTAGTTTACTTTGAGCTTTGGTTTAGCCTCTAAGGGCTCCAAAATGACCAAATACTACAAACTAAGCTATATTCTCCAATACACAGTAGAATATTACATTCAAATACAAGTTGAAGGATTTTAAATTGTTTGCTATATCGTCTCTTGGTCAGTCAATACTTATCCCTTTTTCACAATAGGTGCAGGGTTTAAGTCATCAGCCTACCTTTTTGTGTGCTTGGGCTATCTTTTTAGTCCCACATTGGTAAACTAAAATGGCTTTGATGTCTTTTAATAGTTGAGCAGCCACCTTTTATATTACCGACGCCCCTTTTTGTGGGCTCAAGGCACCAAACATAGCATTTACATTGGTATGTATACCAACTTAGCATATATGCTATGACATTTCTCTTGGCATAATATGTGGTCAATTGGGTTAACTCGGATATGGTACATATTATAGTCATTGTCTCCAATATGGGCATATATCTTGAGCTTGACTCAGCTGCCTTCAATCTCAAGGCATGTGGATAATGACTCAGCATTACAAAGTGTTAAAATAATTATCCCACATTGGTGAGGTTTCTACAGAATTTCAACCCTCACTGAGGGCCCATTTGTCCAATCCATACACGTTATCAAAGACAAAAATCAACCAAACAAAAAAAATTGGACTCTTGTTGACTGCCACATATCACCCCCTAATTGTGCCACTTGGCATGTCCACATTGTACCACATCATCTTGCGATGCCACATTTTTTCCCTGTTGTATCAAAACTTCAGCAAACCATATCTTTTACATACAGTGTCCATTTTACAAACCGTGAAAAGCATTAGAAAGCTCTCAATGAGATCTATACTATGCAATCATTTTGATCAGAATATGGAGACTTCATTTTTTTAACAAATGGAGAGATCCACCTAGATTAGATGGTTCACTTCATCTTTCTCCCCCTCTTACCGAAATTTTGATTATTTTTTAGGGTGATGTGAACTTCATTCCCTTCCTGGATAAAAATTTGGTGAGTCTTTAACATTATCTTAACAACTTACCTCACCATACCTATATTGTTTTGGTTCCTCCTATAGACCCTCCTTATGGTATGCCTCCCCATCTTATGGTGGGTACCACCTCAACCCAACCCTTGTTGACTCAAGCCTCTTCTTCCTCCAACATCCCATCTACCACTACTTAAACCTAATCTAATATTGCAACCTCCAACCAAACACCTCCTACCACACCCAACACTTCACATATAGGTTCAACCTTACCTCTAGTTACCTATACTCCACCTACTATGGGGTTATCTTCTACCCATATTTATACCCTTCCCCTTATCTCAACCAATCCACTAACTTCCACACCATTTCATAACTTGGTGTTTGCTATACCTCAAACACTTCTATCCATTATCACTAGAGTCACTACTCAACCTCAACTTACCAAACCTAAACCCACTACCTCAGCCATACCTTTAATTCAACCCACATCTATCCCTTAAAAATTACCCATAACAACCTATCAATATGTCTCTAACTCACCAGGGTAAACAGCACCTGCCACTCAACCATTTGTGTTGATCAACCCCTATGGAGTACCATCTCAACCTCTTATGACCACTTACCAATATGTGCATTCTTCTGCACCTTCTACCACTTCTACAAACATAACCACCACCCAACCTCAAAAAAATGTGCCCCTTAATTATGTAGCTTCCCAACCCCAACCAAATTTGATCAAGATGTTAATGGACAAAATGGCCAACTTAGAGTCATCTATCTTCGAGTCTCATAACCTTTTATCCTATGACCAAATTATTAATGAACTAATTCATCCATTTGTTCCCATTCATTCCTATCCTCCTCAATATGAATTTCCCAATTTTTGTAAATTTCAAGGAAAAGAAGATTCCCAAAAAATATTTAGAGCATTCCATCATTATTGTTATTTGATTGCATATGATGATATTCTCCTTCTAACTTTCCCTATGTTATTATCAAGACCTACCCTTGATTGGTATAGTGCTCTTCCCATGCACCCTATCTTTTCTTCTCCCAACTCACCCAAATATTTTTAGAGCATTTCTAGATAAATATATATAAAAAGGTTTCTATTATTGACCATTATTCCAATAAGTAATTTGATGATGAGTTAATTGTTGATTTTGTTGCTAGATGGAGAGGTCTCATCAACCAACTTTCTTTCTCCTTACCCCAACCCAAATTGATTAAAATCTTCTCTTAGATTTGTGCCACACATATTTCCCCCACTCTTCAAGTTCAAAACTTTATAAATTTTTATGAGGCATTCACCATGACATGTAAACTAGAAACCCCAGCCATTGATGAAGGGAAATTGAAATTACGGAACAAAAATTCTAGCTTTAAATCCATTGACCCTTCCTCCACCATAAACCACTAACCAACCCAATACCAAAGCAAAATCATCCATAAACTCAATTATTCTAAAAATTGCTCCACCTCCAACTATCAACCAACCACCTCAAACCAATTCTTTTAACCCTCCCTATCAATAAAACCAAAACCAAAACTGAGCTCCTCCAAAACAATATACTCCCATTGGAGAATCTTATGCATCAATTTTGGATAAATTGCTCAAAGCCAACTTCATCCAACTCCCACCAATTAAACCACCTTAGCAATTTGATGCTTCTTTCCCCGTACTTGGGTGGTATAATGAAAATGACCATTGTGCCTTTTATCGAGTCATAGGAAATGACATTAATAAATGTAATACCTTTAAAAGTCTTGTCTTAAATTTGATTGATAGTGGGAAACTTATGTTTTATAATTACAATGCACCTCCTAATCTGTCCCTTGACATCTTCCATAAACATTTTCCTAAACTCGCTCCTTCTACCCAACCCCATGATAATAAACCCGAATCATCTCACTCTCATGAGGCACACACAATCAATGTTATTAATAATGAGCCCATTTTTTAAGAGACCATTACCTCAATCACCCAAATGGAAATAGTGAAATCACCTCCTATTTCTTTGGATACCCAAATGGAAGAATTAACTAGCCCTCTCTCTTTACTTGATGATGCCTTAGCTTTATCTACCTCTCCTTTGATGGAAATACCAAAGAAGATAACATCTACTATAACCATTCTTTCTTCTACTCCACCCATTCAAATGGTAGAATTTCCCTCAATTTTTATGGACACCCAAACAACAGAAATAACTCTATCCATTCCCTCACTTGAGGACACTATACCTACCTTTCTTATCATTAAACCATCCACTTCCTCTTCAAAAACCATCCCACAAGAAGATATTACCTCATCTACCCAACCCCCAATTTTGGAACCATCCATCAAAATTAAACAAACCATTCCCTCCTCTACCAAAGGGATTAGAACATTGAAACTAATGACCAAGGAACCAAACCCATATACAAGCCCTTTGATAGGATATTTCAAATTTTAGAGTTCACTTCCCAACCCAACTTTGATAGATCCACTTTTTGGCATCGTCTTGGACTCCCTTACCAAAAAAAATATGAATCCTCAACTTCACTTGAATCCACCCTTAAACCCATTATGACCACTTCACCAAATACTTCTTCCAAAACCATAAGTGAACCATCCCAACCACCTCTACCTAAAATTTCCAAATCACCTTATGATTCTCTCACCAAACCAATCAAAAACCTAGGAATTCTTCCCACACCTAGTCATGTTCATCCCCCTTTGAGGTTGGACTTAACCCCATATAGTCCACCAATGCAACCCCCAATCAAACCAACTAAGAAGTTAGAGTTACCCAAACCTCTACCTCAAACTAGACCCATACCACCTCCTTCCCACTTACCTTCCATCTTAGTATGCCATCCATCTACCATTCCAGTTACCTATTCCTCCTCTAAAAAACCATCCCCCTTTTCTCCACCTATACCTATCAAATCCTCTAGTTCTCCATTATTTTTAACCAACCTATCTACTACTTTCCCACCTATAGTCAAACCTTCATCATCCAAGTCTTACATATCCAAATCTCCAACTCCCAAACTAACCATAACTAAGCAAACCCAACCAAAACCACCAACTAAAACCATTCCTCCAACCACAACTTCCATAGTAAAGCCTACACCTAAGAAGGTTCCCACTGCTAAAACCAAAAACCTATCACACCATTGAATAAATCATACTCAACTATATTACATAGGTTGTTACAAAATTATTCTATTATCCTACCACCTATCAAACCATTATACCCTTCCAATACCAAACCTTCCTAGTTCAATGATAACTTGTCCTGTGCATATCATAAGGCATCGAGACATGACATAGAGAACTATAAAGCTCTCCAAGCACTCATTCATAGCCTATATGATGATGATGATGATCTATTATTAGATGAACCCTTCTTACCCCCATTACCAACCTTACTATCAACCCAACCTACCCAACCTTTACCTACTTTCCCACTCCTACCAAGGATGAGAAGGAGGAACTGAAGCAAGTATCTATTAAGACTTATCCAAAGTCTTAACTTAGCATAGGATTTTTTTGTATTAGGTTAATTTAATAGTTATAAATGGGGCATGCATATTTTATAAATACACCCCCATAAATAAATTAGATTAAGTTTATTTGGGTGGTTTTTATGTTTAAGTTAATTAATAATGTAAACTACCTATCGGGTGGAATTCTCATAGGAGTTAGTTAATAGGTTAGTTAGTTTTACCAATATTGGGTGAAATAATATAAATAATGTTTATTTCATGTAAAAGGGTTAACGAAGTAAAGGCACCCTTTCTATGTACTTGATTTTTGGTGATTAATAAAATGCTTGTGGACTCGCACTCAGTGGGCACAAGATTCAACCTATTTTGGTTTTTTGTTATCAGTGGTATCAGAGCGTGGTTTTGGAAAGCATGGTGAATATGGGAATCTTGGTTAATTTGGGAGAAGGTAAGGTGAAAATATAATTCACATGGAATTGAAAGTCTCATGTGAAATCAAATTCTGGAGTATAAGGTAAGCTTTTTGAAATAAACTTTGAAGTGGCTTAATATTGAAAATTTTGAAAAATTATTAAATTAATTAATTTTTCAAATGTTTTTTGGCATTGGTTAATGTTAGTTTGAAAGAAATAAGACTTTATATTGGTCTTGTATGGACATATAATTGATCAAGTCTGTCATACTCCCTGAATTGATTTCAAAACTCCTTTTTGTAGCATTCTAGATTGAATTAAAGCTATAAATGATTCAAACTTGTTTTAAAACTCCAAAAAATTGTCCAAAAGCCTTTTGTATAGCCTTTTTCCTCTGGATATTCCTGTGAATGGTTGAAATGGCCTTCATTAGTTTTTAACATCCATTTTCTCAATATATATTATCTTTTTGAGTTTTTGGATATCAGTTATCAATTCTCAAACTCTACTAGAAGTTTTTCAAGCAATAAATTGTAGTAGTACAGCCCATATATGTAGAAGTACGGCATTCCAACATCTTGTATAATAAAAAATAATTTTTACTCAACCAAAATTACTTATATTAGTCTCAATCACTGGCAAATAAATAAAGATTCAATCTTGTAAGGTTTTATATAGCCCAAGTGAAGTATCAGAGGTTTTTCAACTTTTCTAGATCAGCCATGGCATTGAAATCTTTAGCATGGCATTGGACTATTATAGGAAAATTAAAAAATTCATTTTGCAAAGTTGGATATAGTTTTGATATAAATTTAGGGTTTGGTGGGGCCTACTTAAAGGTTGAAAGAATAGATTTTTCATTTTGGTCAAAAAAATTCATGGGATTTCTTAATTTTACTCAGCCAAGTAAAATATTTTTTATTATCATAGAGCTAAAAATCAAGTTTATATAGAACATTTTATATTTATAAACTTGTAAATGTTCATAGAGCACTTGGAAGGACATATTTTGGATAAAACTTTGTAACAAGGAGGTCAAGGGTTCAAATCTTGTTTTTTAGAAGAATTTTCTTTATGAAGATGCTTTATTGAAAAGGAATATTCCTTTTTTGGAATCTTTTAATATGCTTTGCAAGTTTTAAAAGGCATATTTGATTGTAAAAACATGCATACTTGTTGAAAATTTGCATGTGAAGTTGTTATCTTTTTCTATTGCATATCTTGGTGACGTAAGGGTGTATCCTGGTGAAATAAGGTTGTTTTTGGAGACATAAGGGTGTAATTGTTTAATTTTTGGTGTGGTTAAGTGAAAAACCCATCAAAGTTTCTTTTTTCTCTCTATGTGGAGGTTAAGTGTAAAAACCTCGTAGAAGCAGTGTTTTGAGTAATGACTGTGGTATTTTTATATTTTGTTGTATTTATTTGTATTTTATCACACTCAATTTTCCTTGTTTCACTTGCATTTTATTCAAGAAGCCAAATATTTAAAATTTTCTTTCAGATGGTGATAGATTAACAATTTCTAATTATTCAAATTGGAAACATTTGATGGAAGCTTCATTAGTTTTTAATGAATTATGGGATAGTGTTAAGAATGAAAATCCCACATTGCCAACAAAATAGGCTAAACTTGATGCATTCAATTTGCATGATTCTAAGCCTTAGCATTTATAAAATGGTGTTGTACTCATGATACTTATATTCATATTGAAAAGTATCCTTATAGTTACACTACATGGAAAACATTATCTAAAAAGTATGCTAAGAAACTTAAGCATAAGAGATAGACATTCATATATAGTTGTTTACTTTGTCATTAGATGAAATGGGGATATGGAAGAATATATTTCTAAGTTGAAAAATATGGCTACTGAGTAGACTAAGGTTGGGTTCAGAAAACTAGATGATGATCTCATAGTCACTATTGCTTTGAAATGATTACTTGAGTCCTATAAAAACTTTGGAGAAATGTTGCATGTCTCTGACAAGATCACAGGCATCACTTTTGACAAGTTGGTTGAGTTTCTCATCCAAAATGACCTCTCTCTACCCAAAAAATCCAAGAAAATTGAAGAATCCCATGTTTTAGAGTCTAAGCCTAGTTCATCATCATTTGGGCATCAAAAGAATAGAGAGAACAATTATAGAGGAGGTCAAGGTTACAGAGGAGGTAGATATCAAAACAAAGGTAGAGGTTATTCAAATTAACAACAATCTATCCAATCTCATTTAATTAAGACAAGTGATAGAGGACATGGTCACAACTCTTATAGGAGTAGAGGTCGAGGTAGATCAAACATTCAATGTCATAGATGTGGAAAATTTAGTCACATTGCTTCTCAGTGTAGGATTCCTTTTGATAAAAATCAAAGGCCATAAAAAGTGATGAATTCTAACTCTGCTCAATATGTTGATCATGACTATGATTCTAGCAATGTTGCTCATGAATTTGCATTCACTACTTTGGGGCACATTGATTATATAGAATATGAGGCTAGAGATGATCTCATAGATGTATGGGTTTTAGACACAGGAGCAACCAAACACATGACATTTAGGTGAGACTTCTTTTGGACTTTCAAAGAAGATTCTCTTTCTCTAGTTGCTTTGGCAGATAAGTCTATGCATATTACTCTAGGGCTTGGGTATATTCAAATTCTTGTTCCTAATGGTTCTAGAAAATACTTGGAGAATGTTTGGTATGTTCCCACATTGAAGAAACATCTTTCCTTGGTAACTATTTGAAAGAAAGGTTATCAAATTGTGCTTGAAATGGGCTAATCCATATCAATTCAGTGAAGGATGGTTATAAACCATGTATATAGGATATGAGGGTGGAAATTTGGTTAGATTACATTATAAATTGCTTCCTCCCATAGTGGAACTTGTAGTAGTTATTGAAATAGGTACATGTACTATGTCTACATAGTGGTTATGGTATCTCTACTATGGACATTTGAATATCCACTCTTTAGTGGACTTGCAAAGATATGGTATGGTGAATGGGTTTCCCACTTTTCATAAATATAGTATTCTTTGTGAATCATGTGTTTTGGGAAAATAAAATTGAGAAAATTTTCCCAAAAACTCTTCATGGTGAGCGGATAGATGTTTGTAGTTAGTTCATAGTGATGTATGTGACATGAAAAAGTCATTCATTGGAGGGTGTAGATATTTTGTGTTGTTTATTGATAATTTTTATAGGATGACTTGGGTGTTTTTCATGAAAAACAAATCAGAATTTTTCACTAAGTTTGTTGACTGGTTACACTTAGTTGAAAAATAAATAGGTTCACACTTAGCCACTCTTCATTCAGACAATGGTGGCGAGTATACTTTGAATGAGTTTTTAGATTATTTTTAGGAACATGGCATTCATCAATAATATAGTAATTCTTACACTTCATAGTAGAATAGAGTATCTAAATGAATGAATATAACCTTAGAGGGCACAACATGAGTTATGTTGCACTATAAATGGCTTGATGATAAGTTTTGGGCAGAAGCCATTGGTACTGTAGTGTATTTGACAAATAGGTCCCCCACAGTATCTCTTTTGGGATAAACTCCATATGAGGCTTGGTATGGGTTTAAACCAAAAGTTAAACACTTGAAATTTTTTTTATGCCTTTGTTTTGATTTAGTTTCCACTAAACATAAAACTAAGTTGGAACTACGAAGTCTAAAATGCATCTTTCTTGGATATTCAAAAAATAAAAAGGGGTATTGTTTACTTTCATAAGATACATGCAAATTCATAGTGAGTCAAGATGTAGTATTTGATGAATTTAGGAATATGAACACTATAGAGATTGATTCTCAAATTGATAGGTTAGAGAGGAAAAATGTAAAAAGAGATAAAGGTCTAAATAATGGGGACAATTCCTCAAGGTTGTGGTATGAAACTCAAATTCCTTCATTTTCCTCTCCATCTACTAGTTCAGAGGTTGATGACTTAGAAATTGTTGAAAATTCTCTAAGTCTGCTTCATATGGTGTGCATGATGATAATTTTGGTGTTCTTGATTTGAATAATTTGAATAAGTATCCAAAATGGGCTTAAAGTACTTTTTTTGACTTGAAATCAGATGAAGTTGGTTTAACAGGTCCTAGGAGTTCTTGTAAATAGGTGAATTATGCAATGGTTGGTATTACTTCTTCCACTGAGCCATCTAATTTTGAGGAGGCATCTATTGAACATGTTGGGCAACAGGCAATGCAAAGTGAGTATGATGCAATACTTAATAATAATACTTGGGTTTTGGTTGATCCTCCTCCACATATTCAAACCCATAGGATACAAATGGGTTTTAGGACTAAGTATAAATCAGATGGCTCCATTGAAAAACACAAATAAAGACTTGTTGCAAAAGGATATGCATAACAAGAAGGTATTAACTATGAGGAAACATTTGCACCAACTACCAAATGGCACACTATCCATATGGTACTTGCCTTAGTATCATAAAAATTTTGGAAAGTCCATCAAATGGATGTTAAAATTGCTTTTTTGAATGGTGATTTACAAGAAGTATACATGAAACAACCTCAGGGTTTTGAATAGGTGGGTGAAGAACACAAAGTTTGTAAATTGATAAAAGCTTTTCAAGGGCTCAAACAAGCAACCAAGGCTTGGTATGATAAAATGGATTCATACTTAAAATCCATTAGTTTTCAATGTAGTGAATCTGATGATACTCTCTATTTTCAAGTGCAGGGTAAGAAATTGGTGATTTTTGTTCTCTATGTCGATGACTTGTTTATCATAGGCAATGATGAAAACCATAACAATTATATGAAGAAGGAATTAAAATATGGGTATGAGATGATAGATCTTGGACTTATTCACTACTATCTAGGCATAGAGGTAACTCAGAAAGAGCATAGTATTTTCATTTCACAAACTAAGTATATTTCTAAGTTATTACATAAGTTTGACATGAGTGATTGTAAACCTTCCCTCACTCCCATGGAAAGTAACTTGAAATTGTCTAAGGATGATAACATTGCCTTTTTTGATGGCATCAAGTATAGACAATTGGTGGGGGATTTGATATATTTAATGACTACTAGGCCCAATATATCATTTTTAGTTAGAATTTTATCTAGGGTTATGCATGATCTTAGATAAATTCATTGGCATGCAGAAAAAAGAGTACTTCATTACCTTCAAGGAATGAAAACATATGGCCTTGAGTACCAATGCAACAAGAACTTCAAACTTGTTGGGTATTATGATGTAGATTTTGGTGGATGTGTGGATGATAGAGTGTCCATAATAGGATACAGTATGTATATGGGTTCAACTACCATTACTTGGTGTTGTAAAAAGTAAGATACAGTGGAAAATTCATCAACATAATTAGAGTACATTGTAGCATAAGATGCTTTCAGAGAAATTGTTTGCTTAAGACACACTATTTAAGATCTTTGGGTTTCTCAGATTTCTCCTATACATTTATACATTGATAATCAGCGTGAAATCAAGATGTCCAAAAATATAGTGTTTCATGCCAAAACAAAACATATAGATGTCAAATATCATTATCTATGAATGTTGGTGATGAAGAAATCTCTTGATCTGATATATTTCCCAATTGCTAATTAGATAGTTGATATTTTCACAAAACCCCTTGACATAATCAAATTTGAAAAATTTATAAAAATGTTTGCTATGTGTCTAAAGACCTAAATTTGGATCATAGGGGGGTTTGTTAAGACTTATCCAAAGTCTTAACTTAGCTTAGGATTTTATTGTGTTAGGTTAATTCAATAATTTTAAATGGGGCATGCATCTTTTATAAAGACACCCCCATAAATAAATTAGATTAACTTTATTTTGGAATTTTTTATGTTTAAGTTAATTAATAATGTAAACTACCTATCGGGTAGAATTCCCATAAGGAGTTATTTAATAGGTTGGTTGGTTTTACAGGTATTAGGTGAAATCTTATAAATAAATGTTTATTTCATGTAAAAGGGTTAACGAACTAAAGGCACCCTTTCTATGTACTTGATTTTTGGTGATTAATAAAATGATTGTGAACTCACACTCAGTGGGCACAAGATTTAACCTATTTTGGTTTTTTATTATCAGTATCAAACCTAGTAAACCCCCTTATCCACACTATTCATGTGGTTACCCAATCTCAAGCCCAATAGAAACATAAGGGAAAAGCCAAAGCATTTATTCCATGGACTTACCCTTTGACCCCTCAACCTTCCAACCAAAACCAAACACCTACCCCTTCACCTATGCCATCACCAAATCCCAAAGTATCCATTTTTAGAACCTTTACCTCTAACCCATCTAAATTCATCTAGCGTATCATGTTGAAACAACTTCACCAAATACTAATGAAAATGAGCCTTTATGAGCTAGTCAACACCTCACCCCACCATCACCAAGAACTAATTAAGGATTTGTAATCTATAGATGTTCAACCAGCTGATACTCAACCTCTTACACCCTTTATGGGAGCTCTCCAACTTTCTACTCTCATCACCTTTCAGGATTTTGAAATATCTCCCACTCATCATGAGTATTCTGATCCTCCCCTTTTTATTACCACATACATCAATCAAACTTGCATCAAAAGGGTGATGATTGATGGAGGAGATAACATCAATATGATCTCCTCCCATGCATATGAACAACTTTAGCTAGTCAAAAATATCATGTCAAAAATTACAATGGTCATTCACTCTTTTAATGATACCATGGCCACCACCTTAGGGACTATTTTCCTCCACATTTTCTTAGGGCCTCATACCATTCCTAAACTATTATATGTTATAAAGTTCAAGTTCCAATATAATGTCTTACTCAAACACTCTTGGATCCATGCTATGAGTTGCATCCCTTCCACCTTATATTGATGTGTCAAATTTGAGCATGAGGGATAAGTTATTACCATTAGAGCTGACCCTAGTCTATTTACCTCTTGAAATATGACATATCAACCTAACAATGTTCTTATTCCTCCTTCATCCACCTCACCATAAACTATTAACAACACTATCTCATTGCCATCTAAAACCTACAACACTTTTGCCCACAATGATGATGAAGCATCAACTAGTTTAACTATCCCTTCATCCCAAATTTTGGTTGAGGACACCTTGTAATCCACATTTCAAAGACTCTCATAGGAAGTATAACCTTTTAGCCTTGGATGCTTTCCCTACTCTGTAAGAATATGGGAATCTCAAATATGACCCTTCTTATGATCCCAACATCAAAACCATCATCCATTTTAGGCTCCCCAACAATCAAACAAATTTCATAGTTGGGAGATTCGATCAACCACTTCTCACTCCCACTATGACCCTATTTATCTGACCATTCACTATCAATTTTTCCTACTTGGATAAACCAACCTTTGTCAAAGCATAACTTTATAGGTGTGCTTGGAAGCGGTTTGGTCTTGGCTTTTATGAATAGGGACCTCATGAGTTACCCATCATCAAAACTTAAAAACCTCATGAGTTTTTTGGCCTTGGGTTTATACCACAAGAAGAATCCACATCACCAAAACCCATTACCACCATCGACAAAGAACTTCCATCCTCACCAACCCTATCTCCCTCCAACTCTGAAGACTGTGATATCATCCCATCTAACTTTTTTTATCAACATTGTTAGTTTGGGCCCCATGACCTATCAAAAGGATGGTCAAACTAAAAATCTTCCTCTCATCCATCCTAAAGTAATTAAACATGATTATCCTACCATCCAACATCAAGATGATGATTCCATTCTCACCTACCTCAATATGGGGGATTCTTAAATTCATAAATCCCTTCCTCTTGAGAACCAAACCATGATGAATGAATCCATTATTGAGGTCAATTTGGGAACTCAAAATCACCCTCGTATCATCAAAATTGACCAATATTTAAATTACATAGAGCAACTTCCTTTGAGACCATAACATAGCATTTGCATGGTCCTATCAAAATATGCCTAGAATTAACCCTTCTATTTCCCTCCACAACATTGTCACCCATCCCAAGGCAAAGCTAGTTCAACAAAAACTTTATAAAATACATCCTTGCATATCCCAACTTGTCAAAGAAGAGCTTTAACATATCTTATTCATCTATTTCATTCAACCCATCGACTATCCATAATGGATTTCTAACATCATTCCCATCACCAAGCCCATAGGGGGACTTCATCTCTGCATCAACTTTCATGATCTCAACCTCATTTTCCGAAAAGATGACTTTCCTTTACCCAACATTGACCAACTTATTGATCTTACAACTGGCCATGAAATGTTATCTCTCCTGGACAGTTTCTCAAGATATAATTAGATCTTGATTTCCCCCAAAGATCATCATAAAACTTCCTTTATTACCCCATGGGGAAGCTTCTGCTATAGGGTCATGCCCTTTGGACTAAAGAATGTTAGATTGAGCTATTAATGGGCCATGACCTATATCTTTCATGATTTCATCTTTAAAATCATAGAGGACTATGTGGATGATCTCTTGTGGAAATCTAAATACTACAAATATCATGTAGTTATTCTCACTATCATCTTCAACTGACTAATCCATTATCATGTCAGGCTCAATCCTAATAAGTGAATTTTTAGAGTTTTATTAGGGAATATTCTAGGTTTCATCTCTCTCCATGGAATCAAAATAAACCCCACCAAAGTTAGACCAATCTTTGATATGCCTCCTCCTACCAACCTTATGCAACTCTACAACCTATAGGGCAAAATTCAATCCATCCATTGCATCATCTCTCAGCTATCTGATAAATGTCAACCCTTCCACCACCTCCTAAAAAAGGATACCTCTTTTAAGTGGACTAAGGAATGTCAACAAGCCTTTTATTCAATTAAAGAGTATCCTGTCTCCCCACCTATCCTCACCCCTCCTAAGGAATACTAGCCCTTTTACCTCTATATCCAGTACTAATCATTCCCTAGGAGTAATGCTTGCTCATCATGATGAAAAAAATAAAGAGAAATCCATCTACTACATCAGCCACACACTTATTGAATATAAAAATTGGTATACCCATCCCTAAAATATTTTCCTTGCCTTAGTATTCATAGCCACCAAACTCCATCACTATCTTCTTAATCATAAAACCTATGTCTTAACAAACACTGACCCCCTCAAGTATATGCACTCCAAACCATACCAAAACAAGCATATGGATAAGTGGCTCATGATCCTAGCTAAGTTCAATTTTGAGTTCCTTCCACAAAATTCCATTAAAGGATAATTCATCACCGACCAATTTGTTGAAGCTTTGCTACCTGACAATCAACCTCTTCCTCTTGCCTTCCCAAATGAGTCCATTACAACCCTTTCTTAGGAAGAAACCTATCAAATGACCATGTTTTTTTATGGATCTAAATGAAAAAATAGTGGGGGTGTTTGAGTTATTCTCATTCCCCTCAATGTTTAACCTCTTCCCTTTTCCTTTAAACTTGACTTTGTATGCACCAACAACATAGATGAATATCAAACCCTAGTCATAGGCCTCCAAATCACTCTAGCTTTAAGAGTCAAAACTATCAATGTCTTTGGTGATTCCCAACTAGTCATTAAATAGTTCATAATATCTTATCAATTTAAAAATGATGTCCTCTTAAATTATAAACAACTTGTGGATGTACTCTTAGCATTGTTTGATTGTTACACTATCCAGTCAATTACTTGATCTACCAATAAATTTACAAACATGATGATATCCTTTGCTTCCCAAATCCCATCTCAACCTACCAAATCTAAATTATTTGTAACCATCCATCATTTTATAACACCCTCATATATCAATTCTGATCTTCCTACCATTTTCCATGTGGATACATCTCCTTCTGACATTTGGTATGACCAAAGTTTTGACTACCTCAACCTTGGCATTATTCCTCCCAACCTTTTAAAGAATGCTCAAAGAGATTTTGTTTAGAGTACCAATTATTACACCATACTATGGGGAATCCTTTACAAATATGGCTTTAATGGCATTCTTCTCCATTATCTACATATTCATGAAGCCTCCCACTCCATCAATGAAATGCATGATGGAGTCTATGGGGGACACTTTAGTGGTCTAGTTGGTTCTAAGCATATCCTTCATTTTGGCTACTATTGGCCTACCCTCAACCAAGACAATTATGATTATGTAAAGAAGTGTGTCAAAAGTCAATAACATGCTGACTTACATCATGCACCTCTTCATGGCCTCCTAGCATCTAAAGACTATTGGCCCTTCTCATAATGGGATCTTGACTTTATTAGGGGAATCAATCCCCATTAATCACAAAGGTACCAATATATCATTACCACCACTGAATATTTCACCAAGTGGGTGGAGGCTATCCCCTTTATAGCAACCAAAGCCAAAAATATTATCTACTTCATCAATCACCATATCATCTACCCCTTTGATGTTCCTCATAAAATCATCATTGATAATGGAAAATATTTTAAAAACTAAAAATTCCAAGGTCTATGTGATGCTTTTGGCATCAATTTAAGCTTCTCCTCACCCTATCATCCACAAGCCAATGGATAGGTAGAAGCCTCTAACAAAATTCTCATTAAAATTCTCACCAAAGTAGTAAGTGCTTCAGTTTGGGATTGGCACTTACACATCCATTTCACTTTATGGGTCTATCTCACTAGCATTCAGACCTCTATGAGTGTTACCCCTTTCTCTCTCATCTTTGGAGTCAAGGCAGTCTTGCCTCTCAAAGTCTAAATTCCCTCTCTTCATATATCATTGCATGAAATATTTTTTGAAAGTGAATATCATCCATAATACCTCATGCATCTTGAACTTCTTGATGAACATCGCCTCATATCCCTTAACCATATTTGGGCCTATCAAGAATGAATCAAACACACATATAAAAAATACTTGAAAGAGAGAGAGTTCAACATTGGAGACTTCATCCTTAAGGAAAACCAACAAGTAACTAATATGGAGAAGAGAAAAAAGGACAAATTTGATTTCAAATGGCTTAGACCCTACATCATGACCCATAAGTATGGATCAAGAGCTTGTTATTTGTCTTCTCTTGAAGGCAAACTATACCCTAAGCCTCTCAATGCTTCACATTTGCATCCTTTATATTATTGAAATAAATATCAAACTTACCTTTGTGTCTAACTTAAGCTCATCCCTTGGTTTATGATATTTTCACTTCCTTTCCCCTACATATCCCTAAACCCATTTGGAATAGTTGATTACAACATAGAATCATGTGATTATGCATCACAATTATAATAATCCTAAGCATGGGTACCATGGTTCTACCCATGGCATGGTTCTCATGGATAATTTTCATCTTTAATCAGATGGAATCCCATGATCAATTTTCTCTCAAAACCACTTTTTCCTTCTATCATTAACCTTTTGTGCTATAGTTCTGCTTCCAAAAAGGTAAACTATTAAGCCTAAATAAACTTTTCCATGTCTAATTTCACATTTAAAATGTCTTGGGTCCATATATCTAGCATTGCAGACTGCTCCCTTGAAGGATAACTACCCAATAATTATAAGTTATTTAAAAATAGACTACTCCCTTGAAAGACAACTATAAAAATCTAATTCTAGACTACTCCCTTAAAGGATGGCTAAGAAATAATCATTTAAATCTTCTTGCATCGATCAACTTCAATAACCTATCAAAATGACAAAAAGAATGAATAACCCTCTATCAAAATCAAAATAAGGAAGACGTAATTAGCTCTTGTATATGTTATTTGTAGACTTCCTGCATCGATCAGTCTACACATTATCCCATTATGCCATAATTGGCTCTTATATATGGAATTGGTAGACTTCCCACATTGATTACTATAGATAACATATTAAGGCATGGACTTGTATATTATGGTTCTTTGGTCACCTATAGAAGGGGCAAGCTAACCCACATCAGGATTCCTTTCCACCCAATTAACAAGCTAACCATATACCTATCATCTCCCTTCCCTTCACTCCCTCTCTGAAATCAAGATATTATGAGCTTACTTGATACAAACTGATCAAGACACCCTCTTTCTCAACCAAATCATGCTCTTGCAAAAAATTTGATGGGTTTATGTTCACTAAGTCAATCTAACTATGGTTTCTGGTTGTTAGATCCTTGCCAACTAAAAACATCATGCCTTTTTATTACCCTCTATTCATTAGTTCAACTAGCCATATGTCTCTTGATTATTATCTCTTTCTCATATTTAGTTTGTTATATACATATACTTTGTGTGCTTCCATTATATTCCCATAACATTATGAACCATGAATAAGACAAATATAAACCATATCCTACCCATCAACAAAACATCGAGAACCATGAAATCATAAACAATCACAACATACCATTATAACATTAGAAAGCCATAAGGTCATCATCAAACATCATCAAAATCATCCCTATAATAAAATATCATCTTATATATGAACCAAATTATCACATTATTTCATAAATGATATTACACCATCATCCTACCTAACCACATTATTATAATCATCTCGTAACAACATCATCAAAACCTATCTATCAAATATTCATGATCATGTGCAAACTAACTAAATAACAACAAATATCTTAATTAACAATTTTTTTAAATCACATCATCATCACCATCCATCATAACCATCATCAAATTCATAAAATAAAGAGTCAAAAATAACCATAAACATGCAAACAACATATATTTCATCCATGATCCATAACCATCATTACATAATAATCATAGTACATCAATACATCATCAACACAAAATCATGAACATACAGACATAATCATCTGATATAATCAAATGATAATAATACAATCAACATATTCAAAACAGTCATCATATACATCAATAAAAAAATACTTAAAATAATGTACAAGTCTCTCAATCTCATATACGTCTCATGTCATCAGCATGCAAGCTGGTATCAAAATCAAAATCATATACATAATCTATTTATCAGGCCCCTGGCACACCACTGCCACTAACCCCATCTATACTTACACTACCATCTTGTGGTGGCCCCCTTGACATCCCTGCCTATCCCACTATTGAGGCGGCCCATTGTCCTAGTGTAGCTATAGATGGACCACCTACTAAACTGGCCCTATCCTCTCCATATCTCATCTCTAATGGTAGTTGAGCTAGCAATATCTCCTCATAATATCTTAGCTCCTTGATGGTGGCTAGATAACATGTCCTTAGAAATATGTCAAGTGGTCCTCTTGCTATTGTTATGGCTACTCCTACCATATGTCTCAATGAATCTCTCTCTCTTGAGTCACTAAATCCAAGGAGGAACTCACCATATCATCCTCACCAAATAAAGTAGTAACCTACGCTTCTAAGGTGACAATCTGACCCTATAACATGGCCACCTATCCCTATAACCTTGAAATCTAGGCCTGTGTTACTACTAGTGCTACATATTCTTATCCATTTAGTCCACCACCTTGTACTGGTACCCCTACAGGATCCACATCCATCAGTTGTCCCCCATCACCCTATCCAAAGTTAGTCACTATGTACCTAGCCTATAACCATGCTGCATAACCATATACAAACCTTACATTGTCTATGGAAGCTCTTGTCATAATCTCCTCATAATCCAAGACAACCTCTTATGGTTATGGCTTGGAAAATAAGAAATCTGTATCTTCCCGCCTATATCAATAAAAATTGGGGGATCCCTTACACTAGTCCAAATTATTTCCAAACTCAGTCAAAGGGGATCAACTATGTCTCCCAATATCTCCTCCCATAAATCCAATGTCATCTCCATAAGGATAATGTTTGGTACATATGCTTGGGATAACTAGGCCAATCCATATATGACCTCCATATAACATCACCCACCACCAAACCCTCCAAATCATCCTTGAATCAATCAATGTCTCTAGCTCCTCCACCTAACCCTATCAAAGCATCAATATACCTCTATTATATGAAGCCCACTGGAAAGGCTACTTGAGTAAATCCCTACCATGGTATCCCCAATGGTCTCAAAACCTAAATATGATTATATGCCCAGTAGTGCAACATAAAACTAATGCTAATCCCATGCCATCTATATGCCTAAAAGGCCTAGATCTCCCTATAAATCTAGACTAGTATTACTAGGGCCCATCCATCTAAACATAGTCCTCTCGAGTAACATCTCCACCAATACCCCTAGTAATAGGAATGGAAATTATCCATGGCTAGAATCTGGTAATATAAAACAAGTCTTGTCCATCATCATCTTCAACAAGCATCTCTTCTTTGGGGCCCTTTGGTATACTGGCCCAATCCCAAACCCCTTACATACTACCTGACATGATCCCAATTTTTTCCATATATAAGGTCCATATAATAATATATATCATCATTCTCTATATGATATATTGGATCCCCATAAATGGGTAGCTATGTGATCCTAATGACATCCTCTAACAAGATGGTTATCTTTCCAATTAGTAACATGAACATGTTCATCATTGGGTCTCATCTCTTGATGAGCATTATGATCATAGTTGTATCTTGTAGTAGGTATTGTTAAAGTATCATGGCCCCTAGGCCAACTATCTCCATGTGCCTCCACTCCTCTATTGTCATCCCATCTTGAACCTCGATAAATATCCTAGGGACCCAGTCCCTCATCTGGATCTGATCATGGGCTTGCACAATAATCATATTAGCTTGAACACTTCATTTTCCAAATCACACTCACTATCACCATAAACCTACCATTTTAAACCTATCTTACCTTTAACACTCACTACACACCTCTATCATTATCTACACACATTATCAACACCTAAATACTTCTATCTCAAACAATGGTCCTATTTCACATAACTCTCCTTTGACCTACATTGGAACTTTACCACCTTACCTTTCATTAACCCTAACACATCATTTTCAAGCACCTACATGATTCTACTTACTTAACACTACCCACCTTCCCTTCATCCTATCTTCCCTACATTTGACCTTTACCACATACTTGATGGACCTCTTAAAACATTTCAACCTCTTACCCTTTCCCCACTTCAACACTTTAGCATTTAAAAATTTCAAACACTTTCCACAAAATTTAAAAAATTCACCCAAATATAATCTTTTATATCAATATTTTCCTACCCAATCCCAACACCCTCTGATTGCTACTAGTTCATTAAACTATCGACAGCTCCTTAGGGTCCTCTCACCCTTAGTGTTTAATCGATGGTGGTTGGGTCAAACCACCAATGATCACTATATATGATCACTGGTGACAAAACCCTAATGCCTCTTCCCACCTAAACATCATAAAACTCACCTAAATCCCACATTTAAACTATTTAACCATATTCTACAATCCATTATGTTGGGGGATCAATCCAACAATAGATTACAATTGTGACAACAATAAATGTGGAATTAAACCAGATTGATAAGTAATTAGAATGATAATAGAAAGAACAAGAGATACAAGAAAACACCCTGAAAACTTGTATTAACAAACTCTTTACAAAAGGAACACAATTGAAGAAAGCTTCTTTCTTTCACACCTCTCCTAGATGTATAAATCTCTCAATAGATCTCTATTCCTCAAGAGCTCTCTCTCTCAAGAACAATCAACTCCAACAAGCCTGGATTGATTCAATTCTGTACTGTTCTTCACACACAATGAATTACAATAATTCACCCAACTACAATAATCCACTACAAAACTATAATAAGCTAGGAAGATCTAATTCTACATATAGAATTAGGAGACTTGAGCATGTCCACCCAACAAGCAGTTAAGCCAATTGAACAAGGGCTCTAAAAATAGTAATGCTAACAATAGAGACGCGAGCTTGAGTCTACAACTCAAACTTATCATGCAAACACTCACTTCTATCCACGGAAATAGCTTTCTGGACACGCAGGTAACCGACGTCGGTTCCTGCTACTCGCCTGTGACCACCGTCGGCTGACCTTCTGCCGATGTCGGTACCTCTATAACTGCCTGTGACAGACGTCGGTCGCTCCTGACCGATGCCGGTGTCTGTGTAGACCCAAACCTGATAATGAATGCTCCTTGGTGAAGTTTTTAGCTCCACACCCTAACAATCTCCCACTTGGAGATAAACAGCTGCACCAGTACCTGTACAACAACATCTTCTAGCTCCTCCATCTTCAACTCAATCATGAAGACCAACAAAAGTTGAATGAAGATTCAACTTCTCCTTTGTAACCAACTTGGTTAACATATCAGCAGGATTCCTATCTGTATGGATCTTTTCCAGCTTCAACTCACCATCTTCCAATACCTGTCGTATGAAGTGATACCTTAGTTGTATGTGCTTTGTTCTTGAATGAAAGGCTGAATTCTTAGCCAAATGGATTGCACTCTGACTGTCACTATACAATCTGCAACTCTCATGCTCCCTACCAAGCTCATCCATGAACCATGTCATCCATATCATCTCCTTGCTAGCTTCTGTGGCTGCAATATACTCTGCTTCTGTAGTTGACAAGGCAACAACCTTCTGCAACTTAGATATCCAGCTAACCGCCATTCCACCTACAGTAAAAACATAACCTGTAGTGCTCCTCCTGCCATCCAAATCTCCTGCCATATCTGAATCTACATAGCCATGTAAAGAAGTGTCTGAACCTCCATAGCACAAGTGCCTACTGCTGGTTCCTCTCAGATATCTAAGGATCCACTGAACTGCTTTCCAATGTTCCTTACCTGGATTGGCCATATACTTACTTACAACTCCCACTGCTTGGGCAATATCCGGTCTAGTACACACCATTGCATACATCAAACTCCCTACTGCGGAAGAATATGGAACCTTACTCATGTACTCTACCTCATCATATGAATTAAGACATTGTTCTTTACTCAACTTAAAATGTCCAGCCAAAGGTGTGCTTACCGGTTTAGCATCCTGCATATTGAACCGTTTCAACACCTTGTCCACATAATCTTCTTGAGACAATATCAACCTGTGATTTTTCCTGTCTCTCTTAATGCTCATGCCAAGGATTTTCTTTGCTGCTCCCAAATCCTTCATAGCAAACGTTTGAGCTAATTTCACCTTAAGCTCAGATATATCCTGCATGTGAGATCCTGCAACCAGCATATCATCTACATACAACAATAGAATAATATATCTACCATTATCAAATCTCTTGAAATACACACAATAGTCTGATTGACACCTACTGTAGCCATGCTCAGTCATAAACCTGTCAAATTTTAAGTACCATTGCCTAGGAGCTTGCTTGAGGCCATACAAGCTTTTCTTCAATCTGCACACAAACTTCTCCTTACCCTTGACCTCAAATCCTTCTGGCTGTTCCATATAAATTTCTTCATCCAAATCTCCATGAAGAAACGATGTCTTAACATCTAGCTGCTCAAGATGCAAATCCTCAAAAGCAACCAAAGACAATACAACCCTTATTAAAGTCATTTTAACAACAGGAGAAAAAATCTCACCAAAGTCAATACCTAGCTTTTGTGCAAATCCTTTTACCACTAATCTGACCTTATATCTCATCTGTCCATTCTCACCTTCCTTCAACCTGTAGGTCCATCTGTTCTTAAGTGTTCTCTTACCAACTGGCAATTCAACCAAATCCCATGTTTGGTTCTCTCTTAAGGACTCCAACTCCTCAACCATGCCACGCTCCCACTCACTCTTGGACTCCACCTGTATTGCTTCTTCAAAACTCTCTGGTTCTCCACCATTAGTTAGCAATAAATAGAATAAAAAAGGAGAATATCTAATTGGAGGCTTACTCACCCTTTTTGACCTCCTGATGGGTGTCTGAGACTCGTCTACAACACGCTATCCACCCAAGTTCTCTGACAGTGACCGACCTCGGTCACCTGCAGACCTATTACTAGCCGATGTCAGTTCTGCCTGACCGACCTTGGTACCTGTACGGCTGACCTCAGTCTCTGTATGGCCGATGCCAATTTTTGTCCTGTCGACGCCAGTTCCTAAGTTGCCGACGTCAGTCTCTGTGTTTTCCTGCAAGTGATTATTTTTTTTTTCCCGCAAGCTCATCTTGGACTTTCACCTCATCCAATTCACCATTGCTCTGCTCAGATTGATTCAGCTTCCTTAGCTGATCACAATACATCACTCTTTCATTGAAAACAACATCATGGCTCCTAATTACCATGTTAGTTTCTAGATTCCACAATCTGTAACCAAAATCATCTTAGCCATAGCCAATAAACGTGCATCTCATAGACTTAACATCAAGCTTCTTTCTATTTTCCTTATCTATATGCACAAAGGCTTCACAACTAAAAACTTTGAGATATGAGAGATCAACCTTTTTACTTGTCCATGCCTCTTCTGGAATACCACCATCCAGAGCTGTAGAGGGTCCTCTGTTAATCAGGTATACTGCAGTGTCAACAGCTTGTGCCCAAAACTGTAAGGGCAAACCGGCATGCAATCTCATACATCTTGCATGCTCCATTATTGTCCTATTCATCCTTTCAGCAATACCATTCTGTTGAGGTGTCCTTGGAACCATCCTTTGCCTATGGATTCCATGCATGTAACAATAATCTCTGAACTTATGACTGTAGAACTCACCATCGTTGTCTGATCTCAGGCACTTTAATCTTTTACCTGTTTCATTCTCAACCATAGCTTTCCAAACATTAAAAGTATCAAATACATCATATTTTCTTCTAATACAATAGATCCATACCTTCCTTGTAGCATCATCTATGAAAGATACATAGTACTGTGATCCTCCAATGGAAGCAACCTGAGCTGGTCCCCACACGTCTGTGTGAACAAGCTCCAACTTGTGCCTCTTCTTAGTAGACCCAATTTTGAGAAAACTAACCCTTTTCTATTTTCCAAATACACAGTGCTCACAAAACTCTAGATCTATGCCTTTTAAATCTGAAAGCATACCTTTGGACTTAAGAATTGACATCCCCTTCTCACTCATGTGGCCAAGCCTTGAGTGCCACAATTTAGCATCCACATCTGAAGTAGATAATACAGAAGGAGATTTGTTAGTAACACAATTACACAAATAGAGAGTACCTTCTCTCTTACCTCTGGCCATAACAAGTGCACCCTTGGTCACCTTCCAAGATTATGCTGTGAGAGTTACTGTACAACCCTCATCCCCTAACTTTCCTACAGAGATCAAATTTCTCTTCAAGCTAGGAACATGCATCACATCTCTCAACACCCATGTGTTGTTATTCTGCATCTTCAGCTACACTTTACCTTTGCCAATTATTTTATAGGGCTCATCATCCCCTAGATACACTATTCCAAAATCTCCATGGATATAGTCACTGAAATATTCCCTGTTAGGAGTAGCATGAAAAGATGCACTAGAATCTAATACCCAAGATTCTATATTATTGTGCAGAGAGAAAATTAAAGCATCCTGTGCAATACCTGCAATCTTGGCTTCTTCCTTTCCTTTGTGATGGTTGTCCTCCTTAGGCTTTGACCAACAATCTCTGCTTATGTGCCCCATCTTTCCACAATTCCAGCATTGTGGCCTCCTGCCATTTCTGGATTTAGATCTGCCTTTCCCCTTTGACTTGGATCTTGATCTGCCTTTCTTGCTCTTCTCTTTCTGCCTTCCCCTGCTCTCAAAACTTCAACCGTTCCCAGATGCCTCTTCTGTGCTTTTCCTGCGTATTTCCTCATTCAAGATAACACTAACAACATCCTCTACTTTCAAAATATTTGATGCAGATGCAGTATTACTTACTGCCATTACTAAGCCATGCCAGCTTTCAGGCAAAGAACATAATATCAAAAGAGCTTTTATTTCATCATCAAACACTATATTCACTAAACTTAACTGATTCACAATACTATTGAAATCATTCAGATGAGTAGAAACAGATCCACCTTCATTCATATGCAAATTAAATAACTGCTTCATAAGATATACCTTATTGGAAGCTGAGGGTTTTTCATACAAATTTGCTAACGTAGTCATCAACTCTACCGTAGACTTTGCCTGTGATAAATTGGATATCACAGTGGATGCAAGACTCAGTCTTATAGACCCTAGAGCCTTTCTGTCAAGAACTTCCCATTCTTCATCCTCCATGTCTTTGGGCTTCTTTGCAATACCACCTAACGGTAAGTAGAGATCTTTTTGATACAGATAGTCCTCTATCTGCATTCTCCAGTGTTGGTAATTTTTGCCATTGAACTTTTCTATTCTCAATTTACTTTCATCTGCCATTGCTTCTCCCACTCAAACAGAAATCCCTGCAAAAACTCCTGTAAGAACCTGTAATCAATACACACTACACAGATCTGAACCACCTGTTAGTGAGCCTGAACTTTGATACCAATTATCAAGCTCTGAACCTGTAACCAAGGCTCTAATACCACTTGTTGGGGGATCAATCCAGCAATAGATTACAATTGTGACAGCAATAAACATGGAATTAAACCAGATTGATAAGTAATTAGAATGATAATAGCAAGAACAAGAGATACAAGAAAACACCCTAAAAACTTATATTAACAAACTCTTTACAAAAGGAATACAATTGAAGAAAGCTTCTTTCTTCCACACCTCTCCTAGATGTATAAATCTCTCAATAGATCTCTATTCCTCAAGAGCTCTCTCTCTCAAGAATAATCAACTCCAACAAGCCTGGATTGATTCAATTCTGTACTATTCTTCACACACAATGAATTACAATAATTCACCCAACTACAATAATCCACTACAAAACTATAATAAGCTAGGAAGATCTAATTCTACATATAGAATTAGGAGACTTGAGCATGTCCACCCAACAAGCAGTTAAGCCACTTGAACAAGGGCTCTAAAAATAGTAATGCTAACAATAGAGATGCGAGCTTGAGTCTACAACTCAAACTTATCATGCAAACACTCGCTTCTATCCATAGAAATAGCTTTTTGGACACGCAGGTAACCTACGTTGGTTCCTGTTACTCGCCTGTGACCACCGCCGGCTGACCTTCTGCCGACGTCGGTGCCTCTGTAACTACCTGTGACCGACGTCGGTCGCTCCTGATCGATGTCGGTGTCTATGTAGACTCGAACCTGATAATGAATGCTCCTTGGTGAAGTTTTTAGCTCCACACCCTAACACATTACAAACCCCAAGCACCCTTCCAATGAAAGTTTTACCCCTAAACTTTCCTACTTTCAACAATAACTTAAAACTAGGGCATCATCACCCAAGACATTCACAAAACCACATCTAAATCACCCAAACCTAATCTATACAACTTCTACACAAAATTACTTCAATTACCTCCCAATTTCAACACAACCCCTACCTCATTTCATGATCATTTCCATGGTCAGATTTCTTGTACTACTACCCAACTACACCCATGTCTACCCTCTATCTAGTCAACATGCAATCACCCTGACCACACCCAATCAACCACTAATACTTCTCCACCTCAACACACAATGACCAAATTACAAAACACTAGATCAAAAACAACCATGATCAAAATATCAAAGGGTAAAAGTGATTTTGCATTTTTACTTTTTGTATCATAGATTTTTAGGGTTTTCTTGACTATTGAAAGTTAGGGTGACCATCTATGGTCAATCTTGTGGACAAACCTAACCGTTGATGGTTGAGGTCCCATTTTATTTTACCCACTTTTTTAACAAAACAAACCCCACTTAACATTTGACCTTTTTGAAGAACTACATTTGACCTAAAGTTATTTTTGGATTTCATGTCCATGGAACTATGTAGGCAACGTCCACTTGCCTAGTGTAGATAGATTTATCTTGACCATCCCCTATTAACCCATACCCAACCTACCAACTATTAAACCACATACACCTTGACATTAGTCATTTTTTACCTAGACCATTCATTTGTTTTATGATAACTTTGAATGGTCATTTTGACTGCACCAACAAACCTTGCCATGTTGAAATTTTGAACTTTTTGCACCACCTCATGCATGACCTAACCAATTGTGTTGTTTAACAACACTTTCTCTATTTCTAAATGTGCATAGTACCTTTTCTAATTTTCTAGACCAAACCCCTACCATTTTAGTATAAGTATTGACCTAGTTTTACTATTTTAGTTGTTTCTTTTAAACAAGCATTTACCTTCTCTTTCTTACAAGTATTTACTTTCATATCATTGAATATACCCTCTCTTTTCATTTATATCAACTTAATTACTATAACAGTGGATTAACAGCCTCCTAACAAGCAATACGCTTCTTGGATCTAGCTCACACTAGGTAGTCCACTCAACCAACCATCTAACAACCCCCTTTTCTAGTGTATTTCTTATTTATATGTTATTCATTCCAATCCAAAGAGGTTCCCACCATCATCTAGATTCATGTGCACACTTTACCAAGTATTCTTCTACACACCTTATTACTAGTTTCATTATTTACTTCAAAAATTAATAAATGAGTGAAATTAATTGAAATAGTGGGGGATATAAGTTAAAGTCATTAAGATTCATCAAAACTATTTTTAACCTTGTTATATGACCTTGAAAAAATGGCTCATACCTTTGTTTTCATCTTTTATGGAAAAGGTCCCTAAATATAGTCTTTTCACCATTGATCAGTTCTTCACTCCCATTTTCCAACATATTATTCCACATAGGTATTCCATGATTTAGTCAACACACTAGGACTCCAAGGAAGGTTTCAACCTATTCTAATCTCCTATGTGACACCTTAGTTCTTTGTGGTACCACCTGTAGGTGGAGATTTTCTAATACAGTTAGTAAATGTAGAATTGTAGGTAGTGAACAAGATATACATGTTGGTGATCAATCCTAGGCCCTTTGGAAGTTTATAAATGTAATATTATCATTCAAAATGATTTGAAATAACTTTCAAGGCTCCCATCCCAACATGTTGTCATCCTAAGATACATGTAGGTGCACTTTGAGTTGGATATAGACAATAATCATGAAATGGTCCATGTACTCAAAGAATATATCTTTATAGTCAATTGATCTCCTCTCATGATGTTAAAATGAAACATCAAGATGTTTCAAATCTTAATACAAGCTTTCAGACCTCATTTCCAATGTTGAACCCTTTTGTAGGCACTTGTAGGTGCATATCTATGGTGACTGTGTGTAAATCTTGCACATGATTGCAATAGTTCCTTCTTCCTTATGCAATTTTGGGAAGCTCAGTTACTTGTCTATGTATAAATTAGATATATCAACATTTTATAACTTTCCATTACTCCATTTACATGATAAATAACCTAACATGGTCTACTTAGTTGACTGTTGACATAGTGGATTGCACCTGGGGTAGGAGGCTGAGCTCCTGCTTTCCACACGTCAAAATGGAAACTCCCCTCTCGCCTGTGGGATTGGCGAAGCTGGAGGGGAGAGTCTCTAGGTAAGGGATAGCTCCTTTTGATGCATCTGAGTTGTTCCAAAAGTGATAATATAGGTATATAGATATATAATGGGGGGGTGAAAAGGGAGAAGGATTACAGGAAATAAAGCAACTCTAAAAGAGGTGATGCACCTAAATGCTTCAACCTTCTCACACTCACACTTGAAGTCAAACAAACACATACGTATACTTAAAAACTGGTAAAAGGACTAGGCTATAGGGAGCTTAATAGGGAGGCTTTGATGGAACATATAGAAAATAGAGACTAACCAAAGGTGTTGTAGAAAGGCACACTAAATAGTAGCTTCTTCTGTCTCTGCACTTCCAAAATACAACTCTCCTTGACACTTGCAAAAATGGTACCTTATAGACACCAGGTGTGTTGGTGTTAAACCTGTGGAAGCATTAAGAAGCAATGACTAAACACAAATTGACACTCAAACACAAATAGAGATATATAACCAGAATAGAGGTAAAAGTGCATTTATTGATTTTAGGTGAAAATTTGCCAACACTTCACCTTACAAATGTGGAAGATCCTTTTCCAAATGACAAGTCTAAAATATATAGAGGAAGAAAAGAGGCCTTTTGGCACTCTTTTTACAAGTGACCCATGTGATTTCTGAGCATTGGGATGAGGAAGTTGCCTGAAGATAATGCTATGTCAGCTCCTATCAGGATTCAAAATTATGAACAGCACCGTTTGCCTGCTCATCAATGCATATTGAAGAAAAATAGGTCACACCATTCACTGTTTGTGCCTCTTGATGATCACATGGTAGGTACTGTGTCAACCACTAGAATAACTCCTTAAATTGACACTTTCTTATGCCACTTGGATCACTTTATCTGCTTCTACGCTTGGCCATTTTGCTTCCTCTGTCTCCTTCATCCCTCGGGTTATCTTTTGCTACTCCTTTGGCTCTTTAGTTGAGAGCGCATCTGCTTCTAACATGTGTCATAGTCTACTACTTTGAAACTTAGGAGACACTTTGAAATGTGGATGTTGACACATGGCAGCTTCCACTGAGCTGATAATGGGACATGGTAGCATCTGCTTAACTTAGAGGGTCCTTCGAGAGTTAGGCAGAAGTTAACACATGGCCACTTCTGCTTACTCTTTCCACTTAACTTAGAGGCTTTGGAAGTAATTTTTTGAGGTTCCTACAGAAGGCAACACGTGGCCACTTCTAATGTACATTTAACAACTCATTCAGGCCTACCATAGTCTTCTCTTTGAATAACAAAGCAAAAGGAGAAGCCCACAGACATTGACACTTGGCAGCTTCCATTGCATTTTGACAGAGGCTTATATTTGAAGCTTAAAAGAAACCTGAAGCCTCAGATGCAGACACTTTTCATACTCCACTAAGATGGGTGAGGACACATGGCAGCATCCATTTAACTCTTTTCCTTTGATGATTCCTCTGCTACAAAATTTGATGTTTGCAGGCTTGTCATAGCTTGAAAACTAATGGCTAGTCTATATTTTTAAAGTTGATAGCTTCCAGGATGTCACCATCCTTGGCAAATTCCTTCAGCTTTCTCTATAGGGTTTCTTCTTTGTACCTTCTCGAAGGGAAGGTGCCCCTTTAGTCTTTGGCGGGTTCCTCCTTCAGATTATTTTCCCCAGGTTCTTGCAGACTTTTGTCCATAGACATTTTCTTGCAGACTTTTGTCTATGGAGTTACTCTTTGGCCACTTACTCTCTGAATTCCTTTAGACCTTTTTTATGAAGGAATTCCTTTGGACAAAAAGAGTGAAAGAATTCATTGCCTTGGACAAAAATTCAAAAAACTTACCCTTCACAGCTCTTTTCCTTTGAAATGCTTCATATCTTCCGTAAGGGCTTTTGAACTTGGAATTGCCCTCTGCAAGGGCACTTTCCCCTCAGCTTTGGGATGCCCCCTTAAACCAAGCCATTGAACCAAAAATTGTTCAATGGTTCAACACTGCGCACTGAGCCTTTGTTGAACTAAGCCTTCGAACCTTTCTTGATTGAACCAACCGTTAAACCAATCTATTGAACTGGTTCATTGAACTAAGTGATTGAACCAAGGCATTGAACCAACACGTTGAACCAAGCCGATGAACTGATTGATTGAACTTGTTGATGAACCTCAAGTGTTGATCCAATGGTTGAACCAAGGCCTTGAACCGATTTAATGGTTCAAAGATGCCAATTTTTTTTGTGATTTTCTTCAAACAAGAGCCTGAAGAAGCCTTGTAAAACCTAGCACTCTTTGAAACTGATTCTTCATGCACCAAAAGACTAACCTGCAGAGTCCATAGAAAAACTTGTGAAGTCCATAAAAAACCTCACTGCTGAGTCCATAAAAATCCAAGCTCTACAGAGTCCATAGAAATGGACCTACAGAGTCCATAGAAATAGACCTACAGAGTCTGTAGAAATTCTTGTAGAGTTTGTAGAAATTCTTGGACTTGTGCAAAATTAGAAATGAATTGGCCTAAAACAACAGGGGAAGAAGGGGACCAATTTTTGGCTTGTTGGGCAAAAAATGGTCAACAAATTGGTGACTCCCAGGGGAATCATGCTTGCTATGCTTAGAGACCAGTTGCCCTATAGTCCATTGGGCACAGAGTCAAAATGTAGCTTTGAAGAAAGGTTATCAACAAATCCAAAGATCCAAGAATCAAATATGAAGCTTTTACCCCACACATAAAGGGAAACACACAAGGCTAAAAACACTACTTGTGCAAATTGCACTTAGGGAAAGCAGGAAAAGAAACTGAAAACAACTACTATATATAGCTAACCAGGTGTATTTGCTTCCCTGTTGGATCAAAGGGAAAATTTCTTAAGTCCCCTTCTTGTCAAGAAGACTTATGGTGCCATACAAGTAGCGGAATGAAAAGGAGATTTGGTGACCTACTCCTCTTGCCTATCACCTGGATTGGTTGGTATCTGAGTGGAACAGATTCAAACATGCTTCCAACATATACGTACTCTATTTATTCCTAGAAGCTTGTTGAATTTTGGTCTTTCATGCTAGTGCATTTCACCAAGAAATCAATGGCTGTTGGCTCATCACCATAAGTCCTTTGATATGTATAGCTCCCTTGCAGTGCATCATGGTCTAACCCATTTCCTTCTACTTCATTACAGACTCTGTCAGACTCATCCTCTGCTTCCTCTTGGCCTTCTTGAAGAAGGGTGACTATGGTGATGTCTAAAATGGAATCACAAACTGATTGCTCATCCCACAGAACATCACCTCTCTTTTTAAAGCTCTCTTCTTCAAGGCTTTCCTCAAGGAAGACCAGCCTCTTAATTTCCTCCTCAAAGACCAAAATTTTTAGATGTTCAAAAATATCCATCCAGTCCTCCTCCAACTCAGGCTCCTCTATGTAGTCATCCTCCTCATTGAAACAACAAGGAAGTTCATCAAACAAAGGGGGAGAGAGCTCACCATGCTTAAGTTCCTCTTCATATTGTTGGAACATCTACATGTATGTGTGACCTGCGTCTTCTCCATTGTTGATGAGGTCTTGACAAGGAGCATTGATGATGATTTATACTTCATTATCACTCATGATAGCCTCCTGAAGAATTGCAAATTGGATCTTCTACTCCTCACTCACCTTCTATAGAATAGGTTCCTCCTTGAGAAAGGATGAAGTGGAAAAAACATGTGGAAGAGGAGGCAGTCCTTGAGCTAGAATCAAATGATTCTCCTCCTTCCACTTGGCCAGCACTTCATCAATATCAGGTGTGGCCTGATAGCTCTCTTGGGAGTGTGTAGATGGGGTGTGTTCATACATAGAATGTACCATTGGGTCTGAATTATCTGTCACACATTGGCTAAGGAAAATCTCTCTGGATTCCAACTCTACAATTCTTCTAGCCATATCCTCTTGAAAGAGCCTTTCTTGGAGATCACCAGCATCATCATGTTGAGTAGGAGTAGTTTTGAGAGAGATGTGTTAGTTCATAATGCTCCCCCCCAAAGGAATATTCATGATCTAAGGAATTTAGAAGGTTCATCTCCATAGGAGGCTGTTCTAGTTCCCTTTGATGCTTGAAGGCTAGGTGCATGGGGTCAAGAGTAGGGTTGATTGATACATCAGATGAGCTGGAGTGAGCAAGTGTCATCTAGTAGAAAGGATTTGGTGCATAATAAGGGGATTTCTTTATGATAGGAGGGGGCATGTAAGGCCAACTACCTTGAATGAATAGATTCCTCCATTTTTCTACCTCTTCCTCCATGGACTACAAGGCCTGAGCTTACCTAAACAAACACACCTCTTTGTACATCAAGTCCTGCTGATAACCATACTACTCATCTAGTCTATCTATTTCCATTACCTACTTCTCAAACTCTAGTGCCACCTCCCTTATCATTGAAGGGAAACTAGGAGAGCTACTTGAGGTGATTTTTTGAATATCTTGAGTTTGATCAAAGTCATATGAAGGAAAACAAGGTTTATGATTTTGTGCAAAGGAATTATACATATAAAAAATAATATTTCCTTGATGGCACCAGGTTGCTTAACCAGTAGATTCAACTCAGAGTCACCATTGGTGTTGATGCAAAAGCCTCCAAAGGCTGGTCGGTTGAAGAACACACCAAAAATTCTTCAACTCTTCGAACATAACTTGTCCTAGTTGGTCCCACTGAGCGTGACAAAAATTTTTGATGCAGTGGATTACACCCAGGGTAGGAGGCCGAGCTCCTACCTTCCACATGTCAAAATAGAGGGGAGAGTCTCTAGGTAAGGGCTAGCTCCCTTTGATGAATCTGAGTTGTTCCAAAAGTGCTAATATAGGTATATAGATATATAATGGGGGGTGAAAAGGCAGAAGGATTATAGGAAACAAAGCTACTCTAAAAGAGGTGATGCACCAAAATGATTCGACCTTCTCACACTCACACTTGAAGTCAAACAAACACATACATACACTTCAAAACTGGCAGAAGGACCAGGCTGCAGGGATCTTAATAGGGAGGCTTTGATGGAACATACAGAAAATAGAGACTCACCAAAGGTGCTATAAAAAAGCACACTATATAGTAGCTTCTCTTGTCTCTACACTTCCAAAATATAGCTCTCCTTGTCACCTACAAAAAGGGCACCTTATAGACACTAGGTGTGTTGGTGTTAAACCTGTGGAAGCATTAAGAAGCAAAGACTAAACACAAACTAACACTCAGACACACATAGAGATATCTAACCAGAATAGAGGTAAAAGTGCATTTATTGATTTCAACCTCATCCTATACCTAGGGCAACCTACTCCTATTTTTGTCTTGCAGTTCATCAAGAACAACCAACAAGACAAAAAGGGGCAAATGTAGACACCAAAAATTTGTGTCTTAGCCAACTCCCCTTGGTCCCTTTGGTCCACTTCTAAACATTCCTAACCCACACACTTATTAATTTAAAATAAATTAACTATTTTAAATTAATAGCATCACCCATGGACACACCCCACCTTGGATACCTCCCATTGAATACCTCCCATCACCCTATGACCAATTTAAGACCTATTTTAACCCTCCCACTAACCTCTCACACTTATTTAATCTGCCTTTGGACCATTTTCCAATGACATTTAAACCTGGCAGTTGGAAGAATAGGCAAGAGGCTAATTTTAGCTTTTTTCTCATTCTCTAGCCACCGACATCGGTCAACAGTTGACCGATGCTGGCGGTATTGCCGACGTCAATTTCTTTAAAACTAAATTATTGCACCTAGAAAGGCTAATCAATCAATCAATCTCCAAGATGCGAATGTGAATTCTCTTACTCTAGGTTTTGATTTCTCTTACTCCTCAACTCTTTACAGGCACCAACATTCCATTATCACTCCCCAGGCTTAGAAGCTCTACACCAGTCACTCCACCCCTGATTGAAGTGTTGCACAAGGTCTCCAGCATTAACCATAATGGGAACAAGTCTTCTATACTTCTGGTTCTCCACTCACAGCTAAGTATTTCTTCTATTTTATTATTTTTGAAAGCATTGGTAACTAGTCTCTTTTTTTCTATTTTTAAGTACTGTAGACCAAACCAGACCCAACTTCTTTCCTGGGAAGGCTGAAAAGCCTTCCTCATTCTTATTTCCTCTCCACCCTTATCCTCTACCTGACTCCTTCCTAAGGCTCTATCCATTGCCCTGCAAATCATACACAAACCATTAAACTCCTACAGACCTCTTAGACTTCTCTGTTGACCACAGACAGAACTAGAAACCTGTCCAAAAACCCATTGCCCCTACCGACACCAGTAGCATAACTGACGTTGGCAACCTTATCAACCGACGTCGACAGAATACCGATGTTGGTGACTGTGGAAGACTTACAGTAGATTATAGGTATGTGTTATCTCTATTTCTTTTGCTTAGTCTTTCATTATTTCTTTCTGTTGCGACATTCTTTTATCAACTACTGGACTATCATCCCTCTAGGGAGTCCTTGCACTTCTGGGACCGAGCTTTGCTTGGCAGTCCACCGTATACCTATCTAACATTTTCCTTGTTTAAAGTCTTTCTTATCTACAGGTGTCATCCTCCACAACCAAAGAGGAATTCCTTCTATCGTCTGGACACGGTGCGCAAACTTCATCCAAGTATCATCCAACCCCTGACCATTATCATAGTTTCTTTCATCTTCTGAATGTGAAAAATCAAAAAATAATTGGAAACATTCTGGAACACCCGGTGGGACTCTGGAGTTTTCCTTGGGTTCATACTTTTTCTTCTAAAAGTGAACTTTTCATATAGGTGCATTAGATCTCTTCTTACATCCTTTTCTTCTATCTCTTTCAAAAAGACACCATTAGCAGGTTAAAAAGAATCCTTCTTTTTATTTCTTTCTTGCATCTTAGAGTAGTGAAATTCATACTCTTTAACCTCTTCTCCACTTGTCTGCATCCAAACACACATTTCAAATTGGGTTAAAAACATATTGCATTTCATTCCTGCCTGAATGCATTTTTAGCTCATCAAGTAATTAAAACTGCATTATGAATAAATCATAGTGCACTTATGTTACACATCCAGACCACTTTCACAATCAAACATCTAAACATACCTGAGACAAGGTCTGACTAGGATTTCATCACCTAGCGGATACCTTACCCTTCATGGTAATCCTACTTGGACTTCACTACCAAGGGGAGAACCCACTCTGTTCTCTGGCAGAGTATAAACTCTAGGGGAAGTATATATTGGCTAAGTGACCCAGCTTATCTCTGGGCTCGTGAAGTGAGGGGAGCTTGCTCCTTAGCACCAGGCCATGTACGGAACCTAATACAGATCTTGAGCACCAAAACTAACCTGAAACCAACCTTAGACTGCTTCTTCTAGGACCTGTTCTAAAAGCCAACTTCTCAAACACACTCTTCTAAGGCATAAGCCAACACGACTCTAAATTTTATTCTTAGGAATTTAACGTTTAGGGTCTGCTTGTCTTCATCTTCTTTTCTATTTTTATCTAATCTTTTGAGCTAGTAAGGACATGTTATCTTGCCTTGGATGGTTTTGACATGTAGTCAAACCAAAACTCTTGTTGATCACACAAGGCAACAACCACTCCCACCTTCGCCTTCCACAACAAGTCCTCTAATGGAGTATCATTCAGACACTAAGCGTACTCCTATCTAACCAACCCCATCTCAACCCCCTATTGCTCCCAAAGGGGACCAAGACTTTGAAAGGTTCCTTGACCTCAATGTCAAGGCCCTTCAGCACTATCTCGTGAGGAGTCAAATGTGAGACTCTTTAGGCAACCCAATTTGTGGGATGCCAACTTCCTTAGTTGAAATGGTAGTCATATCAATAGCATCTATAATTCAACCCATAGACACCCAAGCCATTGCCTTAGCTAACAACCTGACCATGACAAATCTTCAAAGTGTGGCCTCTCCCTCTATTTTTGGACCTACCTCCATTGGGGTTTCAGTACCCCATCAACCATAAACCATTCAACAAAGTTCTACACCATTCCAAAACCTAATTGTCTCCATCCCACCTACTCTTGCACCCATCAACACCAGGGTGGCTACTTGTCCTTTGGCTAGTGTTGCCACCATCCAACCACCTCTGGCGACATCAAGCCAAGTTGTGCCTTCTAGCTTCATGACACAACCACCCTTGGCTTCAACATCAGTCCCTATGACTAGTTACCAATATGTTGCGCCTATACAAGCGCAACCAACTACGTCATATGCCCCTCCTAACACCTTCTAAGTGCCCTACAATCTAGGTGGTGCCCCACCTACAAATTCATTAACCGATCTAATCAAGATGTTGATAGACAAGATGTCTAATCTTGAGACATCCATTTTGGGTTCCAAAAATGTCCTCTCATATGAACAAATCAATAATGAAACTATTCATCCTTCAGTCCCAATCTGACCATATCCTAGTCAGTGGGAACTTCCCAAGTTTACTCACTTCCAGAGTAAGGAAGACCCACAGCAACATCTACGAGCATTTAGACACGCTTGTTACCTTATAGCCCATGATGATGCATTATTGCTATGCACATTTCCCATGTCGCTTTTTGGAGCTGTCCTCGATTGGTATAGTTTTATTACTAGTCACTCTCTTTTTACATTCACCCAACTAGCTCAACTTTTCCTTGATCACTTTTCGATCAACATCACCAAAAAGGTCTCCATCACGGACCTATACTCTATTAGACAATTTGACAATGAATCAATAGCCGATTTCATTGCCTGTTGGAAAGGCTTAATCAACCAAATCTCCTTTTCTTTACCTTAACCAGAGCTCATTGAGCTCTTCTCACAAGCATGTGCCAAACACATCTCATCTACTTTGTCGGTCCAAACATTCTACACATTTGACGAAGCTTTCACCATGGCTAGGAAGCTTGAACTCTATGCTGTCGAAAAAAATAAAGTCAAATTGTGACATAAAAACCCCAACACAAAGTCAAATGACCCTTCCTCCAAATCTTCTTCTTCCAATTCCAAATCTAAGGGATCAGCAAATGCTGTAGTCGTTAGACCATCATCTTCAACAACAACCAACCAATCCAAACCTTCCATATCTCAAAGCATTACACGATAATTCCAACAATGATACATACAACATCAATATAATCCACTAGGAGAATCATACGCATCTATGTTAGATAAACTTGTCAAACAGGGAGTCCTCAATCTCCCTCAAATTTGACCACCCCATCAATTTGATACCTTGCGCACCATCCCTGCATGGTATAGGGAGAATGACTTCTAAAATTATCACCGTGTCAAAGGCCATGACACAGATAATTGTAAAACCCTCAAGAACATCATTTAGGACATGTTAGATAAAGGTGATCTTGTCTTGGATAACCCAAATGTGCCACCTAACCAAAACATAGACATCTTTAGACAACCTTTTCCTAACCATCCCCCTAGCCAAAACAACGTGCAGACCATGGCCGATGACTCCCAAGAGTGTAATATATGCACAGTCAACATAGTCTCTCCTTTCATGCCTAACCAAACTTTCTCACAGTCTGAAGAGGTTAGTCAACCCATTGATCCTTCACAGGTGGAAGAGTCTTCTTCTCCTATTTGTCCATCACAGGTAGAAGAACCTTCTTCTCCCATTAGTTCTTCATCAACCTCTTTTATATTAGAGGATGCTTTAACCATACCATCACTGCTAGCCCCACCTTCATCCTTCCTACTACCAATGGAGGACCATACCCTTCCTGCTCCTCAACCACAAGTAGAAGGCACAATCATCCCTGCCCTCTATCCTCTTGAGGAGTCACATTCTTCAATTCCTTCTCCACCAAGAGAAGAACCTGTCTCTTCACCTACTTCGACTGAAGGTGATCCAGTAATGACTCTCTCATGCCTTGGGTCTGAGATCACTACATCTAACACATTTTTAGTCTCACAACCCCCCACATCTTCTAAAGAACCAAGGCCTCATCCAACATCTTTCAAACCATTCTCTCGATTGGTGGAGAACTTAGGATTTCTCCATTCAAAGAAATTAGAACATGAGGCATTATGGGAGCGACTCAAAGCTCTTCACCTTGCACATCCCGTCTCATCTCATGCTATCGACCCTCCTATGACAAAATCTCCAAAAGTCTCCAACAAGGACTAAGCTTTTACTTCCAAACCTTCAAGAGCTCAACCATCCACATCTAAACCTAAACCCTCACAAACATCCACCATATCAAAACCGGTTAAATCCCTTGGAGTTTGCCCCATTCCTAACCTCACTCACCTGCAAGTGAAGGTAAACTTAAACCTTGCCTCGCACAATAGTGGTCCTCAAACCAAACTAAAGAAGGCTACTAAACCACGTCGGTGAACTCCTCCTCCACCATCATCATTGCCCTCCATTTTGGGCCCACATCCTTGTCCCTACTCCAACTCCTAACAAAATAAAGTTGCCTCCATTACTTCCTTTACCTACCACAAACCTACCTCCTTTGAAAAATTTGGCACCCCTCACAAAGAAAGTGTCGTCTACATGAGTGGCTGCACCACCAACCCAAAAGGTGGTACAAAAATCTCCTTCAACAACTCCCAAACAAAATTCATCAACACCTAGTGCATCAACAAGCACAGACCCCTTAGTAGGTTCATATGATTTGATACTATGTCGACTTTTGCAAACTTCTAGTATAACTCTTCCACCTATTAAACCATTTCAACCTCTCGAATCAAAACCATCTTGGTTCGATGACACTAAAATTTGCCTATATCATCACACATCGGGACATGATACTGAGAATTATTGTGCCCTCAAGGTTGTCATTCGCCAATACATGGAAAAAGACACCCTTCTTCTTGAGGATACTGTTGACGAACCTCTGACACCATCTCATGTCTCTCAAACCTCTTCACCCTCATTAGAATCCCATCAATAGACTATGGTCCCTTTACCTCCTTCTCCCCCTCTATTCGAGATTAACACCATCAATGTAGCCACTAGGTCACAAAAAGATAAATCAAAAGAGAAAGCTGCTATTCCTTAGACCTACCCATTTGTCAAACCTCCTCAACCACCAAAACCCAAAATTTCTATCCTGGGTACATCCCAACCCACTTCTTCAAAGGCAATCCGTGATTCTATGGTGAAACAGCTTCACCAAATGCCCGTGAAGATTACCTTATATGACCTCATTCAAAGCTTTCCACAACATTGTCAAGCTTTAATCAAAGCCTTACATGCAGTGGAGGTCCAACCCAAAGACCCCCAACCACTAGCTGCCTTAGTCCAATCACTACCCACTGTTGCCTCTATTACTTTTAGTGATTTTGAAATTCCTACCTCCAACTTGGAAGATTAGGATGCTGCCCTTTTCATCACAGCCTACATTGATAAAACTCGCATTAAGTGAGTTATGATTGATGGGGGTGCCAGCATCAATATCATTTCCACCCATGTCTATGGCCAATTATCCCTCCCAAATAATTGTGTATCAAAAACTGACGTAATTCTTCAATCTTTTAATGACACCACCACCACTACCATTGGCACCGTCATCTTACATATTTGTGTTGGTCCATGAATAGTCCCAGAGCTCTTCTACATCATCGAGGGAGAGTTCTAATACAACATGTTATTAGGGCGACCTTGGATCTGTGCCATGGCCTATGTCCCTTCCACATTACACTGTTGTGTCAAATTTGAACACGACGATCAAGTCCATGTCATTCATGTAGACCCCTCCCCTTTCAAGACATGAAACATAACGTATCGACCCAACGATTTTCTCATTCCTTTCAAGACATCGACCTAAACACCACCTCCACCCACGAAAGCTTCAACAAGTACGCAAATGGCGGTCACACCTACACCACCTCCTCAAGTGACAACAAAAGACCCTATGGAAGATATCTTCTAATGACTTTCACTTGGGGAGTATCGCTTACTCACCTTGGACATGTTCCAAACTCCTCAAGAGTATGGATAACTTCACCATAGTCCTAGCTATGACCACCATATCGAAATGGTCATTCCTTATGGTCCCCCTAATCTTCAAACGAATCTCATTTACGAGGGGCTAGATCGAGCTCCCACTGATGGGAATCCTCTTTCATCACCTCAACCATTCACATCTGACTTCTCTTTTCTTGGAAACCCAAACTTTTCTCATACTTATCTTTATAGGTGTGCTTGGAAAGGTTTTGGATTTGGGTACTACGAACAAGGCTCCCACCAGCCCGTCGAACCACCAAATGACAAGGCCATAAAGAATGCCAAGAAGTGACATGGCCTGGGTTTTGAAGAACCTACTGAAACTTCTAAAAATCCTTGCCCCAAACCTATCATAGACCAATCACCTCCAAACTCACCTATTCCCCCATCTTCACCTGTAGAGTCAGTGGTTTCCATCCCTCCTAATTTTTTTCTATAAACACCATTCGCTTGGAACCCCTAACCTATCAGCTAGGTGGGGTATCCAAGTCTCTCCCTCTCATTTATCCAAACATGATAGACGATGAATCTGATACCATCAACACTGTCTAATGTGTAGATGATGACGCCATTCTCACCTACATGGGTGCTGATGACTATTTCATTCAACACTCCCTTCCTTCTAAAACACAGGTTATGTTAAATAAATCAACCATTGACATTAACCTCCCATCTTCTGATGTTTCTCATGTTTTAAAGATTGGTCAATCTTTAGATGCCCAGGAACAAATCAACTACACCAAATTCCTCTCAAATCATAGCAAAGCCTTTGCTTGGACCTATAGTAACATGCCCGGCATCGACCCTAACATCGTCATTCATAACATTGTCACAAACCTAGAGGCTAAGCCTATCAGGAAAAAGCTTCACAAGATGCATCCTCGAGTTGCACTCCTTGTCAAAGAGGAGCTTCAACATCTTCTCTTTGTCTCTTTTATCCAACCCATTGATTATCCGCAATGGGTGTCAAATATCATCCCTATCACCAAAGAAATTAGGGGGATTTGAATCTATACTGACTATTGTGACCTTAACTTGGCTTGCCCAAAGAACAATTTTCCTCTACCCAACATTGACCAACTTGTTGATCTTACGGCCGATCATGAGATGCTATCACTCATGGCTGGGTTTTCAAGATATAACCAAATCCTGCTTGTGCTAGAAGATCAGCACAAAACTACCTTCATCACCTCATGGGGGACTTTTTGCTATAGGGTCATGCCTTTTGGCCTAAAGAACACAGGCACTACATATCAATGTGCCATGACTTACATCTTTCACGATCTCCTCCACAAAATCATGGAGGACTATGTGGATGACCTGCTAGGCAAATCTAAGCTTTGTCATGACCATTTAACCATCCTTAAAATTATCTTCACTCACCTTCTTCAATACAATGTTCGCCTTAATCCTAAGAAATGCATCTTTGGGGTTCTCTCAGGGAAGCTATTGGGATTCATCATTTCCCTTCATGGCATTGAGATTGATCCCACTAAGATTTGAGCTATACTCGAGATGCCACCACCTACCAATCTAAGGTAACTTCACAGCCTGCAAGGGAAGCTTCAATCTATTCATCACTTCATCTCACAGCTTTTCGACTAATGTAAACCCTTTCATCACCTCCTCAAGAAGGACATCTCCTTTAATTGGGATAAGGATTGCCAAGAGGCTTTTGAAGCCCTTAAATGCTATCTTGTCTCTCTACCAGTCCTTATTCCACCTAAAGAAGACCAACCCTTCTACCTCTACATTTTAGCAACAAACCATTCGTTGGGTGCCATGATCACACACCAAGATGAAAACCACTGTGAGCAAATGATTTACTATATAATCCAAACACTCGTTGACTATGAAACTCGGTATACTCATACCAAAAAACTCTATTTGGTGTTAGTCTTTGCTACTACCAAACTCCTTCATTATCTTCTCAATCACAAAACTTATGTCATCACTCACACTGACCCCCTCAAATTCATGCATTCCAAGCCATACCAAAACCAATGTATGGCTCGTTGGCTCATGCTTCTTACTAAATTTGACTTGAAATTCATCGAACAAAAATCCATAAAAGGTCAAACAATCACTGACCAACTAGCGGATGCCCCTCTACCTGACAACCAACCTTCTCACTGCAAATTCCCTGACGAATCTATCACCACACTTTCTACTGATGACATATTCTATCAAATGACAATGTTCTTTAATAGATCCAAGTATCAACTCAGTGGGGGTGTGGGGGTCATTCTCATCCTACATGAGTGTGAGCCCATGCCCCTATCTTTCAAATTTGACTTTGAATGTACCAACAACATGGCTGAATATGAAGCCCTAATTTTGGGACTTTAGACTGCCCTTTCTTTAGGCATCAAGACCATCAACATCTTCGGCGACTCACAACTAGTCGTCAATCAAATCAATGATTCATATCTTTGTAAAAATGAATTTTTGCAAAGTTACAAACACCGTGTTGACACCTTGATAGAATCTTTCGACCATTACCTCTTGCAAACTATTCCTCAATCTATGAATAAGTTTGTTGACACCATGGCGTCTCTCACTTCGCATATGCCATCTTCTTCATCTTCATCAAGAATTTATGTCACGATGCATCATGTGTCATTGCCTTCATATATTTCCAATAACTTCAATCTCGTCAACACCATTGACTCTAGTCCACAGGATGCTTGGTATAAACAACTCGTGGACTACTTAACTCATTCTATTATCCCTCCTGATCTCTCTAGTAATGGGCAACATGCTTTTATCAAAAGCACGGCTTGATATACCATGATAGGGGGTCTTCTTTATAAAAGGGGTTTCGATGGCCTCCTTCTTTGTTGTCTAACCTCCACTGAAGCATCCCATGCCATCAAACAAGTCCACAACGAGATTTATAGCAGACACTTCAGTGGCAACTTAGTTGCAAAGCGCATCCTTCACCTAGGCTATTATTGGCCCACTCTTCACCAAGACTGTAGTGATTATGTTTGACATTGCATCAAATGCCAACAACATGCTAACTTACTTCACATTCCTAGCCATGCTCTACAAGTCGCTCAGGATTTCTGGCCCTTTTCACAATGGGGCTTAGATCTAATTAGTGAGATTAACCCCCATTCATCTCTTTCACATCAGTCTATTATCACCGCGACTAAGTACTTCACTAAATGGGTGGAAGTTGTTCCTCTCATCTCCACTAAAGCTAACAAAATTGTCGACTTCATCAACACCCACATCATCTGTCATTTTGGTGTACCCCACAAGATAATCATCGATAATGACAAATCATTCAAAAACAAAACTATCCAAAAACTTTGTGACTCATTTGGCATCAAGCTCAGCTTCTCCTCACCTTACTACCCATAAGCAAATGGGCAAGCTGAGGCTTCCAACAAAATCTTAACCAAAATTCTAATGAAGGTGGTCAACGACACTAGAAGGGATTGGCACATTCACATTCCCTTCGCTTTGTGGGCCTACCGCACTAGCATCCAAACCCCTATGAGTGCTACACCTTTCTCTCTAGTGTATGGAACAGAGGTGGTCCTACCTCTTGAAGTATAGATACCTTCTCTATGCATCTCTTTACATGACATCCTTTCTAACGATGACTTTCATCAAGATCGACTAGTTCAACTTGAGTTACTTGATGAACAGTGTCTTGCTGCCCTTAACCATCTCCATGTCTATTAAAATCATATCAAATGAGCCTATAACAAAAATTTGAGAAAACAAGATTTCAAAATCGGAGACCTCATCCTCAAAGAGAACCAACACATGACCAACATGGAAAGAAGTAAACGAGGCAAGTTTGGTCCTAATTGGCTCGAACCTTATATCATAATGCACAAGTATGGATCAAGGACTTATCACTTGTCTTCTCTCAAAGGACGGCCAAAAACTAAGCCCCTTAATGCCTTGCATCTATGACCATTATATTGTTAATCAAGTACTCATTCACTTGATATTTAACTTGAGCTCGTCCCTTGAGCAATCCCTATCATTTTAATCCTCATTCCTTTTAACCCTATTCCCCTACACAAACACGATGTAAACCTTTTATAAAGTATGGATGCTTTGTCCTAATAAAAGGGAGCCCTTAAACTTTTAAAGTCTTGTCCATGACTAAAAATTCTATCAAAAATAAATTGGGATGTCAAACGAAATATCAAAAGGTCATAAACTCTAAATGCAGACTACTCCCTCAAAGGACAGCTGCATCATCATTATTGTAGCTAATAGACTACTCCCTTGAAGGATAGCTATTCAAAACCCTCAAAAATATATAAAGCAAAAATATAGACCACTCCCTCAAAGGATGGCTATGCCTAAAAATATTGCTACAAACAGCACTCTCTCAGAAGCTTCCTGCATCGATCAGCTTCACATATGACCACAAAACAAAATGACATCCCCATGTAGACTTCCCACATTGATCAGTCTACCAAAAAAAAAGTTCATGGACTTGACCTATAGTCGTTCTCAGGGGCTCCTAAAAAAAGGGGCGAAGTTATTCCTACCTAAAAAAGGGTTACCCTATCCTAACATATCACATCACCTATTACCCCAACATACTCAAGGAATTTCAAGCTCATTTTAATGTCAAAGTGATTCGATTACTTCTCTTACACAACCAATGGTCAACAACGTAGTGCATGAATGAGGCTTTTATTTCTAAAAACCCCCTACCTATGCTATCATTATGGTCCTTGTCAATGAAAGGGAAAAAATGCCTTTCACTTCCTACATACCTTTGTCACATACAACCAAATCCTTTGCTAACCAAACCAAACCAACCAAACCTTTTTCAGACCACTAAAGTTCTCATAGCCTATTCACACTAGTTTCTATGAAAACCAATACACATGGAAACTATCAACCACACAATTTATGTCAAGCATAAACCATTACTTGCTGAAGCATAAATCAACTCATTTCATTTTTAGCATACATCCATCACCCAATATGGAAACTCGCTAGGGATGAAAAACCACACCAACCAATGTTACAGAATACACCATCACACAATATGGAAAAGGCTGTAACATCATCTTACCCTCATCATTTCAAGCATGCACCATCAAACATATGGGAAGTGCTAAACCATTATCATGACCAAACCAATCAACCACTTTGACCCTTCCTCCCTTTTGGGGAGAACTACATTGGCTTGAGGCCTTTAAAACAGGGGCTATGTAGGCAACACTCAGTTGACATGGGGTCTTCTGAGGTTAGCTCAGCCATTCCTTCATCACATGCCAATCACATAACAACCAATCACATATTTATGCAGCCATTCACATTATCATAGACCAATCACATTAGTTTTCATGGAAAATAATACACACATAAACTAACAACCAAAACACAAACCAATGGATACACCATCACACAATATGGAAAAGGTTGTAACATCATCATCAAAACATAATCATCCTAATCATCAACATCATCAAAACATAATCATCATAAATCATCAACATCATCATCATCATAATCATTAATCTTCATCATAGCATAATCATTCACATCATAAACATCATCACATTAAGCATATATCATTAAAACATATGAAAAATGCTAAAAACATCCATCACATCCATAACATGTCAATGATCCAATCACAATCTCATCATATATATATAAACATCAAAGTTTACAATAGTACAACACCTGTCTCTTTCTCTCAAAAAATCATGTACATCTCACATCAATAACTCGTAGGCCGGTATATAAATAATGCCAAAAATCCTCAAAGCTGCAGCTATGGTGGTGGTGGTGGTGGTCATGACAATGCTATATCATCCCCACCCTCTAATCGTCGCCATCTATGGGAACTTGAGGTAGTCGCATGAGACATTGATCTTTGATGGCTTAGCTTAGCTCGCATATCTAAGTATCATTGTATCTAAGGAAACCCCCTGATGGCCCCCTCATAATATGCAATCTCATCTAATGTAGTATTGTACCTAGATATAGGTACAGTCTGTGGTGGACCCATCAACCCTGACGCCATGCCCTGAACTAAACCCTGTGGCTGTGACTGTGTTGGCTACTGTGGTGGTGGTTGAATAGGGCCCTATCCTCCAAACACCTATCTTGCCAAAACCTGTGCCTGGGCTACGACCAACTGCCTCTACAAAATGTTGATCTGCCCTATCAACACAACCACTTGGTCTGTCAAAACTATGACCTGCCCCTAAAACCTTGTCACCTACCCCTATAATGTTGTGACCTAGCCCTTCAAAATGGTCACCTACCCTCATGCTACATCCCTCTCTTGGATGGCAGCATCCCTCTCTTATCTCGCCACATCCCTCTCTCTGCTCACTGCCTGTAGATTAGGCTATGGTCTTGCCTGCACACCTATGTACTATCCCACCCACCAAGCTGAGTAGGTCTCTGTGCAACCTGTGTTAACTACCCCAAGGCCTGTTGGTAGTGTTTCTAACAAATTTTTGCTTTTCTACATTTAAAGGATGAAAGAAAATATGATAATGGTCAGGGTTAGATGATACCTGGATGAGGTCTATGCACCGTTATCCAGACGATTGAAGGGACTCCTCTTTGGCTGTGGAGGATGACACCTGTAGAAGAAAGAGACTCAAACAAAGAGATTGTTAGATGGATATAAGATGGACTGCCAAGCGATATGCTTGGTCCCAAAAGTGCAAAGACTTCCTTAAGGGATGTCAATCCACTTGTTGATAAAAATGAATGTCAGATAAAGATAATAATGACATACTAAGCTAGAGAAATACAAATAATGCATACCTACTGCCTGTTATCAGTCTGCCATAGTCATCGATGTCAGTTAGTATGCCGACATCGATAGGTCAAGGTCACCGATGTCAGTTAGTCTGCTGACGTCAGTAGGGGCAATGGGCCTGGTGGCTAGTGTCAGTCGGGGAAATGGTCTTAGACAGGGTCTGGATGAGTTTATGGTCGATAGAATGGTCTGTGGTAGTCTGGGTCTATGCAAGGGATGCTAGACAGTAGATAAGGTCTTTAGGAGGGACAAAAGGCAAGGGATAGGTTGTTAAGAAAAGGGGTAAGGGTATGGGAAAGGCCTCTCAGCCTTTTTGGGAAGAGAGTCAGGCCTGGTCTAGTTGAAGGCTGGGTCTGGTTGATAATACTTAGAAGTAATGAAAAGAAGCTAATTGCTTATACATTCTAAATACATTTTAAATCACTAAAATAATAAAAAGTGTAGAAGAATACTTACCTATTGCTTGGTGTAGAGCCAGAGGTGTTTGAGACGCTTGTCCCTGTTGTGTCTGTGCCCAAAAGAACATTGGTTGAATTTTGATGATTGATTTCAGAGAGTCCCTGTTGATGTCTAGGAGAGCTGAGAGAGAGAGATCAAAGTCTAGGTGCAAGAGGATTATTGCATTCGGGGGAAGAGGATTCAAGGAGGAGACTAGAATTTTCCTTCGGGCCTGTCTTAAGCAACCGACATCGGTGATCCTGTTGATGTAGGCCAACTGGTAACCAACATCGGCAGCTAGAATAATGGAAAAAGGGCTAAAATTAGCCTTTTGCCCATTCTTCCAACTGCCAGGGTCAATTGGTCATGGGAAAATGGTATGAGGTAGATTAAATGAGCGCGAGGGGTTAATGGGAGGAAGGAAATGGGGTTTAAGTAATTAAGATTTGGCATGAGGTGAGGGAGGCATCCAAGGAGAGGTATTTTAGGAGGGGTGAGGTGAGGTGGCAAGGAAGAATTATTAATTTAAAATAGGTATTTTAAATTAATAAAACATAGGTTAAGCATGGTTAAGTTTGAAAGGGACCAAGAAGGAGAATGACCGAGGGTTAGACACGATTTTGGTGTCTACATTTGCCCCTTTTTGTCTTGTTGGTTGTTCTGGATGAACTGCAAGACAAAAATAGGAGTTAGTTACCCCATGTATGGGATGAGGTGTTCCCCCCTCAAAGCGAGAGTCGAGGGAAGAGAACCTAAGATCGGGTGTTGATTTGACAAAGAGATTGATGGATATGGTGAAGTTGAGTGTAAATGCTGCAATAGTTGAGATTGCACACATACCACTTCACAAGATGGTCAGGTTAAATTGTCACAAGTCAAGGTCGGGTCCCAGCATTTAGTCGTAGCTGATTGGGTTATTCAATCCAAGCTGTAGCTCCAATGGTCATCATGTTCCAAGTATCTCGGGCTCAGGAAGTGCTCTTGGAAACACGAAAAAGTCACAAGTAGTGGGGATCAACTTGCTCATGATCCTATACTTGTGAGGGTCAAAATGTGGGTTGCAGACAATTTTACTAACCATTCATGAGGTAGCATACATGTAAAAATAACCAAGGCAACATTGTCTTGGAAGTGGTCGGAGGAGATAGTCACGATCTCCATGGTCGCTGGTCGAGTCGAGGCTGAGATAGATAATTGGTCGAATGAATGGACGGATGAAGGAATGGCTGAGCTAACCTCAGAAGACCTCGTGTCAACTGAGTGTTGCCTATATAGCCCCTGTTGGAAGGGCCTTAGGCCAATGTAGTTCTCCCAAAAAGGGAGGAAGAGGGTCAGTTATAGATTGGTTGCTGATGAGGTTAAGTCATTGGTAGAGGTCGAAATGGTTTGTCCATCAGATAGATGAGCAAATGGATATGGTTGAGCTAACCCTAGAAGATGTCATGTCATCTGAGTGTTGCCTACATAGCCCTTATCATTAGGGCCTCAGACCAATGTAGTTCAGGTTGAGAGGCAAAATGGTCGATAGTTGGTTTTGGTCATGATGATGAAGGTATGATGATGTTACAGCCTTTTCCATATTGTGTGATGGTGTATTCTGTAACATTGGTTGAGTGGTCTTTCATCCCTAGTAATTTTCCATATCGGTGATGGATGTATGCTAAAAATGAATTGAGGTTGTTTATGCTTCAGCAAGTAATGGTTTATGCTTAACATAAATTGTGTGGTCGATAGTTTCCATGTGTATTGTTGTCCATAGAAACTATGTGAAATGGACTATGTCATGTTGGTGGTCTGAAAATGCTTTGATTTGATTTGGTTGGGTTTTGGTTGGATAAATGATTTGGTTGGATTGGTTGTGACCAAGATGTATAAGAAGTGAAAGGCACGTTGCTCTTTCATTGACAAGGACTATAATGATGGCATAGATAAGGGTTTTTGCAAACAAAAGCCCCATTCATGCATTACGTCGTTGACCAGTGATTGTGTTAGAGAAGTAATCGAATCACTTGACATTAAGTGAGCTCAAAATCCCTTGAGTATGTTGGGGTGATAGGTTTGATTATGTGAGATGGATGAAAGGGGGAACCCTTTTTGGCAGGAACAACTTTGCCCCTTTTATAGGTGACCCTGAGAATGACTAAAGGCAAGTCCATGACTTTATAGTTTTGTCAGTCAATTTTTTTTTTGATTGATGTGGGAAGTCTGTGAGGGGATGGTGTTTTGCTTTGTGGTCATGTTGTGAAGCTAATCGATGCGGGAAGCTTCTGAGATAATGTTGTATATGTAGCAAGATTCAGGCATAGCCATCCTTCGAGGGAGTGGTCTATATTTTGCTTTGTATGTTTAAATGTCTTTGAATAGCTATCCTTTGAGGGAGTAGTCTATCAATTACAGAAATTATGCAGCTGTCCTTCGAGGGAGCAGTCTACATTTATAGTTTTATGACCTTTTGAGATAGGCATCCCAATTTTATTTTATATATATATATTTTTTGGATTTTGACTGGACTTTTGGTCATGGACTTGACTATAGAGGTTTAGAGGGTTTCCCTTTTGTTAAGACAAAGCATCCATGCTTGACAAAAGGGTTAATTGATGTTTGTAGGGTTGAGGGTTGAAAAGGAATAGGAATGACAATGATAGGGACTACTCAAGGGATCGAGCTCAAGTTAAATGTCAAGTGAATAATTACTTGACAAACAGTAGACTGGTCGAAGAGGCAAGGCATTAAGGGGCTTAGATTTTGATAAGTCCCTGACCCATGCTTGTGCGTCATGATGCAAGGTCCGAGTCAATTAGGAGCAAACTTGCCCCGTTTGCTTCATTCTAAATTGGTCACATGTTGGAGATGAGTAAGAGGTTGGTTGATGTTTGGTCGAGGCTTGGTTGATTGATGTTTGGTCAATGCTTGGTTGATGGATGTTTGGTCAATGCTTGGTTGAGGTTGATTTTATGTGGTCAATGATTGGTTGGTTGATATTTGGTCAAGGCTTAGTCGAGGCTTGATGTTTGGGCGAGGCTTGGTTGAGGTCGATGTTTGGTCAAGGTTGGTTGATATTTGGTTGTTTGATGTTTGATGTTTGGTCAAGGTTACGATAGTTAGGGTAAGGTCAAATTCCCCCAGTTGCTAGGGAGAATGTTTGATAGATTTAGTTTGAGAGGGCAAGATCATGATCTTCCATGTTGGAGGTTAGAATCTCAAAATCACGAATGGTGACAGGGGAAATGGTTGGTAATGATTTGATTAAATTGGCTAATGGTTAGGGGTCATCAGGCCGGACCTCCATCGATTGTAAGGCTTGGATCAAAGTTTGATGATGTTGTGGAGAGTTTTGTATGAGATCATACAAAGGCATCTTCACAGGGGTCGTGTGGTGAGGTTATTTCACCACGGAGTCAGAGATTGTCTTTGAGGATGCTAGTTGAGATGGGCCCAAGACAGTAATCTTGGGTTTTGGTTGTGGTGAAGGCTTGGTAGATGGGGATGTCCAAGGGATAGAAACATGTCTTTTCCCTTTATCCTTTTGGGTTGGTGGGCTGGTGGTCACATTGACTATGTTGATTTCGAATAATGGGGTTAAAGGTGGTGGAGGTACCATAGTCTGGTGTTGAGATCCTGATTTAGGTGATGATGTTTATGAGGCATGTGATGGTGTCAAAGATTTGGCAAAGGGGTAGTCAAGAGGATCCTTAATGAGAAGGGTATCTTTTTTTTGGTTTTGATGAATGACAGCTTTAAGAGCGCAACAATGCTCAGTGTCATGTCTAGATGTGTGGTGACAGTGACAAAATTTACTGTTGTCAAACCAAGATGGTCTTGATCCGAGAGTTGATGAGTGTGAAGGTGAGGAGGTATGGGAAGCATGGGACGATGTTGAAGGTTTGTTGATAATATGGTCAAGAATAAGGGTGTCTTTCTCCAAGCATTGGTGAATGAAAACCTTGAGGGCACAACAATGCTCAGTGTCATGCCCAGGTGTGTGATGATATGCACAAACTGTAGTGTCATCAAACTAGGGCAGTTTTGGTCTAAGAGATTGGTATGGTTTGAGAGGTGGAAGATTGATGCGAGAAGACTACAACAATTGTCGTAACAGCAAGGCATAAGAAACCACCAATGGGTCTGCATGTTTTGTTGTAGTAGGGGTTGATGACTTTTGTTTTGGAGGCATAGGAGGCATTGGTCATTTTGGAGGAAATATATGTTTAATGGGTAAAGGGGATAATGGAGGCAATTTGCCTCTATGAGGTGTCAGAGTAGGAAGCACTCCTATTAAGGTGGATGGATGTGGGCCCAAAATAGAGGGCAATGATGAAGGCGGGGGAGGAATTCTTCAGTGTGGTTTAGTGGCCTTCTTTGGTTTGGTTTGAGGGCCACTATTGTGTGAGGCAAGATTAGATATGGGGCAAACACCAAAAGATTTAATCTCTTTTGGCATGGTGGATGCCTGCGTGGGTTTGGGTTTAGATGTGGATGAAGGTGAGTGAGATGTAGCGATCTCAGGCAAAAGGCAAGAGAAAACCATCACTGGGTCTTCCTCAGTTGAAGTGGGTGAAGAGATAGGGTCTTCTCTTGGTGGAGAAGAAATTGGAGAAAGTGACTCCTCAAGAGGGCAGAGGGCAGGGATGATTTTGCCTTCTACTTGTGGTTGAGGAGTAGGCAAGGTAGGGTCCTCTATTGGTAGTAGGAAGGATGGAGGTGGGGTTAATGGCATTGGTATGGTCAAAGCATCCTCCAATATAAGAGAGGTCGATGGAGAACTAATAGGATAAGATGGTTCTTCTACCTGTGATGGATGAATAGGAGAAGAAATCTCTTCTACCTGTGGAGGAGGTTGGCCAGGGATAAGAGGCGAGACCGTGTTGACCATGCATATATCATGCTCTTGGGAGCTATCGGCCATGGTCTGGACATTGTTTTGGCTAGGAGGATGATTAAGAAAGGGTTGTTTGAAAATGTTGATGTTTTTATGGGTGGCGGGGTTGGGTTATCCAAAACAAGATCCCCCTTGTCTATCATGTCTTGAATGATGTTCTTGAAGGTTCGGCAGTTGTTTATGTCATGGCCTTGGACACGGTGATAGCGACAGAAGTCATTTTCCCTATACCATGTAGGGATGGATTTTGAAGGGTCGAATTGAGGTGGTCAGATTGGAGGGAGATTGAGGACCCCCTGCTTGACGATATTTTCCAACATGAAAACGTATGACTCTCCAATTGGAGTGTATTGATATTGTATGTAACGTTGTTGGAATTGTTTTATGATGCTTTGAGAGTTGAAGGTTGAGGTTGGTCGGTCATTGTCGAAGATGGTGATCTAACGACCACAGTGTTTGCCACTCCTTTGGACTTGGAGTGGGAAGAAGAAGGTCTGGAAGAAGAAGGGTCATCGATTTTTGCATTGGTATTACGCAATTTGACCCTATTTTCTTCAATAGTGTGGAGTTCAAGCCTTCGGGCCATGGTGAAAGCTTCATCAAAAGTGCAGAATGTTTGAACCCACAAAGTGGATGAGATGTGTGTGGCACATGCTCGAGAGAAGAGCTTAATGAGCTCGGGTTGAGGTAAAAGGAAGGAGAGTTGGTTGATCAAGCCTCTCCAACGGGTGACAAAATTGGCTATTGATTCATCGTCAAACTGTCTCATAGAGTGGAGGTCTGTGATTGAGACTTTTTTGGTGATATTGATCGAAAAGTGGTTGAGAAATAATTGGGTGAGTTGAGTGAATGAAAAGAGAGAGTGACTGGTAAGAGAACTATACCAATCGAAAGCAGGGCCAGAAAGTGACATGGGAAATGTGCGTAGCAATAACACATCGTCATGTGCTATGAGATAACAAGCATGTCTGAATGCTTGTAGATGTTGTTGAGGGTCTTCCTTACTCTGGAAATGAGTAAACTTAGGAAGCTCCCACTGACTAGGATACGGTTGGATTGGAATGGAGGGATGGATGGGTTCGTTGCAAATTTGGTCATATGAAAGGACATTGCTTGAACCAGAAATGGAAGCCTCAAGACTAGACATTTTGTCCATCAGCATCTTGATGAGATCGGCTGACAGATTGGCAGATGGGGTACCCCCTAGGTTGTAAGGCGCTTGGAAGGTGCTAGAAGAGGCATATGACATAGTCGGTTGCGCTTGTATAGGCATAATGTGTTGATGACTAGTCATAGGGACAAAAGTTGAAGCCAAGGGCGGTTGTGTCATGAAAGTAGAAGGCATAAGTTGGCTAGATACTGCCAAATGTGGTTGCATGGCAAAAGGGGAGGTAGACACTCCTTCATTTATAGGTGCAAGAGTGTGTGGAGTCAAGACAATCAAGTTCTGGTATGATGTAGAACTTGGTTGAATTGCGTGTGGTTAAGGGAGTAATGAAACCTCGATGGCAGGTTGGTCCAAAAATAGATGGGGAGGCCAAACTTTGTGTATTGGCCATGGTTGGGTTAATGGTTGAGGCAATAGTCTGAGTCATAAAAGGCTGAGTAGCGGATGGTGTTGATGTCATCACCACTTCCCCCGAAAGGTCTTGTATTTAGTTTCTTGCGAGATAGTGTTGGAGAGCCTTGACATTGTGGTCAAGGAGTCTCTCAAAGTTTGGGTCCCCTTCGGTGACAATAGAAGGTTGATTGGGAGTTGGTCAGGTAGGAGTTCGTTTAGCCTCTGAATGATACTCCATTAGAGGACTAGGCATAGATGGCCAAGGCGAAAGCGGTTGTTGCCTTGCGTGGTCAACAAGAGTCCTAGTTTGACTGCATGTCAAAACCATTCAAGGCAAGAAGGGTCAGGTTCCAGAAACTGTGTTTTTCAATCTCAAAAAACCAGAATGGGTGTTGGATAGCAAGAAAGCTAGGTTTTAAGCTTGTTATTTTTAAGAAAAAAAGTTTTGGACAGTGACCGACGTCAGTTGAAAAATCAATGTCAGTGAAATAGATTGCCGATGTCAGTCAGATAACCGATGCTGGCAAAGGAAGGGTGTCGATGTCGGTGGAAAAACTGATGTTGGTTACTGTGTTTTCTAGAAACTCAAAAAATTTGAAAGTTTTTGGAAAAAAAAGAAGAAAACGTCCTCACTAGCTCAAAAAACCAGATAAAGACAGAAAAGAAGATGGAGACAAACAGACTTTAAACGTTAAAATCCTAAGAATTAACTTTTAGAATCATGTTGGCTTATGCCTTAGAGTGTGTTTCAGAAGTTGGCTTGTAGAATGGGTCCTAGAAGAGGCAGTCTAAAGTTGGTTTCGGGTTAGTTTCGGTGCTCAAGAGTCTGTGTTAGGTTCTGTATGTGGCTTGGTGCTAAGGAGCAACCTCCCCTCACTTCACGAGCCCCGTGATAACCTGGTCTCACTTAGCCAGTATATACTTCCCCTAGAGATTATCCTCTACTAGAGAACAGAGTGGGCTTTCCCCTTGGTAGTGAAGTCCAAGTGGGATTGTTGGGATGGGTAAGGTATCCGCTAGGTGATGAAATCCTAGTCGGACCTTGTCTCAGGTATGTTTAGATGTTTGATTTTGTGTAATTGATTTGGTCATGTAACATAAGTGTGCTACGATTAATTCATGATGTGATTTTAAGTTACTAGATGTGTGGACTAAATATGCATTCAGGCAGAAATGAAATGCAATAGATTTTAAGCCCAAATTGAAATGTGTGTTCGTATGCAGACAAGTGAGAAGAGGTTGAAGAGTATGATTTTGACTAGTCTAAGATGCAAGAAAGAAAGAAGGGTTCTTTTTAACCTTGCTAATGGTGTCTTTTGAAAGAGATAGAAGAAAAGGATGCAAGAAGAGATCTAATGCACCTATATGAAAAGTATGCTTAGAAGAAAAAAGTATGAACCCAAGGAAAATTCCTAGGGTCCCACCGGGGGTGCCAGAATGTTTCTAACAAATTTTTGCTTTTCTACATTCAAAGGATGAAATAAACTATGATAATGGTTAGGGTTAGATGATACCCAGATGAGTTCTATGCACCATTATCCAGACAATTGAAGGGACTCCTCTTTGGCTGTGGAGGACGACACCTGTAGAAGAAAGAGACTCAAACAAAGAGATTTTTAGATGGATATAAGGTGGACTGCCAAGTGATATGCTTGGTCCCAAAAGTGAAAAGACTTCCTTAAGGGATGTCAGTCCACTTGTTGATAAAAATGAATGTTAGATAAAGATAATAATGACAAACTAAGCTAGAGAAATACAAACAATGCATACCTACTGCCTGCTGTCGGTCTGCCACAGTTGCCGGCGTCGGTTAGTATGCCGACGCCGATAGGTCAAGGTCACTGATGTCAGTTAGTCTGTCGACATCGGTAGGGGCAATGGGCCTGGTGGCTGGCATTGGTTGGGGAAATGGTCTTGGATAGGGTCTGGATGAGTTTATGGTTGATAGAATGATCTGCAGAATGGTCTGTGGTAGTCCGAGTCTGTGCAAGGGATGCTAGACAGCAGACAGGGTCTTTAGGAGGGACAAAAGGCAAGGGATAGGTTGTCAAGAAAAGGGGTAAGGGTATGGGAAAGGCCTCTCAGCCTTTTTAGGAAGAGAGTCAGGCCTGGTCTGGTTGAAGGCTGGGTCTGGTTGATAATACTTAGAAGTAATGAAAAGAAGCTAATTGCTTATACATTCTAAATACATTTTAAATCACTGAAATAATAAAAAGCGTAGAAGAATACTTACCTGTTGCTTGGTGCAGAGCCAGAGGTGTTTGAGATGCTTATCCCTATTGTGTCTATGCCCAAAAGAATGCTGGTTGAAGTCTGATGATTGATTTTAGAGAGTCACTGTTGATGTCTAGGAGAGTCAAGAGAGAGAAAGATCGAAGTCTAGGCGCAAGAGGATTTTTGCATTCGAGGGAAGAGGATTCGAGGAGGAGACCAAAATTTGCCTTTGGGCCTGTCTTAAGCAATCGATGTCGGTGATCCTGCTGATGTTGGCCAACTGGTAACTGATGTCGGCAGCCAGAATAATGAAAAAAGGGCTAAAATTAGACTTTTGCCCATTCTTCCAACTACCAGGGTCAATTGGTCATGGGAAAATGGTCTGAGGCAGATTAAATGAGCACGAGGGGTTAATGGGAGGAAGGAAATGGGGTTTAAGTAATTAAGATTTGACATGAGGTGAGGGAGGCATCCAAGGAGAGGTATTCTAGGAGGGGTGAGGTGAGGTGGCAAAGAAGAATTATTAATTTAAAATAGGTATTTTAAATTAATAAAACATAGGTTAGGCATGGTTAAGTTTGAAAGGGACCAAGAAGGAGAATGACCAAGCGTTAGACACAATTTTGGTGTCTACAGGTAGCTCCTCAAAATCTAGCCCCTCTATCTCCTCTGGTAGTGGGAGTGGCACCTCAATGTCATCATGTCTGTATTATGGAAAGGCAGGTGGCACATCTTGTAGCAACCCATACTGGCACTGCACTCTCTCTTCTGGCACTCTCTCGAACTCACCAGCTCGTCTACCCCTAACCCACCTCAAACTCTGCACCCTAACCAACTGCTCTACCTAGTCTTTGAAGGCTAGGTACACTAGGTATGGTCTCTAGATGATATCTATTGGGATCAGGGCCTCTAGTACCTCTCTATAGTAGTTGATGTCCCTAACTACTCCGTCTACCCACGTCTGTGCCATGACCTCATGCCATCACCTGAATCCAACTTTGAAGCTGGCTTGAATCACAACTGGAAGGCCGAGAGGTCAGGTGATCACAATGTGCTCATATGCCCAATAGTGTAAGAGGTGGCCCACACACAAACTATACTGCCACCACTGACTGATCCCCCACAGCTCTCTATACAGTTGTGCCAAAAATATGGGTGCCCAGGCAAACACTGCCTGCATCTCGAGCATCTTTGTCAAAACTCCAGTCATAACAACCAAGAATTTGCCTCCCTCTGCATTTGGTAGTGCATAAACTGTGATCCCAATCATCATAAGGATGGCTAGTCAGTGTGCATCCTCATTGATAGCATACAAAGGCTCGTATGCAAAACTGGTTGAGTGGTAACTCACCTCAGTTGCATGCTCTCCAAATAACATCACCATGTGGATGTCATGCACCTCTCTTGAGCATGCATATAACTCTGATCTGTGTATCGACAGTTGTAAAATTTGATACACATCCTCTACTATGACTGTCAACTCTCTAGTGGGCAAGTGGAAGGTGTTGGTGGAGTGATCCCATCGCTCAATCAAAGCCACCATCAGGCTCACATCCCTGGCCACTTGATAGTAACGCCACAACCCACCTAGTCCCACTGTAGTCATGTGGGTCCACTCCTCGCTAGTGATATCCTGATGCATTTGCATCAGTAATGTCAGGAGCTGATCTCACAACATCAGCATTTGCCTCACCTGCATCCAACTTAAGCACACAACACTAATGCTAACAAATGACTAAAAACCTCTTTGACCCCTCTTCCCTTTTGGGAGAACTACATCGACCTGAGGCCCCTAACGCCTGGGGCTATGTAGGCAACACTCAATTGACATGGGGTCTCCTGAGGTTAGCTTAGCCATTCGCCCATTCATCTACCTAATTGACCATCTACCTACACTTGTATGCCTATCCCTACACCCGAGAAGCTCTCGGCATGACTTTGACCCTTCGACTTATTAATTTTCAAACCTTTTCAGACCAAGCAGCCATTGACATCAGTTAGCATGCCAATGATGGCACTTATCTAACTGATGTTAGTCACTTAGTAACTGGCATTGGCAGCTAAGTGATTGACATTAGTCTCTAGTCAACTGACGTCGGTAGACCCACCAGTGTCGGTCACTGGTTCAGCCCTAGGGCCGAACAAGACGAGCCCTAAAAATTAGGGCTTTCCCATTTTTAGCCTAAATTCCCCCCAAAACCCTCCTAAACCTACCTAAAGTGACCTACCTACCCTACCCAACCTTCTAACTAACCCTTAACCCCAATATATAACTCCAAACACCAAAAAAATTCAAAAAATCAATAAAATTCAAAAACAAACCAAAAAATCAAAATACACCTCCTACCTCGTCTCGTCGCCGCTACTGAGGTGGTACAATGGGTGCTGCTAGTGGTGGTCCTCCCATGGGGCCTCCTCCACCCTCTGCCATCTCCTCTGCCTTGATTTCTCCATGAACTCCTGGTGGCCCACAACTACTTCTCCCACCCCTAATCACACTCCACTCCGCTCACACTCACAACCAATATCACTCTGACACCTCACGCTGCTGCACCAGTCACCTAGAAGTCACTTTCACTCAATCACCTCAGAGCTCACTTTTTCAATTCTTCAACAGTCACAAATGACTTTTGGCAGGCCACAAACTAGATTTTGTTGGGTTTGATAGTCTGTCGACGTCAGCTGAAGCGTGCCCTAAGGTGCTGATGTCAGACTCTTTTGGCCACTGACATCGGTTTTATAATTGACATCGATAGTCTTAAAACATTAGTCTTCTACAAAATGTCCAAAATCATGCCCAAAACAACCAGCCCTCATAGTAGAAGTCATCTTAGACTCCTCCTGGGGCACACTTGAGATGACTTATATCTCAACCTGACTCGACCAAAGACCTTGGAGATTACAATTATCTCCTCAGACCACGACCACTTTTGAGACAACTATGTCTTGGTTGTTTTGATTACATATGCTACCTCACGAATAGATAGAAAAATTATCCATGACCCTCACAAGTATTAGATCACGCTCCAGTTGATCCCCACTTCTTGTGACATTTTCATATTTTCCAAGAGCACTTCCTGAGCCTGAGATACTTGGAACACGATGACCATTAGAGCTACAGCTTGGATCGTTTAACCCAATTAGCTATGACTAAATGCTGGGGACCAATTATTTCAATTTTATCACTCCTCGACCTTTGACTGTGATAATTTGACCTCGCTATCACGTGAAGTGGTATACGCGCATTCACACCTTTTACCGCATTCACACTCAAACTTCACCCTATTCATCCACTTTCTATCAAATTGGCACCCGATATCAGGTTACCTTCCCTCGACTCCTGCTTTGAGGGGGAACACCTCATCTTATACCTAGGGCAACCTACTCCTATTTTTGTCTTGCAGTTCATCAAGAACAACCAACAAGACAAAAAGGGGCAAATGTAGACACCAAAATTGTGTCTTAGCTGACTCCCCTTGGTCCCTTTGGTCCACTTCTAAACATTACTAACCCACACACTTATTAATTTAAAATAAATTAACTATTTTAAATTAATAGCATCACCCATGGACACACCCCACCTTGGATACCTCCCCTTAGACACCTCCCATAACCCTATGACCAATTTAAGACCTATTTCAACCCTCCCACTAACCTCTCACACCTATTTAATCTGCCTTTGAACCGTTTTCCAATGGCATTTAACCCTGGTAGTTGGAAGAATAGGAAAGAGGCTAATTTTAGCCTTTTTTCCCATTCTCTAGCCGCTAACATCGGTCAACAGTCGACCGACATCGGTGGTATCACCGACGTCAATTTCTTTAAAACTAAATTCTTGGGTCAATGGTTCAATGGTTCAACACTGCACGCCGAGCCTTTGTTAAACCAAGCCTTTGAACCTTTCCTGCTTGAACCAACCATTGAACCAATCTGTTGAACCGGTTCATTAAACTAAGTGATTGAACCAAGGCATTGAACCAATGCATTGAACTAAGCTGATGAACTAATTGATTAAACTTGTCAATTACCCTGAAGCATTGAACTAATGGTTGAACCAAGGCCTTGAACCGGTTCAATGGTTCAAAGATGCCAACTTTCCTTGTGATTTTCTTTAGACAAGAGCCTGAAGAAGCCTTGTAAAACCCATCACTCTCTGAAACTAATTATTCATGCACCAAAAGACTAACCTACATAGTCTATAGAAAAACTTGTGAAGTCTGTATAAAACCTCACTACTGAGTTCGTAGAAATCCAAGCTCTATAGAGTCCATAGAAATAGACCTACAGAGTCTATAGAAATTCTTGTAGAGTTCGTAGAAATTCTTGGACTTGTGCAAAATTAGAAATGAATTGGCCTAGAATAGTAGGGGAAGAAGGGGATTAATTTTTGGCCTGTTGGGCAAAAAATGGTCAACAAATTGGTGACTCCCAGGGGAAGCATGCCTACTATGCTTAGAGACCAATTTCCTTGTAGTCCATTGGGCATAGAGTCAAAATGCAGCTTTGAGGAAAGGTTAGCAACAGCCCCAAAGATCCAAGAATCAAAAATGAAGCTTTTACCCCACACACAAAGGGAAACACACAAGGCTAAAAGCACTACTTGTGTAAACTGCACTTAGGGAAAGCAGGAAAAGAAACTGAAAACAACTACTATATATAGCTAACTAGGTGTATTTGCTTCCCTCCTAGATCAAAGGGAAAATTTCTTAAGTCCCCTTCCTGGCAAGAATACTTATGGTGCCAGACAAGTAGCTAAATGAAAAGGAGATTTGGTGACGTTCTCCTCTTGCCTATCACCTGGATTGGCCGATATCTGAGTGGAACATATTCGAACATGCTTCCAATATATACATACTCTATTTGTTCCTAGAAGCTTGTTGAATGCCAGTCTTTCATGCTGGTGTATTTCACTAAGAAATCAATGGATGATGGCTCATCACCATAAGCCCTTTGATATGTATAGCTCCCTTGTAGTGCATCATGGTCTAACCTGTTTCCTTTTGCTTCATTGCAGACTCTGTCAGACTCATCCTTTGCTTCCTCTTGGCCTTCTTGAAGAAGGGTGACTGTGGTGATGTTGGAAATGGAATCACAAACTAATTGCTCATCCCATAGAACATCACCTCTCTTTTCAAATCTCTCTTCTTCAAGGCTTTCCTCAAGGAAGACCAGCCTCTCATTTTCCTCCTCAAAGACCAGAATTTCTAGATGTTCAAAAATATCCATCCATTCCTCCTCCAACTGAGGCTCCTCTGTGTAGTCATTGTCCTCATCAAAACAACAAGGAAGTTCATCAAATAAAGGGGGAGAGAGCTCACCATGCTTAAGTTCCTCTTCATATTAGAGGAACATCTGTATGTACGCATGACTTGCATCTTCTCCATTGTTGATGAGGTCTTCACAAGGAGCATTGATGATGATTTCTTCTTCATTATCACTCATTAAAGCCTCCTTGTTAAGCTCCCTACAGCCTGGTCCTTTTGCCTATTTTGAAGTTTATGTATTTGTTTTTTTGACTTCAAGTGTGAGTGTGAGAAAGTTAAAGCATTTTGGTGCATCACCTCTTTTAGAGTAGCTTTGTTTCCTATAATCCTTCTCCCTTTTCACCCCCCATTATATATCTATATACTTGTATTAACACTTTTGGAACAACTCAGATGCATCAAAGGGAGCTAGTCCTTACCTAGAGACTCTCCCCTCTAGATTCGCCAGTCCCACAGGTGAGAGGGGAGTTTCCATTTTGATGTGTGGAAGGCAAGAGCTTGGCCTCCTACCCTAAATGCAATCCACTGCATCAACATTGACTATGCATGATAATCATGGATCAAACTGATTACATCTCACTTGTGACTATAACTCTATGGAATATTGATTTGGATAATGAAATTGAAAGGTGAGGAGGACAATAGGGAATTGGAAACATTGGAATGAGCCTATGAAAACCCACTTAATTCATTACCAAAGCATGAATATTCTAAAAATGATGTAAATATGTTTGTAACATAGAATGGTGTCTTCTATTACAAACTTGAGATACTTGGCTTATCCAAACACATTAAAACATGAAATTAGGCACATGGATAATTTTAGGAGAGATCCAACATCATCTAGAATCATCATCATCACCTAGATTATATGGACCTATCCAAATTAGAGTAAAACCTATAGGGTGTAGGAAATAATGAGCATAAAAACATAGTTAACTTGTTAGAGATGATTAATAAAGCACAGTTGATCAATTCTTGAAACATTTTTATGAAAATTAATCTCTCTTATTGTAATTTCACCTCCAAAGATTTTTGGTCTGAAACTTCTCCAACTAAATGTACTAAGCACAAACTTGCTAACTAATTCTATGTGTCTAGAAGGCTGAAGAAAGAGTAGAATAGTTTTAGACCTTTTTTGGAATTTACAAAGCTTTTAAATCACTAATATGAGTATGAGAAATATGAAGAGTCATCTCACAACCTTCTCCTATGTGTCACACTCTCTTATGGGTCGTACAAGTGCCAAACTCCTCCTTTTTCAGTTGGTTTCTTGATTTTTAGTTAGATAACCTACAAGTTTTAGATGGGACTAACATTCATAATAATTAATCTAACCTCTTAGACATTTTAAGGAAAAATAAGACTTTTGGACAGCTTTAAAACCATGCCACTTGCATATATGAGTTCTAAATGGTTATTAAGTGACTCAAATGACATATAGACTAATTAGACCATGACCAAAGCTAAAATGGCATTAAATTACATCAAATAGACTATAACACACCTTATGAAAAAATATTATACCCTTATAAACATCTAAAGATCAAGTTTCTTCCTATAGGGGTCCCAATTTGACCTACAAGGTCAAATTTGGTCAATAGTTGTGTGGATGAAACAAAGCTTGGAAGATTATAAGAGAAAATAGACCTTGTCATATCTATTGTGACAATACTAGTGCAATTAGTATCTATAAGAATTATTTTATGTACTCAAAAATTAATCACATTCCTATTAGATATCATTTCTTAAGAGAACAAGTAAGTAATAAAATTGTTAAATTGGAATATGTGTCTACAAAAGAACTTGTAGACATTATGACTAAACCATTGACAAAGGCCACATTTGAGTATCTAAGATGAAGATTGGGAGTCATATAATTGTATATGAATCATTAGAAGGTCATTTTAGTAGGATTAGAATGTGTTTTCATATTTTTGCTATCATGAAGAAGGCCTCAGAGTTCTGTATATGACAAGTTGTCTATGTCATGGAGTTCACAGTGTTCTGAAGATGAGATGGTTCCATGAGAGTGCTTTGAAAAGGTTCTAAACCATGATGGCTTGTAGAGAAAAAATGGAAATGATTCTATTTATATGAGATCCATATGAGATTTATTCATGTTTGATTTAGATTTTTAAATTGACCTAATAAATATATGAGATCTTTTGGTGGTTTCTTAAGAATATTCACTGTGTGTGGACAATGTTTGAAGTGTTACTGAATAACCTAATTCATTGAGAATAATTATTGAAGATGATATTTTTTAGATATAGCATGGAGCTAGGAGGACATAACTCAAATAGTTTGATAGGCTTGTATAGATGTGTATAATGTAAGAGGGAGCTTTCTAAGCTTTGTGAGAAGTTTATCAAGTCCAAGGATTAGAGAAGTCCAAGTTCATATTGGTGCATGTCAGAGGGGGAGAAATTGATTCATATGCTTGAAAGTATGTAAGTATTCTAAGCATATTAAATATTATTTTAATGCATACATGATGTTGAGGAATGATTAGTGTCATGTTGAAGAAGAGACCCTTTGTCATTAATGTCAAAGGGGGAGAAAGATCATAATGAAGAAGTTAAAATGAGTAAGAAGTCATTTTGAGGGTGTTTTACCATCAATGAAAAAGGGGGATATTTTTTAGCATGGTAATTGATGTCTTAGGTTGTCATTGATGTCAAAAATAGCATGTGGTAGTAGTACATGAATGATAAAGAAGTTGTGTTTGATAGCTTGGAGAGATACGACACATGTGTAGGTCTATAAGGACAAAGAAGAAGTTGTGAGGCATCCATAAATGTCTTGGAGAAGTTTTGGTGTGTCATTTGATCATTTATAAAGAGAAACATTCATATTATAGCTTAATATAATCCATACCATTACTACACATCATGAAGATATGAGTGATCTAGCAAGTTTGTGTATTTTATGTAGGTAATCAGAAAGTCAACATTGGTCAAATATTTTATTGGAGATGTTTTCTATAGTGTCAAGAAGGTAGTCTGAAGATTTATATTCTTAAACTATTTTCTATTTCAAGATATAAACCATCAAATTTTGCTCTAGTAGACCATGATGGACCAAAGACCATCAATTTTAACTACATTGAAGTCTGGGATCAAATAGTCAAGATAAATATAACGATGAGCATTTAATTGGATGATGAAGATCTATGATGAGCATGAAACCTATTAGATAGAGATCAATAGTGAGTACATGACCATGTAAATTATGATATAATACAGTGTATTAATTCAATAATTTAACAAAGTGCTCAGATTACATGCAGAATTGCTAAGTGGCACAAGCGCATTGACTAAATGGTGAAGGGTGTGTAGAAGGCACGTAGAGATATTGAGTGGCACAATCATAGAAGTGCAGATCTAAGATCAATGATGAGCAATGCAAGTTTAAATTTAGGATACTTCTAAGTAGATAAATGGAGTGTATTTGTTCAAAGTTTATATGGGACACAAGATTATGATAAAGTGTCTAATGTTTAGTATTTACACAGTCACAGTTGTAATTTAAATATTCAAATTAATGAAGGAAAATAAGGTTGTAGTTTTTGAGGTATATCTTTTGATCCAGGAAAAATTTCATGATGGTGTCAAAATAAACTTGAAGATGAATTCAAGGCTCATATATAAAAGTTTATTAGAAGGTTTGAATGTTTGTAAAAGTGTATATATGGAGATTCAAAGTTGACTATTTATTCATTCGTAGTGTTACTGTGTACAAGACTATTGTTTGAGTAAATTATGCTTTAGTAGAATAGTGTTTTGGTAAGATTAATCACTTTAATATGTCTTATAGATCACATTTATTGGACCCATGTATTTTAAAGTGATATTATGTTCTTAATTTGCTTGATGAAGTGCTAAAGGGGTAATATGTCTCCATGAGACCTATAAGGGCTACTAAGGCCTAATTGAAAGGTGTAGCTACTTAAGTGTGACCTATGGATGCTATGGCCAACTTGTGAGGATGAATTTAAGCTATGTCTTATCATGATAGAAGACTTAAGGGTTAAGTCACATATAATGAATGTCCTAGAAGTTGATATTCATGAAGACTCTATAAAGAGTGAAGACAAATGTAATGGTTTCTAGACTTTGATGTGAAGGTATTGAGAGAGTAAACGATAGAGATGAAGGAAAGAGATCAAAGGGAGTGTGGTCAATGGATGGAATAATGTACAAAGCATATTAAGGATGAGTGAAGAAGCATAAATTAATCCAAAAGGGGTGTTTAGATGCATTACTTGTATAGTCAAGTTTGATTGTGTGTGATGAGTTGAAAGAGAGGTATTATACATTGTTTCTCTAATTAGATTGAAATGCAATTCAATTTCTAGAGTTGTTAATTTCATAAGGTGTTATGTGGGTGATCAACATCTAGAATAAGTGGGTGATTGTGTATACTTAGGGGTGGGTAATCCTTGTGAAGTGGGTGATTCACTAAAAGGTCTCATCTTTGTGATCGTCTTATAAGACAAGTAGTCCATGTGTTTGCAAGCTTGGGATTGTGTTTTATTCCCTAAGAGGGTTTCCCACGTAGATCTTGTGTTATGTGTGAGATCTTTCATTATCTTTATTATTCATTGTTATGAACATCATGTATGCTTTATGAATGCTTGTGGTCATTGATTAAGCATTTTAAAGGATTAAAATTAAAATTTGAAATATCTTGCATCACTGATGCACCCCCCCATTAGTGATTATACCTTCAATAATGACATTACTTAGCAGAGACCAAGGTAACTTTGGTCATGGGTGTTGACTTGAAGAGGTGGTGTAAATGATCTTGTGCATGAATAGTCTAATTTTTTGGCTTAGGTTGATATGTATCTTCAAGGTCATATAGATACAGTCTCCCTAGCAAGATGATGTAGACCTCTAGAGGTGCAATGACACAAGTGACATTATCCTCCATAAGCTTGACTTTGCATTGAAAAGTGCACTATCAGTAGACCTATATATCTTTCCCCTACTATAACCACCCTAGAGAATATGGCTTAGGGTGCACAATAGTGGTAAGACCAAGGCATTGATTTTTTGATTTCATAATGATGTTCTTCTGATTACCATTGTCCATGATGACATGGAGAGGTTGACCCTTCACCTAGAACTTAGTATAGAAGAGATGTTTGTGATATACAAAAATGTTAATAATATTGGTGATGGTGCTTAGATAAGAGAAATTTAGATCATTTCTATCCATTAGTGTGGGTCTTGATGTGGACTATACAAGCAAGGACTATTGCATATGACATTTGGAGCCATCGTGGGTGGATGAGTGATGGTAGTGGCACCACTTACCACCTAAATTATTTTTTCCTTTTCTTAAAGTAGAATTCACATGATCCTTTGAGTTTTGTATAATCTTATGAGGCTACTCACCTTTGAGATAAGTGATGTACTTCTACATAAAAGCCTACAATGTGGAGTTATGCAATGGCTAGAATTTATGCACTACATTGCATTAAGAGGTAGAATGATACTTCATATTTTACTTGGATTTGATCTTGGTGGAATTGTGATATGTCTATCCAAAAGTGTCAAAATTAAAGAGCTGAAAATTTGCATAGATATAAGGTGATAGTCTATTTATGTACTCAAGACCCTATGTTGTTTGTTCAAGTTCTCTTTTAGCCAGAAAGAGTAGTTATAGAATATGTTGGTGTAGTCTTTTAGTAACTAATTTTAGATACAATAATCAAACATGCATTAAATAGAGTGTAACAACCTGCTTAGGTTTTCTTAGAAAATGTAGTAAGTTTTTGTTTTAAAACTAAACATTGAATATTCATTCAACCATAGTTACTAGAATACTTTATTCATTCTCATAATCAAAAACTTCAAGTAGTAACATATTCAACATTCCAATACTACAATCACTAGAATAAAAATTATGATACAAAGATTTTACTATCTTGCTAGGGACATTAACACAATATAAATTTCCATACTAAGTATTGGTACTAATTTAAATATCCACATGGATTTATATGTAATAAAGTCTACCCTAACCTAGCCTAAGGATCTAAACCTAATGCCCCACCACAATCTTGAGCAGCCTACATATCCACTCCACAAAATTAGGGTCTGATGTACTTCTTCTTTTCAAAGTGATGGTCTCATCCATGAGACATCACCACCAAAGGGATTGACACTCTAAGACAAACATGGAATAAAATAATCATGACACAAATGAGCTTATAAAGCTCTAGTATAATCCCATAGCTAAGTGACACACTCTAGCATAACATGTTGCTAATCTAGGCTTCTGTGTTTACCCAACACTCTCACATAAAACCTAGATAATAACAATGATGAAGGAATCTGTATTCCTAGTTCTATAGAGAATCACATGCTAGTCATATAAGTAAGCTAGGTATAAAAAATAAAGCAAGACATATTGTACATAACATTCAAACCTATCATTTTTTTATACTCACAAGATGTTAGGAACCCGTGCTTTACCCGTATTAATGTAATAATTGCTATGGACACATATGCTTTGTAAGTCATCCCTTAGAGCTTATTCGAATTATCCCACATACAAGGGAAGTAATAGTTGTTAGAATAAAGTTAGTATATAAGTAAGTGTTGAGGCCAAATAAAGGCATCCATGAATTCATTTTATTGAGCTTGCTCAAAGGAGGTTGCCCCCTCGAAGAGGCCTGTGATCAATATAAGCTTTCTATGTTTCTGTTATTGGTAAGAGTTATTTCATTTTCACATATTTTGATTAAATCTATTGTAAAAGGTAATCTGCTGTAGGAGGTTCATCACATCTGGTATCAGAGTGCTTTCTTGGCTTTATGGGTAGATTTAGAGCAATTTTTTTTCTCAAAGCAGGGCTTTCCAAGAGCTGCACCATTTTTTGGCAAGAAATTTTTCATTGCAGGTTCCATCTGGTGTGGACCCATAAAAAATTAGTGTTATGCAGAATTGGCCTCAACCAACCACCCTCAAGAGCCTTCGTGGTTTCTTAGGCCTGATAGGATACTATCGCAAGTTCATCAAAGATTATGGAAAGATCATGGCTCCTTTGACTTCCTTATTGAAGAAGGATGCTTTCACCTGGGGTGCAACAGCTGATCAGGCATTCATCCAGCTCAAATAGGCTATGTGTAGTACACTAGTTTTGGCACTGCCAAACTTCACCAAAACTTTCACCATCGAAAGTGATGCCAGTGGCATCGGCTTGGGTGTTGTTCTTCTCTAAGAGGGCCAACCAATTGCCTTCACTAGCAAAGTCCTTTCTGGCCACAATTTAGCTTTGTCTACATATGAAAAGGAAATGATGGCAATTTTACATGCAGTACAAAAATGGAGACCCTACTTACTGGGAAACCATTTTTGCATCAAAACTAATCATCAGAGTTTGAAATATTTCTTGGAACAACGGGTCTCATCCCCAGCTCAGCAGAAGTGGGTTAGCAAACTCATGGGTTATAATTATGAGATCACCTATAAGAAGGGAAAAGATAATGTTGTGGCTGATGCTCTCTCAAGAACCTTCGAGGACCAGCCTTCCCTCTCTGCCATCTCCATGCCCATTCCTAAATGGTTGGAATCTATCCAACAAGGGTATACAAATGATCCCTCCTTATGCCACCTCATTCATCAATTGGCCACTAACCCCTCTACAGTTCTGCATTATTCATGGGACAGTGCTTCTCTGTGATACAAGGGTCGTTTGGTGCTTCCCCAAATTTTAGACCTACATCAGGCTATCTTCTATGAAATCCATGCTTCCCCCTTAGTAGGGCACTCAGGGTTTCTCAAAACCTATGAGCGAGCACGTCGACACTTCTTTTGGAAAGGCATGAAAACTGAAATTAAATAGCTGGTGGCTGAATGTGAAACTTGCCAACGACACAAAGGTGAAACCACATTGACTCCTGATTTACTCATGCCCTTGCCCATTCCTACTAGGATCTAGATAGATATTTCCATGGATTTCATTGAGGGCCTCCCTAAATCTAGGGAAAGGATAGTGATCCTAGTCATAGTCGATCACCTCTCCAAATATAGTCATTTTTGTGCACTCAGACACCCATACACAGCCTCCACAGTTGCACAAGTTTTCTTGGATCAGATCTTTCATCTTCATGGCATTCCTTATTTAATTGTCTCAGATCGTGATGCCACTTTCACTAGCCATTTTTGGATGGAACTATTTCATCACACAGGCACACAGTTGAGAATGAGCTCTGGGTACCACCCACAAGCAGATGGGCAGACCGAAATCATCAACAAATGCTTGGAGACCTTCCTTCGTTGCTTTACTTTAGAACAACAACACCAATGGGCCAAGTGGATTCCCCTAGTTGAATGGTGGTATAATACCTCATACCACACTTCCACCAAAATGACTCCCTATGAAGTAGTTTATGGTCAAGCACCACCACCACTTCTTCCATATCATCCTGGTAGCTCACCAGTTTAGATAGTTGACACTACTCTCTAAAACTGGGATCAAATTCTTTGCACCTTGTGAGACAATCTCCACATGGCACAGAACCGAATGAAGCAGTACGCTGATCAGCACCACTCTAATCATACCTTTCAACCTGGTGATATGGTCTTTCTTTGTCTGCAGCCATACAAGCAATCATCACTAAAATAAAAAGGGTGCCAAAAGCTTGCTCTAAAGTTTTATGGGCCATATAAGGTTCTCCAAAAGATTGGGTCAGTTGCTTACAAGTTAGAGCTTCCACCTTCCTCCCAATTTCATCTTGTCTTTCATGTCTCCTATTTGAAACAAGTTCTTGGATCCAACATCCGAGTGCAGACAATTTTACCAGCACTTGATAATGAAGGCTTCATCCTTCTCGAGCTAGAAGCAATCCTGGACAGGCGCACCTACCAACTTCGATTCCCGCTCCATCACAGAGGTCTTAATCCAATGGCATGACATGCAACTAGAAGATGCAACATGGGAACCACTCTTCCAGATTCAACAACAATTCCCACATTTGAAGCTTTGAGGGCAAAGCTTTTTTTTAAGAGGGAGGGGATGTTAGGAACCTATGCTTTACCCGTATTAATGTAATAATTTCTATGGATGCATATGCTTTGTAATTCATCCCTTAGAGCTTATTCAAATTATCCCACATACAAGGGAAGTAGTAGTTGTTAGAATAGAGTTAGTATATAAGTAAGTGTTGAGGCTGAATAAAGCCATCCATGAATTCATTGTATTGAGCTTGCTCAAAGAAGGTTGCCCCCTCGAAGAGGCCTGCAATCAATATAAGCTTTCTGTGTTTCTGTTATTGGTAAGAGTTATTTCATTTTCACATATTTTGATTAAATATATTGTAAAAGGTAATCTACTATAGAAGGTTCATCACACAAGATTGTATACATGCATACATGTTGTCCTACTATCTACTATGAATATACTGCTCAAGTAATAACCAACAAAACCATTAGAATAATCAATTTAGGTGAGAGTCCAAACATACAACTATAGTATGTACCACCCAAGTATATATATCTAAGCTAAAGTATCCTATGATATCCCATACTATCATAGTTCACGATCACTCTACCCAAACATTCATAACTATAGCTTATATATATATATATATATATATATATATATATGGGTCAAGATATAATTAATACAATATGTACCACTTGAGTAATTTTCATATTTTAAAACTCTATGACATCCCATACTGTCATAGGTCCTTTTGTTTGAGTATCTGATTCAACATCAACAAAAATCTTACACCCAACCATAATAATAAAGCAAGTCAAGATTATACTATCTGAGTATATCTTCTGAAGATAACATAATTTCCAGGCACACCTCACAATGCACTATGTTATTCTATAAATGTATATCCACTTGCATAGTTAACTTTCTCATGAAATATATTGCATACAATTTTCATCCTTATAATATATAACAAAGTTGATCTTGTTGATAAGTTTGTATAATAGTATTGTGCTACAAAAAAGGCTATTTGCTTTCACTAACATTTATAACATATGTCATACTAAGGAATACCTATCAAGGTTAGTTTACTATGATCATGCTCACTCCCCAAGCTGCCATACATATCTGTGATGTCACCTACATACATAGAATCAGGGCTAGATGTAGTTCTACCAAAACTACTAGTTTCATTCAAACACAGACATTATGTAACACTTTATTGCATTTGTCGAATATAATTTGATAAGGACTTTGCTATAATTTTTAATCACATGTTACCTAGGAATACCAACCATAATATGATCTAATGAATCCCTTCATTTAAAAAACTAACCATGGGGAGCACATTTAAGTATACATAGCCAAATAAGGTAGAATTCACTATATGCCATCGTATGAAACACACATAGATAATAGTTAGCTGATTGGAAGTGGCATAAAGGTAGTTTTAGGTAATTGGATCACACATCATTACAAAACTTGTTAAAATCATGCTTATCAATACAAATTAGGGTTGGCAACATAAAATCATACTTAGCATGTCAAAAACACACTAAACATATCCAAAGGCATGTGTAGTTATACAAGTTGGTCATAGAACATGTTGTGGTATTTATTTAGCCATAAGTATTACAAGACTAACTTGGCTACACATGTTGATGCAAATATAACTCCATTGTGCTTTTTCAACTTAAAGTAACTACATCATGATAAATTGATGAGCATCTTTTCTATGCAAGCAACTTATGAGTGCATCTTCATGTAATAGAATAGAAAGCCATTTATTTGTTGAATAATAATTAATTTATTATTAATGTATGTTATTTAATCAAAAACCATTATATATTTAATTAGTAACTTCATTATTTATGTATAAAAAAAATTATAAATTATATTTGGTTAGTAAGCCATTTTATTGTGAATATGGTTTCAGAGTTATTAGTAAATAGCTAATTGTTTTAATTGAGTGCCATAGGGGTAGTAGTAACAGTAATATTTTTTGTGATCATCTTGCTAGTAGGGTTACAGAGGCATATATGAGTTTTAAACATTATTTTGAACTGATGGGAAAGATAGTGGGAAACCCACATTTAGATGTTTTAAATGTATTTATATAAATATAAAAAAATTATGGTTTAAATTTATATGATTAATTATATCAATAAGGTTAAATATTAGGTTAGAAGGAGAGATAATATAATATTATATATTATATTATATTGATTATTATAAAATCAAAATTATAATGGATTAGTAAGTTCATTAATCGTAATCTCCCTGTGTGTTTATAAGAATCTTTCTTATTTTAAACATATTATACATGAAATTTGTTAAAGTAAATTAAATACCATGAAACCTACAATTTGATTATCGGCATTATTTTAAAACTCTATAATTAAATAAAGTAGGGGCAGGGGATTTGACAGAGGATTTATCTCAATTCTTAATATTTTGGGTTTTTATGTGAAATGAAAATATCATAAAGCTTATGAGGAAACTATCAGAATATGTTGGAAAATGATGATTTGTAGCCTTTTTAAAAATTTTGTTGGTTTTAGGGGAAACCAAACTTAGCCTTTCTAGAAAGTGTATGAAATATATTTATTTTTTTATGTACTTCCTTTGTATAAATTAGTTGGATTATGGTTGGAAATATTTGTATAATTAATTTAAAAGTAGACTTTTGTAGTTGTATTTGGTTGGCACGGATTTGCCAATGTATGCTTATGTATATCAGATATTACTTGTAGTTTATTCTGATCCTTAGATTTATTTACCCAGATGGTGAGATTATGCTCTGAATTATTTATCTGTTATGTATATTATGGGGCCACATTGATGATACTACCCAAGCAATAAGATGGTTTCTCAATCCTAGTTATCCTCGTCAATGATGGGTATGGATAACTTGATCAAGTGATGTGTTATGAATTTGGTTGATCCGGATTATCTTTAGCTAAATTAATGTTAGATTAAAATTTTAAATTCATATGTTTGGTTTGCTTGTTGTGTGATTTCATAGTAGGAATGCACTTTTATTTATGATACACGTCATGTAGTAGAAGCTTACAACACATCGAGGTACTAGCATGTCTCATCATGAGAGGATATTTTTAATAAATTCACTCAATTAGTATGATAAATGTTAAACTCTACTTTAACTAATAATTATAGACTAATTTTTATCATACTTGGTTGCTGTGATATAGTCATGCAATATTTATTGATATTTAATATTGCATGCATGATGTTAAAGTCCTTTGATAAGTATACCTGGATGGTATGGTTATGTAAGGACTCTTGAATCAAGGACCAAAGCATACTTACTCTAAGATTATGTAACCCATCTATATGTAGATATTATACCTAAGAAGATAATATAGTGATTTGAAATGCTTAGTGGGTTACAAACTAATTGATACCCCTTTTGTATGAGAGTTAAATTCATAGTATGGCCTTATAAGAGGACACAATAATGATGTTGGATGTCAGTAGTCCTAGCCTATACATATTTGATGTAAGTGATAGGGTTGTAAATACCATTGAGTCTTATCTCTATAATTAAGGAATGTATTTAAACATGTATACCTTTAGTAGTTTGGTATAACTACATCTAGCCCTAATTCTATGTATGTAGGTGACATCATAGATATGTAAGGCAGTTTGAGGAGTGAGCATGAGCATAGGAAGACAACTCTATAGGTGTTCCTTAGAGTGATATTTACTATAGATTTTCTTATAATTCTAGTAAAATCAAATAGCCTTTTTATAATATAGTATTGTTATGAAATTTTTTCAATAGGATCAATTTTGTCGCATCTTATAGGATGAACACTATATGTGGTATATTTCACAAGGAAATTAATTATGTAAGTGATTTGAAATTTATATAATAGCATAGTGCTTCTTGAGGTGTTCCTTGAGATTATGTTCTCAATGGATTGTTATTGAATGTATACTCGGATAGTATAATCTCGACTTGCTTTATTTATTATAGTTGGGTGAAGATTATTTTTGGTGTTAATTCAGATACTTAAACACAAAGACCTATGAGAGTATGGGATTTCATAGTGTTTTACAGTATGGAAAATACTTAGAAGGTATATACTATAATTATTATGTCTTAATCCATACCTAAATAAATATAGATGTTAAGGGTGATGATGTTGGGTAGAGTGATCATGAACTATGATAGTATGGGCTATCATATAATCCTTTAGCATAGATGTATATACCTAGTATATACATCTATGCTAAAGGATTATATGATAGCCCATACTATCATAGTTCATGATCACTCTACCCAACATCATCACCCTTAAACAAAAAGACCTATGAGTGTATGGGATTTCATAGTGTTTTATAGTATGGAAAATACTTAGAAGGTATATACTATAATTATTATGTCTTAATCCATACCTGAATAAATATAGATGTTAAGGGTGATGATGTTGGGTAGAGTGATCATGAACTATGATAGTATGGGCAATCATAGAATCCTTTAGCATAGATGTATATACCTGGATGGTAAATATTGTGTGTGTGTGTAGACACACACACACACACACACACACACACACACACACACACACACACACACACACACACACACACACACACACACACACACACACACACACACACACACACACACACACACACACTTACCTAAAATGATTGTTCAAATGATTTTATGATTATTACTTGAGTAATATGTTTATATCTATTAGTTGGACAAATTGTATGCATGCATACAATCTTTCGAGTATAAATGAATGTTAGGTTTGACTATTATGTATTGTATGACTTACTTTTTTTTGTATACTTAGCTTACATATGTGCCTATCATGTGATTTTATTTAGAACTAGGAATATAGATTCCTTCATCATTGTTATTATTCAGTTTATGTGAGAGTGTTGGGTAAGCACACAACCCTAGATAGTAAGGTGTTATATTTGAGTGTATCACTTAGTTGTGGGATTAGACCAAATATTTAGATGCTCACCTATGTCATGAGTAGTTTGTTCCTTATTTGGCTTAAAGTGCTAACCCCTTCTATGGTGACATTTTGTGGAGGAGACCATCACATTTGGAAGGAGAACTACATCAAACCCTAATTTTGAGGAGTGGATATATAGGTTGTCCAATATTTAATGGGGCATCAGGTCTAGATCATTAGGCTAGGAAAGGGTAGACTTGATTGCAGAGCAATCTGAGTAAGTGGTTGATTCTATGTTCAAAGTTTAGTTTAGTTTTTTTTTAATATTATTTTTTCTACGCAAAACTAGGAGGGTTGTTACATGTGCTTGTGGATTTACTTGAAGTTGTTGATTATGTGAATGACTAAAGTATTTTAGCGACTATGGTTGAATGAATATTCAATTTTTAGTTTAAAAAAAAAAAAAACTTGCTACATTTTCTAAGAACAACTAGGTAGGTTGTTACATGGAGTGAAAATCCTACTTTTATAAAATGTAATTTGTATTCATAAATCAAATAATAGGGGATACAAAGTACAAGGTCTACAATGTATGTATATAGAGTAGATATGTGGGGCAAGTTAACTATGTTATAACTATGTAAGTGAAATTGATATACTTGTGTTGTTCTTTTCTATATGCATATGTTACATATTTAACATACATGATTACAAGAGCAGCATTGACTGATGTATATTTATCAAGGAGGATGTTGATAGGCAAGTTTATCTCCTATAAAATGTGATAGTTATTAATGATATGAATATTTAATGTCTAGGATATCTTCAATGACTTCTAATCTAAGTATCCTTTGTTGGTGGCTAACATCTAGTTGGGCCACCTTTCAAATCATGTAGTTAGGTCAGGCTGATACATGGTTGTGATGAGGTGGAGGCTAAAAGAGCAAGTGATTCTATGAATAAATTCCCATGAGGCACACATGACTGTAGGCTATGGAGTGTATAGTGAGATGCATAAGCTACAATCTTAGGTAGCCATTTCACAAAATTTTATGATCAGGCATGAAACTTATGCATAAGTTTATGAGTAAGCTTATTTAAAAAGAGTGTGCATGATTGTGTGAGAGGTGTGAGCTTTACATAAAATAACAAATGAGGAATATATTTGACTGCACAAGGACTATGCATGGATCATTATACAATTTTAACCTCAATTAATTTTATACATGACCTACATTTGATGGTTGTATGCACATTTTTTAGTCATAAAATGCAATCAAGGTTTTTAGGAGACTATATTAGATGAAAGGTAATTTTTGGTAGATCATATAAAACTACAAATGATTATAATAAAACATTATTATAACTTGACTTTAAGCCTATTTTTATTTAAAATTTGGAGCATAAATGGGGATGTATTTCTAAATTTGTCACTTTTCATCACCATTAATGTGTAATCATGTTTCTTAAATAGGATAATCTTTTCCTATCATTATGAATTTTTTTATAAAAAAAATTCCACAAGCACAAATCTACAAAATTCTTTAAAGGTAGTAAAAAAATATACTGTAACAATATGGTATTTGCATTAGAGTAATAATCTCAGTGTTAATATTAACTTGGGTATTAACCTCGGTAAACTTAACCTAAGTTAGCTTGACCCATGTGTGTTATACACTTGAAGTTCCAAGTTTCACACCCACATATATAACTTAGAGTCAACATGGTAGGTATAAATGCACTGTTCATTTGGCAATCAATGTTGGCATTTAGCACATGGTGGTAATTCATTTGTAAAATGAGTTGTATTCACACTATAAAATGAGATACATAACCTCTCCCTAAAATAATATTTAAAAGAAAGGTGTGCACATTGTAATAAGTTAAGCAAATTTAGAGAACAAGAAGCAAGCAAAGAATAAACCATAACTCTAATTCTATCTTACCATATTTGGTTGTTTCATTAAGTGTAAAAGGGTGTTTTTTTGGGGGTGATTTTGGTGATATTGATACACCTAAGTGTGTAAAAATTTTACATGGTATTATAGATAACCCACTAACCCTCCTTCTGACTTAGTTCTTTGTCTAGTCATGTTGCTCAATTATAATCATAGTGTCGAAAGGAGGATAATGAGAGTCATTTTGATGTTTTGGTGGTGATTTTATAATTGGGAGGTCATGTTATATTTTGGATTTAATAAAAAAAAATTATAAAAAATATTTTAGTTGTGAAAGGTATTTAAACCTTTCATTTCACTCAAAATCATCATTTAGAACTCCTGATATGCATATCAAGCTTACTAGTTAATGCACACTTATTGATAAATCTTTATGTTTTGGTGAAAATATGACCATACATATGCATTTTAAGCAGTCAATTTAGTGGGGGTATATGTTTATTTTATTTGTTATCTATTTTACACTTTTAAATAGCAAAGGCTATAAGAGTCTTTCATTATCTATGTAATTACACGAGCCTATGTTGTTCCCCACTCTAAAAAGTCATTAACAAATATCATTATTGATGGGATTTATTTTGGCATAAAACTCATTATAAAGTTCTAAATCTCATTTTAGGGGGATACACACTTAAGGCACTCTTGCAGATCATGCCTTGCATTTGTTTTTGTGTACTTATGGACATTCATACTTTGTCACACTTTTGGTTTGTGATGTGTCTCCTTTAAGGCCTCTTTATTATCCTCTTGAATTATTATTTGGAGACACTTTTAAGGCCTCTTTATTATCACATTTCATTCTTATGTATGTCTCTTTCAAGTCCCCTTTCTTAGTGCCTTACATTCTTCTCTTGATACATCTTTAAGGCCCCTTTATTAGTGCCTTGTATTTATTTTTGTTTGCACTGACTCCATCCAAGTAAGAAAATAATAACTTGAAATATGAGAGTGATTTTTTTACTTTTTTAGAGGAACACAACCCGTCCCCCCCCCCCCCCCCCCCCCCCCCCCCCCATAGCATAAAACATACTATTATTCATAACTCTTTCAAACCATGACTCATTCATACTTTACAAGTTAATATTATAGTTTTACAATAACAAGTTGATCATATGGAACCCATAGCTCTCACACTTGTTTAAAATTTAATTCTTTATTTCAAATATAACATGCAACCATTGGATTCTCTACTAAATTTTGATCTATCAACCACTAAGTCATCTTGTGATCCTACTACATTTGTAGTTACCTTTGTTACAACTCACCCTTTTGTTAATCACATTGTTGATATGCTTACCTCATTTTAGAAGCATACTAATGGTTTTGGTTCCCATATTATCTAAACCATGGCTTATTCTGACAAAGGTCTTAGAAATCATTCACAGTGCATTGTATCCCCCATTTAGCCTATTCATTAGATTTCTCACCATGGCATTGGCTATTGAGAAAGTGCATCCAAATTTTATTTGGGAACATTATGTAGCAGCTTTGCACTAATTTTTGTTTTCTCTATACTTCCATAGGACATTTAATTACATGGTACTCCTACATTTATGCATTCATCATATATTGTACTCATGCATGAGAGTCCTGAGTCATCTTGCTCTTCACTATAACTCTCATACATAAGGGAATTTTTATTAAAGTCTTATTTTCAACTTAGGTAATAACCCATGTAAGTTTGACCAAAATTAGTTTGATCTATGTGTGGTATACACATGGAGTTCCAAGTTGCACACCCACATGTTTAAATTGGATTCAACATGGTAGGTATGGATAAACCATTCATTTGCAACTAATATTGACATTTAGCACATGGTGTTAAACTATTCATTTGCCAACTAAGTTGTTTTAACTCTGCCAAATGAAATCCATAACCTCTCCCTTAAATGTTGTAAAGGGCAAGGTGTGGACATTGTAATAATTTGAACAAGTTGAGATAACAAGCAACAAGCAAAAAATACCATAACTTTGATCGTCTTTCCATATTTTTTATTTTGTTAAGTGTAGAAGGATGTTTTGGTAGAGGTAATCTTGGTGAGATTGATAAACCTGAGTGCTTATAATTTTTATAATTTATATGTAGATACAACATGAAAAACATTCCATGACTTCTTTTAAAGAGGATTTAAGCTTGAATGTGTCCTTTCATCAAACTATAATGTTAAAGAGGATTTAAGCTATCATCTCTCTTCACCAAAAGGTTTTAATGGTAGCTTTCAACTGACTTCAAAATGATATTCAAAGTGAGAGATTGGTGATATTTAAAACCACCTTCTTTAGGGTTAATTTGAAATAATTCAAGTTTTGGTTTACATGACTATTTGACACAAAGGCATAAAATTTTGAATTTTATTACATAAAATTTTTGTAAATTAACTAGTTCAACACATCCTCTATTTATTTTCAACAACTTTAAAGAATTAGAGGAAGGCTTGAAATTTTAATTTAAATGTTGCAAGTCAGAAATGTAACTGATAGTCTCAAATAAAACATACCTATCACTTTGACATTCAATTATTAAATTCAATTTATGTGACTATTGGATTATCTAAATTGAAATATTGAGGGAATAACTTAGAAATATTTAAAATTGAAAATAAGATTTTACAAAAAAAATATGTGGATGGTGTTTTATAATATATTCAAGCTTTAGCTCTGCACCTTACATAACAAATTGGAATCCTTAAAAGTGAATGGACTTAGAGGTAAATTAGTTACAAAAATTTACACAAGTTTTAATAAATATATAATTTAATGTGCAACCATGAAAATTACTAATAATTTTATGTTTACCAATGCTCGACATACAAATTTTATATATATATATATATATATATATATATATATATATATATATATATATATATATATATATATATATATATATATTCACTTTTGATATTTACTAGCAACATACACTTATAAGTCCATGGGAGAGGATGATAGGATTATACAATGATATATTGGATTGAGTATATTTTAAATGATGAAATAATTTTATGTATGTTGATGCTCCTTCATATACTAATAACTATATTAACATTAAATTCAATAAAAATTAAAAAATCAATTAATTTTTTACTCCCATAATTTAATATAAATATTTTTTTTCTCAAAATTGATATTAAAAATGGATGATCCTTCATTTATTAGTGATTATTCTTGACATTAAAAAATGTCTTCTCAATAGAACACATAAATCCATTCAATGCATATCCTAATGTGAAGAATTGTTCTTTCTAATGATTTATTTACCTATTTATTAAGATTACTCTTCTGATTTGTTTTGATATGTATTTAGAATAATCCAATTTAAGGTAAATACTCTTGATCTTGTGTGATCTTTAGGTCCATAAGTCTATTGCATAATTATTTTGACTAATCTTCACAGAAAATGATTATTAGTTAACATTTTTTTATTTAAGTATATGAATTTTCATAGTTAGGTCATCTATGCCATTTAAACTTAATTGTGGATTTAAATATTGGTAATAATATATTTTGTATCGATGTGTATAAGGCATGGGAAAAGGATAATATAAATATTATGGTTATGTTAAACATTTTCCATACATGTCATTTCAATTCGTGTGAATGTCAATTTTAATAATTTTTGGGCACCTTGATTGAATATGGAAGTTAATGTGTGACTAGAAATTAATAACAATTTTATATTATGCAATTAAGTTACTTTAATTATAAAATATTTTTATATTCACTTTTAATAATTATTAAGAGGAAAATATAAATTCAAAATATCTTATTTAAAAAGAAAAAATATGTTTGTTTTGATTATGCATGTTACTTTGATGTTTAACTCACATGATAAATTGTTATTTATGAGGTTCATATGTAAAATATGGTCATATTTTGACATGCAACAAATTACATCCAAAGGCTTTGTGGATTTCAATACAAGGATATCCCAAATGGCTTCTCTTGTGTAGACATATATTTTCAAAAATAAAAATATTTACATCCATACCACTTTACACACCAAAGATGACTAGATGAATTTTATGTATGCATATTTAAAACATTGTAAATTTAGTGATTATCCATCTTCCTTTTCCCTCATGCTTAAAAACTATACATATTTTTTTAAATACTTATTTTCAACAAATGGGCCAAGTAGTTGGTTTGATTTCAAGCCTATGAAAACCAATCCACAACTCATCATAAAAGTGTTTTATAATTATGTTCTGGCATTTGTGTATTCTATTATTATTTATTTTCATATTCTCTTTTCGCAATTTACTCTCTTTCTAGTTGGATAGCTGGGCATAACTTGTGTTGTCCACAAGTGGCCTTATACTTATAATGGTTTTGTTTAAATGTGTATTCTTTAGCATTTTTTTCCTAAGGCCTCAAAGGGTTGTTTAATGATCTATTTAATGTCACCACTAATTCTTATGATTACAAAAATAATAGTGTTTTTATTTTATAAGAAGAATACATTGTTTGTAAATACATTGATTTACATAGTACAGTATATAATATATAGTTATATTACATAAAAAAATCTTATTTACCCCTTAAAAAGTGTTTGTTTAACTAACATACTTAAAAATTGTAAAATATGGAGGAGAATAAAGGATTAGGGTTACTTGAACATTTGGGTCAAAAAAGGAATTCAAGATTTTGTCTAATCATGTTATAATTAATTATATGAAAAAAAAATGTAGCTTACCTTTGTTCATTGATATATACTCTTAAGTACAATTGCTTAATAGAATTTGTAGCTTTAAATGCTTTAAGAAATTAGATTTAGTGTATCAAGTTGTTGTAAATATAAAAATAACTTGAAATAATGAATCATGAATGCAAATAATCATTATCAACAAATAAAAAATGAACAATGACGGATCATTATTTTTTTAAAACATAGAAACCTCAACATGGGGAAAACCAACTAGAAGTGGTAATAAATTAGCTTTCTTGATCTTATCTTAGCCAAATATAATTTATAATTAATATAAAATAAAAATTCCAACAAACTTTGTTTTTTGGTCACTCAACTTACTCTATGCACCAATCTTCCTCCTAAAACCAATTTAATACCTTCTCAGACTCTCACACACTCATGCTTACAATTATATTTATGATAACTATTGATCAAATTTGGGATAAGTCATCACATTATAATTTGTGTTAAAATTCATGGAGGATATATTTTTAAAAAACTCTAATGATTAAATTTGACTAGAAAATATACATTTAGTAAAATTATCTATAATAAATTTAAAACCATTAAAATATATTAATATTTTATAAACTATTAAATATAACTGTAAATGATAATTTATAAATATATTTATACTGTAATTTATAACTATTTAAAATCATTTATTATATTAAATCTCAAAATATTAATGCAGGTAAAAAAGCTCTAAGCATATGTCAAGTCTAGCCTTGATTAAGGTTTATCCCCCACTGTCACATCATCATCATATTGATCAGCACTATGGGATTTTTTATATAAATTTATTGCCTTTGTTTCTTTGGGTTCCACCCTTTTGGTGTTTCTTCACTTATTTAAAAGGATTTCCTCATGAGCTTGTGTCACTTGATACAACTCTACTAGGATAAAGCAATCATGGCGTCAAAGCAATCATGCAAGTTTATTGTAAAAGTTTGCCACAAGTTAATGTATCCATATCTTAACATGATCTTCTTGATGTTTTATTTAATTTTATTGATTTTTATAATGTTTTCCAATGGATGGAAACCCACACCCTTATCAATTATTTTGTGGGTTGTGTCTGGGTCAAATCCATGATTCAGTAGTAGGTTCAAATCAATTAGTCACCCATGGAATTAAGTTGGTTGGGATTAAAAACTTGACTAGTGGTTGAGATTAAAAAATTGATTAAATATTTATCCTGTTTATGTTATAAAACCCTAAACATTACAATACCATTCATAAACATGGCCTAGATTATGTGTGGGGCTCCTTATTGGTCTTATCACTATAGACCCAAGACTTTATTATTTTGGATAAAAACAAGATTAAATTTCTTGTTTGGATAGAATTCCCCCACTTAAACATGTAATTTTAGTCATTTATAGAACAACTAGTTAAACTTATAGGATGGTTAGTTTGTTTTGAAACTGATAATTTTTTTGTTGCATGTCCCAATGTCAAGTTTGTGTGGAGGTGGATCTCTCTCAAGACCTCAATAATACTATTGATATTTAAATTAATAGTCAATAGTTTACATAGAGGGTGTTATACATAAACCTACCTAATAGTTATTTTTGATATTAGACATCAGACCATGTGATCAAATATTTACCCCTTATGGTTAACTCAAGTCCACAACCCAAAGTGGTTGCAGAGCCCACCACTCTTTGATTGGATAAACTAATGGTTGATAGGTGGTGGGTAGCAAAATAATCAGCACAATAAAAACAAATAAATTTATTGGTAATCATAAGATCATGCCTTTGGCCAAAATAACCACTCTATCATTCTCAACCCCAACCCTACCCAATCATACCCCTCAACCTAACCCTAGTTCATCCATGACAAGTGCTACACAAGTTTCTAGTGCATTAATTAAACCACAAGAGTTTTTGTCCTTTAGGTTCTTTTTCTTTCAAATTGAATTAAATTTTAAGGGTTATGGAGTGTAATACCTAGGTTGTTAAAGGGTCTGAGTATAGTAAGTCAGGGTATAAAATATGTAATAAATAGAAATATTGATTTGTGAAAGAATTGAGCGAAATTGATATGCATAATAATATAAATAAAGGACATAAATGAATACTTAGATAAAAATTACTTGAGACAAACGATTTAGAAGCTAAAAACTAGTACAAGAGTTAGTTTGAGTATTGCAAACAAGATCCAGGTGTCAAAAACCCTCCTAGACAATATTTCCCTACCTTTGATAGTAGTGTTGTGGTACTAATGTCCACTTATGGTGATAGTGTCCTCTATATAGGAACTTATTTGATTTTTAGGAACACCTATGTCTGAGTCTGCCAAATTTGTTCCCATATAGACAAAACCTACTTTGTTATTTGTGACCTATTATGATTGATTTTGTATGCAAAACCTAAACCTCCAAGTTATTAGGGAATTTGATTGGCACAATTAGTATATGTGTGGTGTTAGTTGGGTAGGCTAAACATCCTCAATACCCTAATGTGATGAGATTTGTCTAAATACCAATACTTTGAAGAGGGATCAAGCCCGATGTAGTTCTTCCTACCTAAGTGCTAGTGCAAGTGCAAGTGAATCTAGTATTAATCCTAGTTTAAGTGATATGAGTGAGGCTTGAGACTAGAAATTTGTGTATTCTAAGATTAGGATGGCTATAAATGACTGTATGTATAATTAGGGAAGAATGGTGATTAATAACCTTGATTATGCACCACTTGTTCTAAGCTTATTTATGTGTATTTGCATCTGATTTATATCTAATGGATAAAGGGATAAAGGTCATGTATATATATTAATCTAGTGTTTGTGTGTGGTTTTAAATAGGTCTAGACCAACCCTAGGTATCTTTGGAATTTAAAATATATCCATTGGAGATAAAGAGAGGGAAAAGGATAATTGTGCCCAAATAGGACATTAGCATTGTGGCGATAGTGTCTAGTTATGGCACTAGTGTTCAGGTGGTAGAACTCAAGGCACTAGGGGCCTCGATGCCTAAGGAAGGGTCCAGGACTAAATTTAAGATGTCTATATATGTGTGTGGAATATACAAAAGTTATATAAGTGTATAAATACGTCTAGGGATAAGTTATGAATGGGTGGTCTCAAGTAACACTATTGGCACTCAAGTGACATTTTTAGATGACTAAATGTGTGCCCCGCCCATTATTCTAGAAATGTAGTAAAGGAAAATTACTAAGATAAAGGAAAAGACACATAATTTGACTCATGTAAGAGTCAAAGTCTATAAATTTGGATCTGAGTATGTTAAGTGTGTTCCATTACATGTCTCAGTATGAAAACCAATGCATAAACCTAGTGACATCTTATGTGTGTTTGTGTAGATAGTGATCAATCAATAAACATCTTGGAATGAGTTGATGGCTCACTCAATCCCCATGTGTGGGTGGATAAAAAACTCAATCTTACCTTGACTCCATCATTGCCCACCCTTGATTGGTGAATCATGACCTTTGAATATCTTAGATTGGACTAATGGCTTGTATAACCCTCTTATGTAGGTGGTAAGAACTCAAATATAATATGGATTTATCCTTTCCTACACATGTGTAGTAGATGAATTTGTAACTAAATTTTGAAATGTAACTGAAGTAGTATGATTTTAATTGAAACTATATAATATCAGCTCTAGTACTGCTTGGGAACTCTATAATGAAAATCAACCTAGGGTCCTCTCAAGCACTCAAGTATGTAGCTCAAGGACAATGCAATAATGCTAACTATTGTAGATAGATTAAGACATCAATGTGGTGCATACCTTGGAACATGGTGTTTGGTGTGTATAACATAGATAATGACATGGAATTTATCATTCCATTTGATCAACTGGTGTATAGTTGAGCATAAGGAAAAAATGTGTCATGCACATGCCCCTAAATATGATATCTAAACATATGGATTCTAAATTGAGTTATAATAATCTATATATGAGTGTTTGAAACTAAAATAAGAGTGCTCATGCCATGCATGATGCCCCCAATCTGAATAAACTTGTATGATTTTATGCAAAATTGAGCAAAAATTAATATTCTATAACTAAATCTATGCAAACCTAGACTGAAACTACTATGCATTTCTAGTAAATCTAGATTTTTATAATTTTGGGGGTACTAGAAAGTAGCACCACACCTTGGATAGTAGCACTGTGGTGATACTATCCACTTTTGGTGCTAGTGTTCAACTGTGGTATTTTTATACTAACTCTGATATCTGTTTGACTAATTTTCTACTATATTTTTTAAAACTAATCTTGTATTATGTGCCTATATGCTGGAAATTATACTTTGAATGCATTAAGATGGCCTAATTTTTATGATAAACCTCTATGAATGCCCCTTTTTTAGGGTATTTTTTGAACCTATGTAATAACTATTCTCAAAAGAAAAAGCTATGCATTATATGTGTTATCTTGATCATATATGATATCTACATAATAAACCAATTTAATGTGTATACATGAGATCAAAATGTAAGATAATCTAAGCATAAGTTGGTATGTATGGTGTATGTTATATCTAGCATTCACAAGGCTATCAAGATAGATATAACAATGTGAGCATATATATAAACAACAAATTTTAATAATAAAATAAGTAACTACCTAGGGGGATGGGGCATGATGTCCTTTAAGGCACCCAAGGAGGAAGGGGGGATGCATGAGGTCCCTCATGGCATCTAAAATTAGAGTGTGTAACAAGCAAGAGACAAGTGTTATGGCCATGACACATATAGGAAAGCATTCATACATCACACATGAGGTACACAAAGTAGGCAAAGGGGCCATAATATAAAGGACATGGACACATGTCACTAAATCTAAGAAATAAATATATATAAGGACATGTTTAAATGTCCACATACATAAATAAAAATCAAGTTGTCATGGAGCCACATGGAAGGACATGTTAATATGTCTACATACAAAATTAAGAAAACACACATAAGGACATGTGCACATGTCAAAATCATACATACAAATGAAAAGAAGTGGCATAGAGCCATAGACCAATGGCATATTCAAATCCCCTTGAATATATGTAAAAGCATAAAGACACAATAAGGTCTAAATTACTAAATTTAGAAATGAAAGTATGCATAAACATGTGGTACAAATTTGTATAAATGAAAAAATATACATAAATTGAGTCTCGAGTAGTAGTAGTCAAAATGTGAGTAGTGTAAGATGACCAATATCATGATATAAAAATGTTAAATCCATGATATAGATCTTATAAAGATATAACATGGAAATCAAAACTTCTTATAGTATGCCCCTAAATGGGTGAATATTTCAAATGTGGAATTTGTGTATCTGTGTATGTGCCCCTAGTGGGTAGATAGTAACAAATTTGGACCTGTGTAGTAGACCTAGGTCCTTTAAGCATCTACGAACACTCAAAAAGAACAAGTGAAGTATGTATGTATGTATGATTAAATTGACTATATTAAGATAGCTATCATATGTAGTACCTAGAAAGTATAATAAATGTAATATAGAAATGTATATGATCTATTTTATATTTTTTAAGTAAATATTTTTATGTTTTGACATATGATATTATTTTTTGTATTTTTTGGATATAATCTATATACAAGAAACCTAAAAATGAAACTATATATAAGGAGAAAGAGTAAATAAAACTATATACAAGTAGGGACAAACATACTAATTTATGACTCTTGCAAGAGACTCACTATCAAGGTGACTTGTATCAAACAAAGGAAGAATGAATGTGCATGTCATCTAAAAATGTATTTGTGGTCTATAAATTAACTAGCTAAGTGATTTATAGCTGACACTACCTATGAAATAGGGCTAGGAATTTAAGAATCTAGTTAAATTATCCAGTGAATTATTCTTTAAATTTGTGAAGCTAGCTAAACTATCCTGTGAAATTTAGGGTTCTTAGGGACCCATTTGTTAGAAGATGTTAAAGCTGACATGGATGCTTCATGCTAAGACTATTGAGAACTCAATAACAATGATATCAAAATGAAATGGGTAGAGAGAATATCTCTAAAATCTATAATATGTCTCAGACATAGGGGTCTCTCTAATAAGGGTCTCTATGGGAGAGTATGCATATGTGGTAACATTGTATAATTAGACCTCACCTACACTAGTAGTTCAACTAAAATATGTGGTGTAAAAAAAGAAACTATACTTAGAACTATAATTGGTGGTTGTTGTGTAACTTTCTATGGGATATGTAAAGGATACTCATGTGAAAGGCCCTTAACTATAACCACTTGATTAGTATGTATATACTTGAGGCATCTATGTATAGTGGATGGATTGACTCGAAGATGTTATATCTATGGTATACTCTATAACATGGCTAATGTGTCTGCACTAGGTATGACTAAGAACCTAGTGGCCATATATGCTAGCCAAACCTATAATGGAGTATAATCTCCCTAATGGATCCATAAACATGGCCAATAAAACCATGAATAATTGTATTGATCACATAAATTTCCTACTATAAATAAACTAAATGTTGTATAAGTGTAATGGTACACATGTTGACACTTGATCCATTGTTAACCATGACACTCTGAATATGATGATGGTCAATGTAGGCTCGTATAAAGAGTGTATATAAATATAAATCATCATCGATGATCTCTTACACTGAGAAAGTGAAGAAAGGTCTATCTAGCACTATAGTATGATATGCACCAATGATATTATGTAGGGTGTGTGTGTGTCTTTTATTTTATTATAATAAGATGTTGGTTGTGGATGTGCTTGATATGTTTCATGAACACCTAAAACGCCTCTTGCCTCATTATTTATATATTTTGGAAATATATCTAAAAATATTTTCAATGCTTGAGCTTCCATTGGTTTAACTTTAGGTGCCTTTGTAGGTGTGTCCACATAAATGATATTGGACTCTATTAAATCTTATATCTTATGTCTCAAGCTAATGCATTTATTTGTAGTATGGATTGGGGCCCTGTTGGAATCATAGTTATTTTGAAGAGGCATAGTTATATCAACCTATTTGATGGGAGGGAGAGATATGACAATTCATTCCAAGAGTTGTAAAACATGTGCTAGTGATTCTAGAATATTTGTGAAAACTCTTTGTGGAGGAGATGATAAAACTAAACAAGGAGGTGGCTTTAAAGTTGAATTAACTATGGCCTTTTGATCATTATTATTTTCACTAGGTTTCACCTTGTATGGAGACTTATTAAAAAACTTATTAGTTGAATGTGATCCATTTGTGTACTTTAGTTTTCCCATAGAGAGAAGCTTGACTTTCCTTTATTTCACTATGTGGAATGAATCTATGCATGTTAGAAACTTCTTGAATAATATAACCTCATGTAATACTATTAGTACACTTTGTTTGAATATGTCTTAGATCTCTCTATCTATCATGGGGCTAGTCATATTTGCTAATAAAATTTTATATCACAAGACATATTCTATTAGAGGATCATTGGATTTTTACTTAAGTTGAACCACTTGAGCATATGAAACCTTATCAATTATTTTTATTGAAAAGTGTGCCAAAAACATATTTACCAATGGATTGAATGTTGTGATGGACTGATTTGGAAGATCATAAAAGCGTTGTAAGGCATAGTCCTTTAGACTACATGGGAACAACTTAGTAAGAAGATAATCATAGATATATAGTCCAAACATGTTGCATGTAAATCTTGTAGATGGTGCTTTGAGTCACATTTATCATAATATAAATTAAGCTTAGGTGCCACAAATCCATATGGCAAAGTGGTTATCACTATGTGTTGTGCCAAAGGAATATGTAAAATAACGTGAGAAACTAAGGCATGGAATCACCTAGTGGCATCCTATTGAATATATAACACATTAGCTTATAGATCATGGATATCATGTATAAGGGATTTTACATTTGGAGAGGAAGAACTAGCCATAGGAGGTTATTCCATTGTTGAGGTTTTCAAGTTAAAACAAGTTGTTGTACAAGCTGAGTTGCCCCCAAAGTAGGTGTGACAATATTGTTATTTGGGGAGTGGAAGATTGAACATTATTTGATTTTTTCTTTATTTCCATTATGGATTTTAGAATATATGCATTATCATAGGGCTATTCCCAAATTCTATCTCTAAAACTCTATAAAATATCATCCTTAATGACTATAATATTTTTGTTGTTAAACTGGGGGAGAATGTCCTGATTCCCATCTTGTGTATTGTTTTGATCTTGATTGTATTGATCATATTTGGATGAATTATCATTGAATTACACATAATCAAGGTTTGAAGGATAAATGTTTGGGGTTGTATCCAGTCCTTTGTCCATGGTATAATCTCAAACAAAAGGAATCAGAGTATGCTCAATAAGATTTCCACTAAGCCTAGCACTTCTTATGAAAAGAAGATATATAAGTTTTGGAGATGGCATATAACAAATAAAATGAAATTGTACTACTAAAATAGAATATATAAAATTTGAAAATCCTAACATAGCCAAGGGAAATAGGAAAAATAAGGGTACAAAACCTAATAGCATTTAGGGCTAGGATTTGGGTAGTATTCAAAGTAAGTTGGGTTCACCAAATGAATTAACTTTTAAGGGTTATAGAGTATAATCACTAGGTTTTTAAAGGGTATAAAATATGTAATAAATACAACCACTAAATTTTGAAATAATTGAACTAATAGCAATGAAGGACATAAATAAATACTTAACTAAAAATTACCTGAGATGAAGGATTTAGAAGTTAAAAACTGGTACAGGAACTAGTTTAAGTATCGTAAATAGGATTTAGGTGTCAAAATCCCTCCTAAATAATAGTGTCCTACCCTAGATAGTAGCATTTTGGTGCTAGTTTCCACTTATGGTGCTAGTTTCCTATGTGTAATAACTAATATGAGCTTTTGGGGGTGCCTATATCTGAGTCTACCAAGCCTATTCTTGTGTGGATAAACCCTACTTCACTATCTATGATCTATTATGACTAATTTTGTATGCAACCCCTATAACTGCATGTAATTATGGCATTTTATTATCATAAATAATAAATTTGTAGTGGTATTTAGGTAGGGTAGACATCCTCAACACCCCATTGTGATGAGAGTTTCCTATATACTAATACTTTGAAGAGGGATCAAGCCTGATGTAGTTTTCCCCACCTAAGTTTTGGTGCAAGTGTAAGTAAAGTTAGTATGAATTCTAGTTTGAGTTATTTTAGTGAATATTGAGATTATAAATCTATGTGTTCTGAGATTAGAAGGGTTTTAGATGACTATATCCAAAAGTAGTGTAGAATAGGGACTAAAACCATTGATTATCTAGTGATGTATTGTGACTGATTTTGTATGCAAACCCTATAACTCCACATGATTAAGGAATTTTATTGACATAATTAGTAAATGGGTGGTGTTATTTAGGTAGATTGGACATCCTTAACACCCTTCTATGATGAGAGTTTCCTACATACCAAAACTCTGAAGAGGGATCAAGCCTGATGTATTTCTCCCCACCTCAGTACTAGTGCAAGTGAAAGTAAAGTTAGTAAGAATGTCAGTTTAAGTGATTTGAGTGGGGCTTGAGACTAGAAATATATGTATTCTAAGCTTAGGATGGTTGTAGATGATTATATCCAAAATTAGGGTAGAATAGGGATTAATAAGCTTAATTGTACAAAACTTTTTTTGAGCTTGTTTGTGTGTATTTGCATCTAATTTCTATCTAGTGGATAAAGGGCTAAAATCCATGTATATATATTGATATGGTGTTTATGCTATTTTAAATAGGTCTAAGATAATATTATGTGTCTTAAGAATTTGAAATATATCCATTAGAGATAAAAATAGGGAAAATGACAATAATGCCTAAATAATACATTAACTTTGTGGTATTAGTGTCTAGTTATGGCATTAGTGTCTAGGTGGTAGAAATTGATCCACTAGGAGCCTGAATGCCTAAGGAAGGGTATATGACTGATTTGAGATGTCTATGGATGTGTGTGTCTTGCATGAAAGCTGGATAAATGTCTAAATAGGCCCTAAGATAGGTCTAGGGCTAAGCTAGGAATGGGTGGTCTCAAGTAACACTCTTGGCACTCAAGTGACATTTTTAGATGACTACACAAACACAAGCTTCACAACTATTTTAGGATAGTATTTTGATAGCAATTACATGATAAATCCCACCCTCCCCATATAATAAATTGATTCATTATTCAAGGATTCATTTTCCTATTAGTGAGGATAATTATTTTGCTCAGCATGATAGGCAACCTATTGTGCTTATGGACTTTATCATAAATTGATAACATAACACTTTCTTGAGCAACCATTTTGTAGCAATAGAGGGCCTATAAGGCTAAACCATGAACCTCAATGGTTTCCATTAAATGTGTTATCATATAATTTATATGAATTGGAATAACCAACATGCAATTATTTAGTGAGATACAACTACCAAAAGTTCCCAAATATACATATTTAGTGCCTACAAGAAGTTAAGATGATCAGTTTTACTCTATAAATGGTAGTCAACATCATCTAACCCAAGATACTTGTCATATGTCTAGACATGAGGTGGTGCATGGTGTCTTAATTACTTTTATATCTCTTTTTTATGTATATTTTATGGTGGACTGGTGAGTGAACCCATCTAATCATGTTATCTATATGATTTTTAATTTTAATGGGTAGATTCTCAATATTGTTAACATTTATGATTCTAATGATGCTATTGAAAGGACATATATCTAGAAATGGATGACATATTCCATCCCCATGGTCTAATTGGTTATTTATGCATATTTTAGCATGATTAAATCTACAAAATATAAACAGGGGGTCCTTCTAATGAGATAGTGTGTTGGTGAGAGAGAAGCTTGGTTCTATATGTAGAATAAGTTTGGCTTATTTGACCTAAACCACCACTATAGGCATGAATCTCCCATGACATGGTTTACTTGGTCTAAATTTCCCTAAAGAACTGAATGAATGGTCATAATACTATATATGACCTTATTTTATACCAAAATATCTTATCTTTTGCTTATAACTATGATCACCCTATAAGTGTGCTTCCATATGTGATTAGTTTATATCCATAGAGTAACTGGATAAAGTTTTGATGTTCATGGATCAAGATAAGGCTTTAGGGGTTGATGGTTTCCATTGTGAATTATACCAATATATTTTGTATTATGTTGGCCGTGATCTTCACAAAGTCTACTTGAAAGCTCTTTTCCAAGGCTCATTAGGCAAATTCATGAACATGAGTAATATCAAATTTATTCCCAAGACTAGGGATACTAAGATCATTTTTAACTGGAAACCTATCAAGCTTATGAATGTCTCCTAAAATATTATACATAAATATTTAGTCCTTATAATTATGTATATGTTTCCCCTTGTCATTCAATTTGAATAAACATAGTTCATTGGAGGAGATACATCTTGGATAACATCCTAACAAGTTGAGAAGGTATGGAATGGGATAGTACCTCCAAGAAAAAATGTGTTCGTCAAAATTGAATTTGAGAAGGCCTATGATATAATTTAATGTCCCTACATTCTTGTCATGCTGAGATTTAGGGTTTGGCCCTTAGTTAATTTTCCCTATGCAAACCCTTTTCTATGATGCTTTTGCTTGCATTAATATTAATGGCCATCAATCTAAGATCTTTGGGTTATTTTGCTCTATTAGACAATGTTTCTCCCTTGCTCTCTCTCTCTCTTTATGTGCTTATTGTTGATGGGTTATATGCTTATTAAATGACTATACCAATATAGGGATTTTAAAGAGCATTTATTTTCCCATTATTCCTCATATCTAAATCCTTAATGGGAATTTTTATTATGATTATTTTTTTACCATTCAAGATGATGAACATGTGGTTTATAATGACATGGAATACTTCAAAATATTTTTTGAGGTTTTACATCTAGCATTCAGTGGGCTAAAATGTAGTATTATTGATAGAGATATATCCCTCTACCTTCTTGGCTCGATGCATGTCAATGGAATGGATTTTACATGGTGAAATGTTTAAGTTAATAGGTATTCCCTTTGATTTTAGGCCTCTCTAGTTGACCTCTATAACTATGAGGTCTTTAGGGTTGAAAAAACATTATCCTATTGGATTACTAAACCTCTCTCTCTAGTTGACAAGTTTCAAATTTATTTTAGCTAATCAAGTTTATTATTTTTCTTTTTGGGTTCCTTAAAATTAAGCTTACAATAAGATGGAAAAACTACTCAGATATTTCTTGTGGGCCAGCTTAGAAGGCAACAAATGTTTCAATTAGGTGGCACGAGACATTTTATACCAACCCAAGGAGCCTAGAGGGCTTGGGATGATTGACATAGCTAAGAAAGGCCTTGATTTATTTACAAAGTTGATTATTAGAGCTATAGATAGACAAGAGGCCTAAAAACTTATTCTTATAAGTTAATCTCTTCAAGATCCCCTTAGCATAAGAAAGTCTACAATCAATGATTTCAAACCCTACTAATTACCCAAACCACTATTAAGATCATTGGGACCTTTGTTTTCAAAATCATTTAGAAGGAATGCAAGAATATCAAACCATGGTTGATTTATAATGGTGATGGGTTCATATATGGCATATCTATCAATTCCCACTCCCTATGGTGGTCCCATGTTATAACTATCAATGAGAAACATTTTGTTAAGGTTCCTAGAATTAAAGATCTAAGATTGTATTATCGAGTCGTTAAGATTTTGAGGTATATTTTTCACAAATGTATCAAATATTGGCTCACTTGAGAGGTACTCAAGACTAATTTTAAGTTAAAAACCCATGATTTTGAATTTTTTATTAAAAATTACATGGTGATGCCAAATTATGTCTTGCATAAAATTGGTTTCACCGAGTCCCCTTGGTGGTGGAAGGACTGAAACTATTCCATGTCCACACCTATGATTTGATACAAACCCCGACATGGCTATCATTAGATTTACCCTTTTATTCCTCTTTAGGAGCTATTCAATAGGTGGTGGCACCTTACCAAACCCACTTTATATTGGTTTTATATTGATATCCTGGTATACAACTAGGTAGAGTTGGTCAATTATATTTTGTATGGAGTTCTTGAATTTATAGATATGGATCAAGTAAAAACATTGTAAACTCTCTTTTCCTATTTGGGATACCATATAGGTGACCCTAGCAAACTCATTGTGGCATTTACTACATCTAGTCAGTAGGATAACATGTAGAAATTATCATTCTATTTGACTTGGATCTATTATTAGACTAAGTTAAAACTGATTATCTCCCCTAAAGTAGGGATGTTCTTGTCATATATAATCTTGACAACAGGGGAATCTGAACCTCATTTATATTTGAAATAGATTTAGTTCCATAAAATATATTCATTAAAGCCATTCCATTTTTTATGACAGACCTAAATTTTTAAATAGGAAAGGAGCTTATATTTCTCTTCTTGATAAAGTTAAAAGGATTAGTAACCCAATTCTATATTATGTCTCTAACATCATGATTTTTAAACCATTGTATAATGACCTATTGATTATAAATGATGTTATTGTGGGCCAATTGGTAGTAATTTTAAAATCCAATGCCAAATAGATATGCAACTACCACTTTAATTCTAGGTGTATGCAACATGCCTTGTGTATGAGATCCTATAGTGATTAAATTAAAAATGAAATCAATACAAGGAAATACCTCTAGTTCTTTTATTTCCTTATGAAATTTTGTTACTTGAATGGCCAATAGGTTGTCAATGTATTCTCATTTGTTAAGGGGTAAATTATCTTCATCATTATATTTGCGTATTGATTTTATTACTTTATATATCACCAAATAATGGGAAAACTACCCTCATAAATCTCTTTAATAAAAATTTATATCTATGTATTCCTAGCTTGTCCCATAATAAAATAAATATGGATCTGGAGTTTGGTTTAAATCTACCATTGCAATAATCATCTAAATATAATACTTTATTTTATATAAATAACAAAGGAATAAAGGAGTTTTGAGTGTTCAATGCTATAAAATATTCAATTTAAAATGATGCTAAAATTAATTTGGGACCAAAAAAATGCATTGGTAAGTGTCGAGTCCAAAGTTGTAATTGATAATTCATGAGGATTAATTTCTCCTTTTTTAAGTCCATGATAGTTGTATTTCTATTTAGAGTTTTATTTTATGACTTATTATTTAATGGGAACTTTCTTAGATTGATGTAAATTTATCATGGTTTAGAAGCTGAGCCATCAATTTTATAGTTGTTGACACCCCAAATGTGACAGTTGAAGCATTTGTGTCTTATCTTCAAAACTATAAATGACATGTGGCATAAAATCACAATATTATATTCAAACTAGGTATGTTTTACATATACTTATGGCTAATTATACTTAAGAGGGACACATGGCATCATTTCTCTTCATTACATTCATTCAATTTCTTCTCTATTAATCTAAAATCTTGTGTGTGAAGGTGTGAGATTGAGACACATGGCATGATCATGTATAGTCACATCATCACAGACTTATGTAACTTAGAGTTTTGAACTTGTATTTGTGAGAGTGCAAGGAAAAGACACATGCCATCTTTTCATAATGTCATACCATTTTAGATTCTTGTAGCTAAACCCTTTTAAACTTTAATATGTGAGAATTTGAGGATTGGGCATGTGGACTATAGATTCATGATAAATATAAAATTCTCTCAATGTCACAAGGTTGGATAAGCTATATTTCATGCATCACAGTGGGAGTATGAAAATGTGATGCATAAGAGGTGTGAATAACCTTTTCACAATAATACTTTGTGAGACTTTGAACCAAATGGATCAAATAGTCATTTTAAATTCCATGTGAGTAGCAATAAATATATGTGAATGCTCACTTAAGATTGTGATTTTAATTTTATACTCATAGAATAGTAAAGTTTTCTTTGTTAGATAAGATAAAATCAATTTAGTGCAAAATTTGACTCTTCCATTTAAACCATTACTAGCTCGACATAAACTTAAGCCAAAGTCTCACAAAATGAACATGATTAACAAACTTTCATCTTCAATTTGATCACAAGTCTTAGGATCATGAAATAAATAGAGACCAAAAGATAAAAAATGGAGACACAAATGGGGTGTAATGGTCACAACATATAGTTTTGTCACATACACCAATTGTCATCTTTCTTGCACACTATCACTAATGGAGAAGAATATGAACTCTTATTATGATGATTAATAACTACTTATATCTTCTCCTATACCATCCTCTCTATCTCTCTCTTTTTCATATACAAGTTATTTGTAAGGTCTCATATTATGTGGTTTACTCACTAGAACAAATTGACTGGCATGATTATGATCTCTTCTAAAAGGAAGACCTTATGAAATATCACAAAAATATAAAGAATGTTTATCCATGACACCTTGAATATTTGGAGGTGCTCATGTATGTGATTATTTTACTTCTAATGAAATTAATTATACCAAAAAGACCATTGATCCATTTTTAATAATATTTTCCATTTGATGATAACTTACCATTGTAAGCTTCTCAAGTCAAAATTCTCTCTTTTATAATGAAAACACATCAAAATATCTTATAGGTTCATCTATATTATGAAAAAATTAGTGAGCCATTTATATTTTCTCCCCCTATGAGAATGGAAAACATAGGACTAGTAAAAATATAGTCCCCCATGTTTATTTTAATATTATACCTTTTTCCTAAAAAACTAACGGTACCACCATTAAAAATAATGACTTGAAATTTTGGATTTAGAAAAATAAAATTATTCAAACATGTGGCTAACTTGTTTTTGATTAAATTGTGTATACTTCTTAAATCAATTAACATTATCACTCTTTTCTTCTTCAAATTTTCCATAACCTTAAGGTTTTATGGAGTACTAATCCATGATAGTATATGGAAAGAAAGGGAATGTTGTGAACCCTTTGATACTTCCTTTGGTTCCTTTTCAATTTCAATTTATTATTCATTGGTTTCTCCTTTAATGTATAATATTTTATTTTTGCACATTTAAGTCTTATATAAATTTTACTATCACAATTAAAACATAATCCTCTTTCCCTTATTTTCTAAATTTCTCAATTTTTTTATTTGGCCAATTGAGGAAAGGACTATGTTAGAGGAATATGATCTTTGTGTTTTACAAAATGGTGTATAAGTGTTTAAAATATTATTTAATTTAATAAAAATAATGGTGCAAGTGAGATCTAAGATAAAAAATAGTAAATTTAACCTACCCTAGTGTTAAATTGAAATGCAAAAATTAAATCATTCATAATTGAAATAGGGAAAGAGGAAAAAGAATGGTGTTGGCATGAATTTAAGTCTCCTAAGGTGTATAACTAATTGGTGATGTTGTAAAAATAGAATAGACTTATATAGAATACATCTTAGGTATCAGGCCATGTTTTCTGATGATGACCACTTTTGGCTATCATAAAAATGATACTTTTACTAAAATATGGAAATTAGATATGAATATGGATATATTGATTCTTCAAGTATATTTTTTTATAATATTTCATCAATAATATAGGTCTAGTAATATGTCTTTGCTAAGAAGAATTAAAGTGTGTAGTCTTCAGATTCTCTTCACCTTAATGTTAACCATAATTTGACATAATGTTACAAAAGACTAAATAAAATGTGCAAGGTAAGTGTCTTGAGCCCCCTTGAGGGTTGTAGTTACATATTCCTCATGCTCATAATCATGTCTCATAGATTTATATGCATGTGAATGACCCAAGCCCAATGATAAAAATGAATTTACCTTCTCCCTAATATAATTAATGAATACTAGATGATCCATAATGTAACCTTAATTTTATACTGGTATACAACCACAACATGTTGAGGGTAGAATATGATCAGTGCGAAATATCATTGACAATTTTCCAATAGATTAATTGAATACAACTTGATAAATTGGTAGATAATATATTCTCATATTAATGCTTGATGATAAATAGTTTAGATTATATGTATATATATAAGCTCCTTTAAAATTAAAATGTGGACACAATTATACATAGGATCAACACAAAAATATTAAGAACTGATAATCGAGGCATGATAAATCAACATATGGTGGCATAATTGACCTAAAGGAAACTTGACCATTTTATTGAACTACCAAAATTAATTAAACCATTGTCAATCACCACAAAAAATGGCCAAGTTGGGAAAAACTATGAAATAAATATCTAGCTAAATTGAAGGATGAATGGATGGATCTTGATGTAAAAAACTAGCATATCTAAAGTTATTCATGGGAAAATGTGGATGATGGAAGGATATGAAAGGTCCAGTATGAAGGGAAAGTGTACCAAAAAGAGGCAAATATAAGCATATAAATCAAATATACTAAAGTATGACAAAGACACCACAATTACATGACTTGTAGCAAAAATATTTGTCTATACAATACCCTGATTTTATGTGTGTGCATGCATATGCATCAAATTAAAATAAAAATGAAAAATTAATACTTTAATACTACATTAGAAGGATTGAAGATGAAACATGAATTTATAGAAAAATGTCACCCATGCTCTAATATTAATAAGTTGAATGTACCTAAATGTATATGGAAAATTATAATAAATATATCAATGTCATGGTAAATTTATAATCTATATAACTAAATGAAACTAGAAATAAGGTAAGGAATGGATCTACCAAATAGTATGAGAATCATATTTTCACTCTTGAAACTTTGAAACTAAATCTAAAAATTGGAAATTGAAACTAAAATTTAAAAATGGTTCCTTTTTCCTTTAAAACTCGGTAAAAACTATATTTATTGATCATATAAATAGACACATGGTAACTATTAGATCCACTTGGTCTCACTTGGTCACACGTGGTCTCTTTGAGTCCCATTGGTTTAACTAGTGTTTCAGTGAATTTCTTGCTTATTATGGAGAAAAAGAAAAGATGAAACTAAGTATAGGTATGGTTGAAAAACCTGATTGATAGTGTGCACATTGAATCAGAAGATTGTGAAGAGCTCCTAAGATTGGAAGGATGACCTATAGATAAGAAATCACTAAAGTAAACTTATTAATTAGATAGATAATTGAGAGGATTGCCTAGTGATAGCTAGATATCAAAAGAGAAAGCTTCCTTAGGGGCTATCAATCCACACATTTTAAATAATTAAGTTTATAAATAAAAAAGAAAGGTACTTGCATCAATAAATCAAAAGGTACTAAAATTGAATACAAGAGTGCTTGCTAAGAAAATAGACTATAAATGATTGGATTAGTGATAAACTAATTAATACTAATGCTAAAGGGTTGGGATTGATCTCAAGAAATCTGAGAGGGGTCTATGAACAAGTAGGAACATAAAAAATTAGGTTTTATTGGGTGTAGGTGGGTGTAATTAGCTTGTTGGTTTTGATTGCCATAGTGACCATCAGTAATTGGGGTGACCATCGGTTGTTAAGGTAACCATCAATGGTTAAGGTGACCATCAATAGTTAAGCAGACCATTAGTGGTTAATTCAACCATCGATAGTTACTATGTGAAGATTTGGGTTGATAAATTGCTAATTCACAAAATCCAAAAGATGGATTTTAAGAGGTGGATAATGTTTGGGTTGATCGCAAAATGGAAATAAAGTAAATGAATGCTGAGAATAAAGTACTTGTCTTACCAGAAGTTGATTGGGTGGATGGTTGAGGCAGTTGGTCTATGGGTAGAATCTAACTTGATTATAGCAAATTAATGGTACCTAAAGGCTTGATAAAGAGGCAGTGAAAATTTTCCTCTTTGATATGATTGTTGAATTATTAGATTGTTGATGGTGATTGACCTACAAGAAAGAAACTCCTAGATACACAATTTCTTGATGATAATTATAGATGACTTTTCACCTCTTTACTCCTCTCTTATTATAGGCATAAGTAAGAGGTGGAAGTGAAGGTTCAACTAGGCTATCTAATTATAGATTATCCATGTAAAGGCTCATAATAGGATTTAGACAAGCTATAATTAGAAAATCAAAGTGGATGGTTTGCATGCTTTTGGTTAGGGAGGTAGAACTTGACCATCAATAGTTAGGGTGATCATCGATGGTTACCCTGACCATCAATGGTTGAGTGCTGAGGGGAAAAAGGGATAAAAGGTAGGGTTGGGCTAGTTAAGTTAAAATTTACTATGGGATAGATTGATTAGGGGTTAAAAGGTGATATTGGTCCTAAGGGGGTCCTATGGTATTCCATGGGAATTGTGACATTCAAAATTGTGGTGTATAGATTTTTGGTGTCTATATTTTGCCCCCTTTTATTATGTGGATTTGGATTAACAATATATAAAACAAAAATGGATTGCTAGTTGAAGGTCTATAGATTACCCTAAGTATAGGAGGAGGTGTTCCCCCTAAAATTAAGAAGTGATGAGGTAAAGCATAATCAAGTACAAGTTTGACAAGTGGTTGATAAGGAGTCACTAGGTGGTGACAAAAGGTGGGTGGGCATTCGAGACACAAACATGCACACAAAATGTGACTAAGTGTGATATCCAAGATCACACATAGATTAAGGTTACCAATGTTGGTAAAAATAAGGTTAGTTCTATAGGGACAAGTGACCAATGTACCATGTGACCACATTTAGGCATGGTAATAGGGTACACCTACTAGTCATTTAGATATGTCAGTGTTGTCATGGGTATTCAAGGTAGGAAGTGCTCTTATGGAAAACATAAATAGGGTAAGTATCATGGGTATCTGAGGTAGGAAGTACTCTTGAAAGACACTAGCGGGTCAGGTAAGTGCAAGGTGGTGCAAAATTTGAATGGTCAACATGGTAAAAATGGTTGGTGTGACCAAAAAGACCACTTAAGGTCATCATAAAACATGTGACATTTTGGGTTGAAAATGGCCAAAATTGAGATGGTGGTGGCCTAATGGGTGGTTAGAGAAGGTTAATCTCCAAAAATTTCAATTTGGGTATGGGGGAGATTAGGTTGATTTCCAAAATGTGGTTTTCAGGTATAAGTGCCAAAAACAAAGTGTGGGATCCTAACCATCGATGGTCAGGGGTTCCTTAGAGTTGATCTTCGATGGTCACCCTGAACATTAATGGTAAGGGGAAACCCTAAAAACATAAAACATAAAAAATGAAAATGAAAAAATAATTTTCACTTTTGTTTATATAAATTTTATGGTTCAAAAAATGGAGTCCATAAGTGCAAGTTATGCCCAATCAAAGTTATGGTCAAACTCGAAGATATGGCAATATAGCTCAACCCAAGTCATTAATATTTGTAAGTTATACCTTATTAAAGGGGGATAAAAATATACCATCATAAATTAAAGAATAATTATCACTCCATATTTTTAAATGTGATGGATAATTTAAAATCCCATAAAAATTAGGTATTAGATGAATTCTGCATTTTTTACTCTTGTGATTTATTACTTTGGCATGTAGCTGAGAGGTTCGACTGAGTGATTGTTGAGGTGGAGTTCATTGACTGGGTGAGCATATTACCATTCATGATTAATAGGGAATATCGATGCATGGTGTATGAGGGAGTGGTCGATCAGTAGGATATAGACTCTAACCTCATTAGTGATCAAGGAATAAGCTAGGGGGTGTATTAAATTTGGATAGTTAGTTGATTAGGTTTGTTATCTAGTTAAATTGGTTGCTTTGGTGATAGAATTAGTAGGTTTTGTTGGGGATATGCCTTAGGTTTATGTTTTGGGTAAATTAGGAGAATTGAACCATTGAAATTAAAATTAGAAGGAAGGTGTAGGAGTGGATAAGTAGTAAGGTAGGATTTAGGTGTTTTAATTATTGAAATGTGGTTTTTTTTGGTAGTTTTAGGTAGGGAAGGTTAGGGTTTTTTTATCAGTGGTTGCATATAAAGACCATTGATGAATACCCTGAGATAGAGGGCAAGTGTAACAACAAGATAGGTAACACCACTAGGTTTCACTCCTATATCCTGATACCTAGCTACAATAGAGGATTTATGATATTATGAGGCTATTATTCTATCATAGTTTCTAAATGAGCTTAGATGGGGGGAGTACAAATCCAATCTAGTAAGTGGTTTGACTATGGATACTCTAGGATAGTGGGCATATATAGTTATTGGGCAAGTATAGGGCACTCTAGGAGGATCATCACTTGGTAATTATGCAAGAGCAGGAGGGGACAGTGGTAAAGTATAGGGCACTCTAGGAGGATCAACACCTAGTAATTATGAAAGTGCAAGAGGGGCCAGTGGTAGTGGTGCCCTAGGGACTTGATCTACATGATGTATATTTTATATATGTTTTGATTTTTGATACCAGCCTACATGCTGATGATGTAGGATGTATATGAGAGAGAGAGAGATTACACACATTTATTACATGTATCATTGATGTGGACACATATTAATTTTATTAAACTCATGAGCTATATATAAATATATATACATATACATATATGTACATATACATACATATATATATATATATGTATGTATGTATGTGTGTGTGTATACATATATATATATGTATATGTATATATGTATATATGTATGTGTGTGTGTGTATGTATATATATGCGCGCGCACACACACACACACACACACACACACACACACACACACACACACACACACACACACACACACACACACACACAAACACATGTATATGTGTGTGTGTGTGATTTTGTTTATTGCTCATGCATATGTTTATTATAATTTGATGTTCATGCTTATTTTTCATGGTGTGATGATTGGCATTTGGTGTTTATGGCCTATGATGTGATGTTTATATTGCTTACTATTTATGTTTATACTATGGTTGTGTAGACACTGATATATGCTTAGCTAGGCATCAAATGGTTTGGATTTATGGTTATGCTAATGACATGCTAAATTTTAATGTGTATACACTTCATTAGTAGACTTTAGACATGTGGGAATAAATGGTTGATATGCTTATGGATGTTATTACTTCATGATGTTGGTTGTGGTTATGGTTGTTGTTTATGGTTATGTTAATTATTTTTGGATTTCATTATGTTTAGACATGTTAACATTGAATTTATTACTTATGGATGTGATTATCATGTATGGTATGGCAATATGGATTTTTATGATTATGCTTTTGATCATGAGGTTTTTATGGCCATGATTGTTATTATAAAACATTTAGGGTAGGCTAATTAACAACCTTAGATAGGAGAATAGATAATATAGTCAAGAGGTGAATGCCATAATGAAAATATGAACTAGACATGATAGGATAAGTAGAGAGCATGATGCTTCTTTGTTGATAGGGACCAAAATAAAAACTGAAGTTGGGTTGACTTAATGAACATAGTCCCTTTGAATGCTTTGTAATAGTATTCGTTATTTGGATAAAAAGGTATCTTAACCACATAATGTTAAGTAAGCTCAAAAATCCCTTACATATAGTGTTAAAGGGAGATGGGTAGAAATTGAACCTTGTTGTGATACTAGAAAGCCTTCATTTTAGGTTTCTAAAATACTAGTGTAAATAAGCCTATGCTAAGCTATGTATACTAATTGATGCGGGAAGTCTACTTATGGAAGTTGATTGTGGCCTCTACCTTATCTTGCTATTTAAGATCCGACTGTAGATTTCAAGGTAATTTTACTTTTGTTTTGATTGTGATAATGGTTCTTCTACTAATTATTATATGTGGGAAGTTGATCGATGCGGGAAGCCTCTAAAAAATTGCTATACTTTTGACAAATGCTTACTAAATCATCCTTCAAGGGATTGGTATAAGTTTATGTGTTGTGCCTAATATTTTTTTATAGTTATCCTTCAAGGGAGCAGTCCACCTTATGTTTTAGTAATTTCAAATAAAATTTATACATCTAACCTTCAAGGGATTAGTCTGTAAATTCTAAGAATGACCCATGATTGTTAGTGATAGGTATTTTTTTAGTTGGCTTTGATTTTTCTTGACATAGACTTATTTATGTTGGCTTAGTGGTTCACCTTCATGGCATCAAAACCAAGAGTACAAGAGGGTTAATTAGTTATAAATAGGTTTAGGTGATAATGATCATAGGGATCCATCCTAGAAAGGGGTGGAAAGAACCATGAGAACCATGCCATGGGTAGAGACGTGGTACCCATTGTTCAAGATTAAGATATGTCGATGATAGATAATCACATGATTCATTGTTAATAAATTTCCCCTAAAAGGGGGAGATGAATGTGGGTGGATAATAAGGGATGAGCTTAAGCTAAATAAAAGGTGAACTTAATCCTTCCTAACAAAAGAATGAATGTAGGTGTGAAGCATTAAGGGGCTCAGGCTCTAGGTGGCCTTCAAGTGAATACAATCGATAAGCCCTTAATTCATACTTGTGGGTTATGATATAAGGTCCAATCCAATTAAAATCAAACTTGCCTTGCTTGATTGTCTCCATATTAGTGACATGTTTATTTTATTTTAAGATGAGGTCTTCAATATTGAATTCTCACACTTTAAGTTGTTTTTTATAAACACACTTGATGTGCTCTTAGTAGATACGAAGATGGGTGAGACATCAAGCTAGGATAAATGGTGTTGATGATAATCATTCTCTAAAATAAGCTCCTATAAAGATATACAAAGAGAGGGGATTTGGACTTCAAGAGGCAAGACAACCTCTACTCCAAATACAAGAGAAAATGGGGTAACACCCATAGGGGTTCTAATGTTGGTGTGATATGCCCATAAGGTGAAAGGGATATGCAAATGCCAATCCTAACCTAATTCACTAACCATTTTAGTTAGCATGTTATTAATAATTTTATTAGAGGCTTCTACCTATCCATTAGCTTGAGGGCGATAAGGTGAGAAGAAGCTAAATTTAATGCTTAATATATCACATAGACCCTAGACTTGCTTATTCTTAAAGGACTTACCATTCTTAATGATAATCTTATGAGGGACACTAAAGCGATAGGTGATGTGATGATTGATAAAGTTGACAATCTTATCCACTTTGGTTGAGACTAGAGGAATAACCTCTACCCATTTAGTAAAGTACTTGATCATGGTGATAATTGAATGGTACCACTATTAGGAATGGGGATTAATTCCCCCAATAAGGTCTAGATGCCATTGTGAAAAGGGTTAGAAATTGGTGGAAACACGAAGGCCATGGCTAGGTGCATGATGTAAATTGGTGTGTTGTTGACACTTGACACACTTTTTCACATAATCATAACAATATTGGTTAAGGTTGGTATAGTAATAGCCAAGATGGAAGATGAGCTAAGCGATAGTGAGGCCACTAAAATGACCCCGATAAATACTATTGTGTGTTTATTTGATAATGTGAGAGACTTCATGACTATGTAGGTAATGGAAAAGGAGGCCATTGAAGCCACATTTATAAATAATCCCTCTCATAATGGTATAGTATGAGGTACTCTAAATAAATTCTCTTCAAGCACTCCTGAAAAGGATAAAGGGAATAATGCCAAGGTTTAGGTAGTCAAAGGTTTGTTAGTACCAAGATCAGGTTGGGTCTCCTCCACATTGAAAATGGTGGGAGAATCTAGCTTGTTATAAGATGGTTGGGTAAGCCTATAAATAATGATAGATGGATTAGAGTTTGAGGGTGCAGTTCGGATCTATCAGGTAAGGGAAGACATGGTGTCGACAAACTTATTGGTAGATCATGGGGTTGATTAGATGTGGTAGTGTTTGAATGATGCTAGGATGTTTTCAGCTAGTTGCTTGTACTATTACAAAACATCATTCTTACACTAGTAAGAGCCATTGATTTGACTAACCAAAAATTGGGAGTCACCAAAGATATTGATTGTTTTGACTCTGAGAGCTAAGGTAGTTTGAAGGCCTATCACTAGGGTTTTGTACTCAACCATGTTATTGGTGCATTAAAAATCAAGCTTGAAGGATATAGGAAGGGGTTTACCATAAAATGGGATAAAGAAGATATCTGCTCCCCCACCATTTTGATCCATCAAATAACATGGTGACTTGGTAGGTGAAATCTATTTCAGATTTATTCATGATGGACTTGTAAGGGAACTCAAGGGGAGGAAGTTGATTGTCTGCTAACAGTGCATCAACCAATTGGTTAGTAATGACTTACCCCTTAATATATTTCTATTAAAGTAACTCAAGGTCAAACTCTACTAAGAACATGAGCCACTTGGCCATATGCTAGTTTTGGTATGGCTTAGAGTGCATGTACTTGAGTGGGTCGGTGTTGTTAATGATATAGGTTTTATGGTTAAGAAGTTAGTGGCAAAGCTTTGTGGCCATGAAGACTAAATCTAAGTATAATTTCTTAATATGGGTATATCAAGTCTCATATTCCACAAGTGTGTGGCTAATATAGTATACGTCTTGCTCTCTATGTTGTTCATCTCGATGAGCTAACATTTCCCCTAGGGAATGGTCACTGGCAGAGATATACAGGTAGAAAGGTTGGTCATCCTTAGTAAGGGTGAGGATAGTTGGTGATAGAAGGTACTCTTTGAGTGAATCAAAAGCCTTTTGACAATCACTATTCCAATTGAAAGAGACATCCTTATTCATAAGGTGGTGTAAAGGTTAGCATCGATTTGAAAGCTAGGAGATGAAATAATGAATGGACTAAAGTTTTCCCTATAGGATATGGAGTCGCTTAAGGTTGGTGGGAGGAAGCATGTCTAGAATTTATTTGATCTTGGTGGGATCAACTTTGATTCCATGAAGAGAGATAATGAATCCAAAAATATTTCCTAAAAAGACCCCCAAAATGCACTTTTTAGGGTTGAGGTAGATATGATATTGGATAAGTCACTTGAAGATGATCTTAAGAATGGCCAAGTGATCTTTTCAGAGTTTGGATTTTTTGAGAAGGTTATCCATATAGTCCTCTACAATATTATGGATAAGATAATGGAAGATATAGGTCATAACACATTGATATGTTTCACTAACATTCTTTAACCTGAAAGGCATGACTCTATAGCAAAAGGTTCCCCAAGGAGTAGTAAAGCTAGTTTTATGCTAATATTTGGGGGAAATTAAGATTTGATTGTAACCTGAGAACCCATCTATGAGAGATAACATCTCATGGTTGACTATAATATCAAAAAGATAGTTTATGCTAGGTAGATGAAAGTCATCTTTGAGACAAGTGAGGATGAGGTCATGAAAGTCCACACAAATGCATAGTCCCCCTGTGGCTTTAGTGATAGGTATGACATTTGAGATCCATTGGGGGTAGTCAATAGGTTGAATGAAGTTTATAGATAGGAGACTCTAAACCTCTTCTATGACAAGAAGGGTTATATGAGGATACATGCATCAAAGTTTTTGCTTGATAGGTTTGGCATCACGGTGAGTGACTATGTTATGGGTAGCAATGGTGGGGTTGATCCTAAGCATATCACTATAAGACCAAGTAAAGGCTATGCTATAATTTTGGAGGAAAGAGAGGAAGTACTAAAGTTTTTTTATAATTAATGATTGGCCCAATTTGACAATATGGGGGTTATTTGAAGTACCCAAGTTTATATCTATAGTGGATTCATTCAACATGGTCAAAGTCTTAGGAGGAATAGATTTGTGGATTAAATAATGTAGAGCACCAAGGTAGGTGAGGATAAAATCATCATCTTGACACTAGATAGTGTTAATGGTAAGAGAGTCTTCTCCTATCATTTTAGGATGGATCAAAGGGATGATTATGGTTGCCCCCTCCTTTTAATAAGTTAGGGGTCCAATGCTAACCATGTTGATGAAATAAAAAAATTTAGGTGGGATGATTTCATCATCCTCACACCCAAGTAGAGGCAAGGTAAGTAAGGAAGGGGTATCTTCCTCAATAATAGTAGTGGTGGGTGTTTTAAGTTGCTTAGCTTTCATCTTATTAGGCAAGATGAAACCAAGTCCATGATTCTCATGTGGCTTCTTGGTTTTTATGGTGACCAATTCATGTGGGCCATGCTCATATCATCCAAGATCGAAACCTTGTCAAGCACACCAATGGAGGTCTGTCTTATAAAAACTTGGTTTATCAAGGTAAGAGAAACCACTAGTAAATGTGTGAGGTAAAAGATGGGTAGTATAAGCATCAAGGTATTTGTCAAGTCTCCCATAGATAAAATGGTTTTGATGGTTGGGAGGTACAAAGGGAATGACAATTCTAATATTGGGGTCATATCCCAGCTGGTTGGTAAGTTACCCATACTCACAAGGAGTAAGGAAAGTGTCAAATGCTAAAAGATGATACTCCCATAGTGAAAGTTAATGGAACATGAATTCTAAAAGTTTTATGATGTGGATTTGGTGTGAGGGTATGGAGGAGCTAGTTTATGCCTCATCAATAAATGGAGGTATGATATCCACTTTGGTAGTTGAAGGTTGTGTTTTAACTATTGAGGGTGTGTTGGATGAGGGTATGAGGACATCATTGGGGTGATAGATCATGTTGCATTTTGAGAAAGGACTTGGGTTAACTTAGATGGTGATGACTTGGCCTTCATTTTTAAACTTAATATAATGGTGGAGGGTACAAGGAATGCAACCCATGGAGTGAATCCAAGGTCATCCTAATAAAATGTTGTATTGGAATTCACCTTCTACAACATAAAATAGTTTAGGGAATATGAAGGGTCATACATAGATATGAAGGATGATAGTTTCCAAGGTAGTGGCCATGGTATCATTGAAGAAATGAAGGATAGTTGAGGATTCAGACATGACATTATTTGACAAGTTGAGTTGATTATAGGCATGAGAGGAGATGATGTTTATATTATCTCCCCCATCAATCATGACCTATTTAATGTGGGTTTAGTTGATGTAAATAGTCATGAAGAGAGGAGGATTTGGGTCTTTAGGGTGGATGGAGGGTATTTTAAAATCCTTAATGGTAGCAAGGCTGGAAATCTAAAGGGTACTGATAAAGGTGGCTAGAGTTTGGGGGTCCTTAGGTTGGACCTCAATGGATTTCAAAACTTTTATTAGTGCTTGGTGGTGGTAGGGAGAAGTAGAGACTAACTCATACAAACTCATCTTCATTAAGACCTGATGAAGTTGTTTAAGGATAACTCTCTTGATGGATTCTAAAGGGTTAGATTAGGGGGCACCTAAAATAGACACCTTGCATTTGGTCAAAGATGGAGATAGTTGGGAATTTGAGGAGGGGTATGTCTAAGGAATGGACACCTTAACCTTTCCCTTATCCTTCAATTGTGATCTTGTGACCATGTTGATAGTATGGATAAAAGAAGAGGTTGAGATAGCAGACTAGTCAGACTCATCTTCACTCTTAGGTGAGAGTGGAGGATTAGGTAGGTGTTTGGTATGTATGGTTGATGGTTGGATTGGTATAGGCTCCATAGGAGGTTCATCCATTAATACATCATCCTCATCATAAAGCTAGTGGATAATGATTTGGATATCCTTATAGTTCTCTATGTCATGGCCTAGTGTCTTATGATAAGCACAAACTTAGTGATCATTGTACCAAGTAGGCTTTGAAGCTAGAGGGTCAAAGGGTCTAATGGGAGGTAAGGCTAAATAAGAAGTTTTTAATAATATATAAAGGATGATCGAGTATGAGTCGACTAAAGGTAGTAAAGGTGTAACAGTTTTGGCTTTGGTGGTTGGAGTAAGAGGTTGCTCAAAAATAGGTTTGGTAATGGGTGCTTTGGTTAAGATAGTATATTTAGTGAATGGATTCAATCTAAGTGAGGAGGTTTATGAGCTAGAGGTGGAATATTTCAAGGTAGGTAGCTTGGGTATTATTGGTATGGTGAAAAGAGGTGCATTGGAGAATAACTTTGAAGGTGTAACAAAGAGAGGTGGTGGGGTTTTGGTAGAGGTAATTGGTCTCTTATTTAAGGTATAGGGATGAGGTCCTAAGATTGAGGGTAAGGTCAAAGGAGGAAAAATTTGGGCTTTCTAGCCTTTGTGTGGCTTCGCCTCTTTAGTTAATTTGGTCTAACATTTGGTTGGTGGGATTAAAGGGGTTAGGTCCACTTTCTTAGATAGGTGACTAAGGCTCGATGTATGGAGGATACCAAGATTCTTGGTAGACCTAGTTGGGATGGTAAGAGAGGTAATAGCTACTTTGTTCTTGGTTGGCTTAAGTGGTTGGGGGTTGATTTGTTTAGTGGAGGTTTAAATTGGTTGGTTAGGGGGTTTGGTTTTTTGGGTAGATATGGTAAGAGGTTGGTCTATGGAAGTCATAGGTTGGTCTGATTGAAAAAGGGTTGGGGGTTCTTATCAGGTAATATAAAGGAAACCTAATTGGTGGTAGAAGGTGGCTTGATTCATGTCAGTTTTGGAGATAACATCCAACTTCTATGTTAGCCTAGAGAATGGTTTGTAGGTTGGCTTAATTCCCTAAATGGCAGACTTGAAAGATAGGCCCTTAGGTGGAGACACAGGGAAGGTAACATCATCCTTTTCCTCAATAAAAGGATGTGAGGCTTGGATGGGTGTCTCCTCCATGGGAGGAGTGGACATAGGTATTTTCTCCTTGGGATCAATTTTTGAATGGGAATTGGTTCACTCGGTATCTAAAGGTGAGGGTGGGATAGTAATGGTTGGTTTTTCTAGTATATCAGTTAAAAGGGTGACTAGTGGCTCCATTACCTCAATAAGTGGAGGGAGAGGGGATGTTATTTCCTTAGTTTTGGTATTTTAAGGAAGAGAAGGTAACTTCATTACCTCAATAGATGGAAGAGGTGGAGGATCAGAAGATTAGGTACTAGGTGGTTTGTTAATGATTACATCAAGGACCATGTTAACTATATGAGAACACTTGATGTTATTGCTCTCATTCTTGGTAGGAGCATGGTTCAAAAAATGTTGCCTAAATATATCAAGGGCTTGGTTTGATGGTGCATTAGGGTTGTCTAATGTAAGGTCCCCCTTATCAATGAGTGATTGGGCAAGGCTCTTGAAAGTGTTATACCTATTGACATCATGTCCTATCACTCAGTTGAAGGCACACATATCATACTCATTGTACCATCTAGGTGTGGGATGAGAGGAGTCAAATTATTAGGATGGCTTGATAGGAGTAAGTTTAATGATATTGGATTTCAATAACTTCTCCAAGATCGAAGCATAAGATTCTCCAAGTGGAGTGAATTACTTTTGGTTGTTCTAGTTTTGGTTCCTTCAATTTTGTTTTGAGGAACTCAAGGAATTTGATTGGTCAATAGAAGGTGGATTAGTAGATTTAAGGATGACTGCATTTGTAGTTCCCTTGTTCTTGGTGTTGGTATTAGGTTGGTGGCTTGACTTAAATAAAGAAGCCTCACTGGTATTATAGGTTGAATTCTTGTTTTTGAGCTTAAGCTTTCCTTCATCAATGGATTGGTTCTCCAACTTATGTGCCATGGTAAAAGCTTCATCAAAGGTTCAAAATATTTAGACATGCTGTGTAGAGGATATATGTTTGGTACATTCTCAAGCAAAGAGCTCTATTAGTTTAGGTTGAGGTAGAGATAAGAATAGTTGGTTGATAAGGCTCCTCTAATGAGCCAAAAAATTGGTAATGAATTCATCCTCAAACTACTAGATATTATAGGGGTCAGTGATGGACACTTTCATGGAGATATTGATCAAAAAGTGATCCAATAAGGTTTGGGATAGTTGGGTGAAGGAGAAGATGGAATGTTTGGGTAAGGCACTATAGCAATCCAAGTCTAGACCAAATAGAAACATAGAGAAGGTGTGGAGGAGAAGGGCATCATCATAATTGATGAGATAGAAAGCATGGTTGAATTCCCTGAGGTGTTATTGGGGATTCTCCTTACTTTAAAACTAAGAGAAATTGGGAATTTCCCATTGGGGAAGATATGGATTAATAGGTATGGATGGATGGATAGGCTCATTACAGATTTAGTCATATGATAAGATGTTGTGAGCTCCCAAGATGGATGAATCTAAGGTGGTCATATTGTCCATAAGCATCTTCATTAAGTTATCTTGGGGTTGTGTACCCAAAGGGTTATAAGATGCATATTATTGCAGTGGTTGAGAGATATATGGATAGTGGGTAGAAGGTTAAGAGGTTGCCACATATTGGTAGGTGGATGCCAATGGTTGGGTAAAATATACATAAGGGTAGGTAGAGGTAGGTGGTTAGGTAGTGGGTGCATGTCCTTGTAGGTTAGGAATGTAGCTAAAGTTTAGTGGAAGGGGTGCTTGTTGGAAAAGAGTAGGAGTTATGCTGGTGATCAATGGAAGGGTGGTAACCCTTGTACCGATTGGTGGCAAGGTAGAGGGTATGGACACCACAAGGATTTAAAGTAGAGTGGTGGTTGAAAATTTGAATGTAACTAAAGGGAGGTTGGTAGTGCTAGAGGTAGACACTCCTATAGCAAAGGAGTGGTTTTTTAGAGTAGAAGGTATACATGCGATGGTAGTTTAGGTTGGTTGGTTTTCAATGGTAGTCTCAAAGGGGTTGTTAGTTGATGAGGAAGCTTGGGTAGTCAATGGTTATGTATTGACCATGGAAATGGAGGTACTCCCCATGAGGTTGGGAGGCATACCATAAGGTAGGTCTACAAATGGGGCTAGAGCTGAATACAGTAGGATGTGGTTGTAAGGTAATGTTGTAAGGCTAAGAGATTGTTGTCTAGGAAAGTGGAAAAATCTGCATCTCCTTGAGGAACCTCCTGAGGGAAGGTATGACTTGTCTAAGGGTGAGGATATTTTTTTGGTTCAGAGGTATAGTCCACTGATGAAGAGGTGGAAGAAGTAGATTGGCTTGGTGATAGGTTTTGCTCTCAATGTCTCTTCATTGTTGGCTAGTGAGAACCATATGAGATAGGGGAGATAGAATGCATAAACAACCTCACTACTCAAACAAAGATAAGCAAGAAAAGATCAAAGAAATCAAATCACACTCTAAGAGAGATGTTAATCCCTAAAATTTTAATTAATCTAACTTTTGGCTTATGCTTTAAGAAGTTGTGTGATAGAAGTTGGTTTGTAGAGTGGGTACTAAAGAGGAAGTCTAAGGTTGGTTTTAGGTTGTGTTTAGATGCTCAAAAAGAATCTACATTAGAATAAATACATGGATTGGTATTGGGGCCTACCCCCTCCCTTCACAAACCATATCGATAAGTTGTCAGGTGCTTAGCCAAAAAAAATTGATATGTAGAGATTATACTCAACTAGACAGTTGAGTTGGTCCTCCCCTTGGTAATGACCTCCAAGTAAGATCATCGGGAAAGGGTAATGTTACCACTAGGTGATGAAATCCTAGTTGGGCCTTATCTCAAGTATGTTTAATGTTTAATTGATGAAAGTGTTTTGGTTTAGGTGTGTGCAATAAGGAGTGAAGCTACGATAGATTACTTTGTCTTTAAGTTAAGCTATGTGAACTAAAATTTCAAGTAGTTGATGTATGCACTTAATTTTAAGCCCAAAAAAATGATTTTATTACTAAGCAAATAATAGGGAGAGAGTGAAAGCAAACAAGAACCTAAGTAAGGACACAAAGGTCCCACCGAGCATACCAGAATGTTTTAGTGAATTTCTTTCTTATTATAGAGAAAAGGAAAAGAAGAAACTAAGTACAGGTATGGTTAAAAAACCTGATTAATAGTGCACATGTTGATGATGTAGGATGTATATGAGAGAGAGAGAAATTACACACATTTATTACATGTATCATTGATGTGGACACATTAATTTTATTAAACTCATGAGATATATATACATATACACACACACATATATATATGTATGTATATATGTATGTATGTGTATATATATATATATATATATATGTATATATGTATATATATGTGTGTGTGTGTGTGTATGTATATATATGTACACACACACACACACACACACACACACACACACACACACACACACACACACACACACACACATAGAGAGAGAGAGAGAGAGAGAGAGAGAGAGAGAGAGAGAGAGAGAGAGAGAGAGAGAGAGAGAGAGAGAGAGAGAGAGATGTATATGTGTGTGTGTGTGATTTTGTTTATTACTCATGCATATGTTTATTATAATTTGATGTTTATGCTTATTTTTCATGGTGTGATGATTGGCATTTGGTGTTTATGGCCTATGATGTGATGTTTATATTGCTTATGATTTATGTTTATACTATGGTTGTGTAGACACTGATATATGCTTAGCTAGGCATCAAATGGTTTGGATTTATGGTTATGATAATGACATGCTAAATTTTAATGTGTATACACTTCATTAGTAGACTTTAGACATGTGGGAATAAATGGTTGATATGCTTATGGATGTTATTACTTCATGATGTTGTTTGTGGTTATGGTTGTTGTTTATGGTTATGTTAATTGTTTTTGGATTTCATTATGTTTAGACATGTTAACATTGAATTTATTACTTATGGATGTGATTATCATGTATGGTATGGTAATATGGATTTTTATGATTATGCTTTTGATCATGAGGTTTTTATGGCCATGATTGTTATTATAAAACATTTAGGGTAGGCTAATTAACAACCTTAGATAGGAGAATAGATAATATAGCCAAGAGGTGAATGCCATAATGAAAATATGAACTAGACATGATAGGATAAGTAGAGACCATGATGCTTCTTTGTTGATAGGGACCAAAACAAAAACTGAAGTTGGGTTGACTTAATGAACATAGTCCCTTTGAATGCTTTGTAATAGTATTCGTTAGTTGGCTAAAAAGGTATCTTGACCACATAATGTTAAGTAAGCTCAAAAATCCCTTACATATAGTGTAAAAGGGAGATGGGTAGAAATTGAATCTTGTTATGATACTAGAAAGCCTTCATTGTAGGTTTCCAAAATACCAGTGTAAATAAGCCTATGCTAAGCTATGTATATTGATCGATGCGGGAAGTCTACTTATGGAAGTTGATTGTGGCATCTACCTTATCTTGATATTTAAGATCCGACTTTAGCTTTCAAGGTAATTTTAATTTTGTTTTGATTGTGATAATGGTTCTTCTACTAATTATTATATGTGGGAAGTTGATCGATGTGGGAAGCCTCTAAAAAATTGCTATACTTTTGACAAATGCTTACTAAATCATCCTTCAAGGGATTGGTATAAGTTTATGTGTTGTGCCTAATATTTTTTTATAGTTATCCTTCAAGGGAGCAATCCACCTTATGTTTTAGTTACATATTCCACATATACTTGAGTAGATCAACCTTTTTTATGAGCTTGCCTTGGTTAGTCAACATATAGTGCCTGAGTTTTTGTGAGGCAAAAATTCTAGCCAAGAAATCTTTCTCAATGGGGGTGTAATTGAGCTCATATTAAATTAATGGTCTACTTAGATAATAAATATCTCTTTCTTTTCTTTCATCATTATTATGAGATAGTAGGTCCCCTGTAACAAAAGGTGTATCATAAACATATAAAAACATCAGCCTTCCTAAGATAGGTGGAAATAATAATGGAGGATTCACTAAATACTACTTCAATTTATCAAAGGACTTTTGATAGCCTGAGTTTCAGTCAAATTCAGATCCCTTCTTTAATTTATAGGTGAAGGGGTGACATTATCTTCTAATTGTGATATGAACCAATGGATGGCCTAGAGTGTCCCTTGGAGGCTTCTTAAAAAAAAAATTAGATTCTTAGGGGGAGGCATCTCAACAATAGATTTTACCTTAGCAGGGTCTACTTCAATGCCTCACCCATAAACAATGAACCCCAAGAGTTTTCCTTGTGTGACTCTAAATAAACATTTCTTAGGGTTCAACCTAACTTTATATTCCTAGAGCCTTTCAAAAATTCTTATTAGGACCGTTATATGTTTTGATCAGAGTTGAGGCATTCCTCATCCATGTAATCTTCATTAATTTCATCCATCATATCATAAAATATGACCATCATGGTCATCTAATAAGTTGATCCCAAATTTTTTAGACCAAATGGCATCACTTGATAGCATAAGGTCACCCATGGAGTGATAAAAGTAGTTTTATGTTGATCTTCAGGAGTGATTTTAATTTGATTATAACCAAAGAAACTATCCATGATGGAAATAATCTTGTAACCCATGATAGAATCCATGATAATGTCAATATTAGGTAGAAGAAAGTCATATTTAGGACATGCCTTATTTATGTCATGAAATTTGGTACATATTCTAATTTCTCCTTGTGTTTTAGTGACATGGACAATATTAGATATCCATTCAGAACATTTAATTAGTTGGATGAATCCTACATCCAAGAATTTATGCAGCTCTTCCTTGACCCAAAGTTCCACCTTGGGGTGCATTTTTTGGAGTTTATGTTTAACTGGCTTTGCATTTAGATGAACTACTAAGTGATGTACCACCAAGGTAGCATCCAACCTAGGCATGTTAGAATAGCTCTATGTAAAAACACACACACACACACACAAATATATATATATATATATATATATATAATTTAAGAAGTTCAATGAGGATTTAATGCTCTTTAGATGTAAGAATTGCCCCTAGTTTGATGGTTCTGGGATATTCATCTATTTCAATATTTAATTTTATGACCTCCTCAATTAGATAAGGTGACTGATCCTAAAGGTAGTTTGGAGGCTATGGTAATTCTTCTTCAAAAGCAAATTATTTTGGGATCTCTATATCTAATTTTGGACAAAGCTCTTTTTCACTAGGAATTGGCTAAATTTATTCCATATTTGTAGAAGAATTATTTCCTTCATATTTTTCCTCTTCTATTTGATTTAGTAACACTTGTTGTTCTCCAAAATATGTGGATTCATTTAAATTGATAGAGAATCCTTTCTTGTTATCCCCTGATGGCATAAAATCTCTATGTCCTAGATATTTAATAATAGCTTCATCATTTTGGAAGACATTAAAAGATGGCTCACTCTTTTGATCCTAGTCTATGAGTGTGGGGTAGTGGAGGGAGATATTGATGGTGGAGATGGAATTGTTAGAGAAGCATTTTATGGAAACCAAGTCTTTATAGAAACTATATACTCTTGAATTTTTCATTAGAAAGAGACTCTTAAAAAACCAAAGAAGTATCCATAATGATATTGTTTAAGTCAATGCCTAGTGGTTTATACCCTAGTCCAAGATGTTTTGGATGCTCATGAACCTAGATAGGTTCTATATTTCCTTGTTCTTCTCTACCTATTCATTTACCCCTATATTTAATATTCTAAAGCATATTTTTAAGCTAGGGATATTTATACTTGTGAAATTATAGGGCCTCTTCTTCAAGAATGAGCCACAAATCATCAGGCTCATTAAAATTTTCATATGCTAGCATGACTATACTTGTGAAGGCCATAGACCCAAATTTAGAAATAATTGGTTTATCTTTCCTAATAGTAAGGTTCCTGTAGCTATGTGGGGATAATGGTGGGTTTCTAACATAAATAGTTTTATATTTATACTCCCCACAACCCTTGGAAGTGATTTTAAGGTGATTAATATTTGGGGATTTAGATGAAGTAGGTAATAGATCATCAGGGTGAATATATTTTATAGATTTGGGATTATGAGAGGAACTATGAGTGATAGGAAAATAAAAAATAGGATCAGATTGTTCCATCTGGTAGCTATGAAAGTGTTCAATTTCTCCTAGAATTCTGATCTCCATGCCAAAATGTGGGAATTTTAGACATTGATGGAGGGTAGAGGGCATTTCTCTCACATCATGGATCCAAGGGCATCCCAAAAGTATATTATACAGGAGATCAACATCCACTGAATGAATTAGGGTTTGTTGGACAATGGGTCCCACAACTATATATAGATGGATCATGCATGTAGATGGGCTCTCATTATCATCATATGATTTAATCATTATCATAGTGGGACCTAATGAAAATTCTTAATACCCAAACTTATTAATAAATTCAAGATTACATAAATTCAAGGCTGAATCTCCATTTATAAGTGCCCGTGTAATCTTGTGATTAGCTATGGAAATATTCATGAATAATAGATAATTATGGTGAGCACCTATAGGTGGCATATCCTAGGCACTGAAGGTAATTTATTGGGAAGGGGATAAGTGACCCACCAAGGCTTGAAACTGATAGGTGTCAATAGACATGGGGATTTTTAGGTCATTTTAGACTTGATTGAGTATATCTTGATATACAAATGATGTCTTGAGAAGGTCCTTAAGATAGATTTGGGCCAGGATTTTCTAAACTTTCTAGATGATATCATGTGGTTTGTCAGAAGAACTTGAGGGATAGTGACCTTTTAAGATATGGAGGTGGATGAGTCTTTTGTAGATGGTGCATAAATAGTGATCTTAACAAATCATGTAGTAAGTACACATTCAATTATTTCTCTACTAATTTTAAGGATGGTGGATGGTATATGCATAGGATTTTAGGGGCCTCAAAATTTGATAATGTTAATGTAGTGGTATGGAATGGAGTCTTAGTTAGTTCTATTAGAAGTGGAGGCTTTAACCTAATATTTTAGTGGTTTCTTTTGCCTTTAATCATGCTTAGGTAATGGGTCCTGATACATACCCACCTACTGATTCTTGGTTTGACCTATTGAGCTCTCCCCTTCAACTTATATGTCTAATATTTCTCTCAAATATTGGATGAAGTATCGTATTCCATGCATTTATTGGTATCATGTCCCTTGACTCTATGATATTGGAGAAAATCATCTTCACAATACAAATCTATCCATGGCTTGTTATCATCTAATGGATAAATTTTAGGGGGATTAGTCATATTAACAACAATTAATTTTTCTAGGACCATTTTTGTAGGTACACCAAGACCAGTTAGAGGTCTATTTCTCATCTTAGGCTTTGGTTTTCCCCTTAGTACCCTTATAGTGGATATATTTTGATTTTTAATATTATGGGGAGTTTTTTGCATGGTTTTTACATGTTTTGAATCCATGACACCGTCCCCTACCACATTTTTATTCTTTTTGAATACATTAGGCTTAACCAAAAAAGTATTGTATTGGTTTTAACTTTGTTCATTTCAGGCATGCAATTTAATTGTCCCATTTTCAATGAGCATTTTTTCAATTTGAATCCTTTTTTTCTATAATTTCATTGAAATACTTGGCACACTATAGTTTCAATTGGTATTTTACTTCAGCATTGAGATTATCAATAAATATTTTAGCTAGCTCCTTTTTGGGGACCGTGCAATAGAATCAACTGACAAGGCTTCTCCACTTTTTTAAAAAATGATTCTAATCTCTACCCATTTATCTACTTCTTATTATAAAGGTATATAATGGAGATGTAAAGTTCAAGTTTGAAAGAGAAGTGTCACATGAAATTATCTATTAGATCTCCAAAACTAGATATAGACCCTTTATGTAGATGCATAAATCATTCTAGTGCAGTCCTTGTGAGAATTTTGAGGAAGAGTTTAAGGAGGTCAGAATCATCATATAAAGCCTTGTGACATGCCACATAGAATTCTTACACATTTTCACGTGGATCCCATTTCACTTTATATTTTCCAAATTTTGAAATGTTGAAGTGTGTTGAGAATGGTACTTACAAGATACTAATATCCAATGGATACCTAAAAAAGTCTACATTTTAATATCTCAATGCTTATGAATGAGTATCAATATGCTTAAGAGTCTCTTTTATTATCTTGCACTCTTGGGTAAATGGAGGGTCCAATAAAGGGTTAGAGGTTTGTGCTTGGCTTGTTCTTGGTATTGATCAATCAAGATTGGTGTTTCTAGCACTCTATCTTGGTGAAGTGGGTTTTTGGTTTTGAGTACAAAATTAAGAGGAAAGGGAATTAATTTTCTAAGTCAATTGGTCTAGATGATTCTCCAAGGTATATATTCTTATGTTAGCCTCAACATAGTTATTTTTTGGGGGTTATTATTATTCTTCCAATTCTTGTTCATGATCTAGAAGGTTGGTTTCCCCCTATTCTTGATGAACATTATCTTGATGGAGTGTAGTATGAGGTCTATTGGATGGAAAAATGATATGTTGTAAGAGGAGTGGATCAAATTTATGGGGTAATGTGCCACCATTCCAATTACCTATGCAATAATTTGATCATGGTTCTCATAAATATATTGGTCAAACTATGCCCTAAACTCATCACTACTAAAGAAATCATTTGTAAACTAGTCTTCCTCTCCAAGGGTGTGCATGTCACTATGTGTTTCTTTTTTATCCTAATTTTTTTCACCTAGATTACCAAGGATGTCATTTTCTTGGTCGGATCCTTGTCCCCTTCTTAAGATATGGGAATGGGTTCTAAGAGGCATGGTGGATGGTGAAGGTGACATAAGAGTAGTGATTAAGTGTAGTTTTGATATAAGATGACAAAAGAGAAGATGGATTTGGATACTAATCTTGTCCCAAGGCTTAAAGTGATCAAGAGAGGTGTTTATATGGGACTTAGATTGAAATTTGAGGTTGTAAAGGCTAGATTGACCAAACACTACAAAAGTAAAAAACCTATAATGGTTCAATCTAGTAAAAAGGATTAGATGACTATATGGCCTTCCCACTAGCAAGACAATAATTTGATGGGTGATAGATATGAATAGGAAAGATGGTAAGATGATGGGTTCTAGACAAAACCTAATAAGGTTGTAAAATTGGACAATGTTTGATAGAGAATGATGAGTGACCACTAAAGATTCAATTCCAAGACAAAGTTTAATACCTAGAAGTTGTGGATGGTGATATTAAAATGAAATAGTTTGGTTTGTTCCTAAGATGGAGTAAGTCCTAAGTTTTCATGAGGTGGTTTTGGTAATAAAAGGGGTAGGCTAACTCAGTTCATAAAAATTATAGGCCTTAACACAACATGCCTAATCATAAGCCTTATTACTAGTTAAAGAAAAGGGGTGTGTAACATGATGCCTACACCATCTAATGGCTTTGTAGGTGAGGATATAGGCTAGTGACCTATTAAAAAATCTACTGAACACTCTCAACCTTATCTACACTCGATGGCCACTTGGGCATTGATACTGACTCTAGCAATAGAATGCTTATTATGATTGAAGGTCCTATTTTACATTTTATACATGATTAATTTGGGAGTCACCAATATACGCTAGGTATGATGGGGCCCAAATATGTATGGGATGATTTCTAACCACTTTGTGTATTGGAGCCAAAATGCCTTGCAGTCTATGTAATCCTTTAATGAGAATTTTGATTTAGCACCTAATGACAATTGTCCTAATATTTATACTCCACCAGAATATAGAGTGTGGTCTAATGAATGGTTATTTATAGGCCTTAACACAACATGCCTAATCATAAGCCTTATTATTAGTTAAAGAAAAGGGGTGTGTAACATGATGCCTACACCATCCAATGGCTTTGTAGGTGAGGATATAGGCTAGTGACCTATTAAAAAATCTACTGAACACTCTCAACCTTATCTACACTCGATGGTCACTTGGGTGTTGATATTGACTCTAGAAATAGATTGCATATTATGATTGAAGGTCCTATTTTACATTTTATACATGATTAATTTGGGAGTCACCGATATACGCTAGGTATGATGGGGCCCAAATATGTATAGGATGATTTCTAACCACTTTGTGTATTGGAGCCAAAATGCCTTGCAGTCTATGTAACCCTTTAATGAGAATTTTGATTTAGCACCTAATGACAATTGTCCTAATATTTATACTCCACTAGAATATAGAGTGTGGTCTAATGAATGGTTATGAAATCTATGTCATTAACCCCTAGGTATTAATGATAAGAGCATGGATGTCACTTCAGTAATCATGTTACACCTTATAAATAAAAATGAGGAGGGTTTATTGGTGGTTTTTGATCCTCTATGAATTGATATAATGATGTAAGGAGGAGTTTATACACCATTATATCCCTTGGGGGACACTCAGGCAAGCAAAAGTTCTTTAACCCAAATAATTTAGTGTGTTGACAAGTAAATAGAATAAAATGTAAAAAAATAATGTTTTAGCAAAGTCTAGAACTGATTGACCTGAAAAACAAATGATTAGTATTTTGATCAATTTAACCTTCAATGATTCACCCTGTCGAGCACACATGTTAGTATTTTTTACTTTTTAGCGATTTAGACTATGTAATTTGAGTGGTGATCTAAAAAATAGTGTTAGTAGTCTAATGATTTCAATAGGCTACCTATAAAACTTGATGCATATATGGAATATTTTTTAATAATCTAGATTAACTTTATTATTAAATAGACTTAGACTTAAAACCCCACTATATGATATTTAAGACTAGATGAAGACTATTTAATATGCATAAATTTTAAATATATTTTTAGAAATTAAGCATATTTATTTCAAATGATTATCAAAACATTGTAGAATAAACAAGACCTCTTCAAATCATAATTGTATGTTGGTGATCATGAACAGGTTTGATAAAATGGCATCAATTAGAGTAAACATTTATTATGATATGACTAAAAGTTATAAAAGACTAGTGGTTATCAAAAGGTATGGCACTCTGCTTATGGATTATGGTATCAATACAATATCAATAGGTCTAATCAATATCTATTTAAATATTATATGAATCAAACATAATTAATATCTAAAGTAGGTATAACAAGAAAGATAAGATTTAATCATTCAAGGTTCGAATCCTGATAGCATTGTTTGTGTAAAAAAGCCTAGATTACCACAACATCGCTTTACATGACTAAAATACCAATGACATTGTTTTACATGATAAGTGTTTGATCAATTGGTCGGATTTAGATGCTTCAATGCAAAATTACAACTTTATAATGACAAATTATATGTGTTTGTGTAGATCAATTACCTTTACCAACACATGGGTCATTGGATGAAACAACCACTAGCATGCATATTATTTAACAAAATGTCTCAAATAAAGTGGATGCACTTGCTATATTACCATTATTAAAATAGGTAAATTAGACTCTTTTAAAGATATTTATTAGTTCCCTAGTAGACCTATATGTGAAATGTAAAAATACACAACCTAAAAATCACTTTAAAAATTCCATAAAGGCTGGTAGACCATTTTGATAAAATGCCTTGAAGGCATCAAACTATTTAACAATCCACCTCCAAAAAATAGGGATTTTTAGGATATGATGGAAGGTGTCTAATAATGTATGGTTCACCTCTTATCCAACATATGTTTATCTCATTCCAAATAGTTAGATTTAGAATGGGTTAAGGTCACCTATCAAAGCACAATAAAATTAGTTTCAATCATAGAGTCTATGAAAGCCTAAAGAGGGGGCATAAATTATTTGACAAATTGCCTCAAATAAAGGAGATCTTATGGAATGTTATTACCATAGGATATAGGCTTGTTGATGAATTTTTTTTTAGGTTTTCTAAGTGCAAACTACCAATTCCACTATGGACAAAAGTGGTTAGGTTGTGTTAGAGGTCAATCAAATAGTGAACACAAAGATTTAATTAAAATCTATAGAGTGGCGAGTGCTACAATAGGGTCGATAAAGATAGTATAAATTACCAATTGAGGACAAAAATATATTCAAATTTATAAATATGTTAAAATGAGTGATAAAAATAAACAAAAAAACCCCTTTTATATGCTAATATATTCATATATGTAAGATCCAGAGTCTGGATAAGGTTGTTAATGGAAAAATTTGAAATATTAAGCCACCAATATTGATTCAATCTAGCCTAAAATATTGAATAATCAAACTCAAGGTAGAAGATGTCATTTCAAGAGGAGGCTCCCACTATGGTCACCAAATGAATCTTAGTAAAATTTGAGCAATAGATCTAGATATGCAAAATAATACTAATTCAAACTCAAAGTTTACAGAGAACATCAATAAGAGATCATGTATGACCAATCAAAATTATTAATGGATTCTTACCATCACCTTACTCCTCTTTGGATTCCCTCCAAGATTTTCGAACTGATTCTCCAATACTACTTATCTTGATTATGGATTGCTTGACAATGACCTCAAGATGGATAATTTAATGGCTTCTTTGGATACTATATTAGATGTAAGGGGGTATGAGAGCTAGTATATAGATGAAAGGATGGCTTACAAGATTTTTATGATTTTAAATAAATGGAGGAGAGTGATGAAGGTAGCATAGGCTTGCATTCATTTCTTGTCAAAATGTTTGGGGTTGCCCTTTGAATTTAAATAAGTGTTTAGAAGGAATTGGAGGTGGAATTTCCATCCCAAATTTTAAATATGAGAAGGGATAAAGTTATAGAAACCTCTATACTTTATTTTGGGGGGAGTCATGTGATTAGAAAGTGGGTGAATAAATAATATTAGGAATTATGTTGAAAGTGGTGTAAATTAGGAATTAGAATATTAGAAAATATGAATATGTGGAGAGTGAGGTATTTCATGTAGTTAAGATTAGTTAATTAATTGAATTAAGGGCACAAAGAGGTGATGATAATATAGGATATAAGGATTAAGTGTTGATATTAGATGAAATTAGGCATGATTTAATGAATTTATTTATTCAGAAGAATTAGATGCATATAATTATTAATGTAGATAACATTAAATACATGTGATACTTTGAAACATTTAAGCTTCCAATATCTAGTCACATGATGAATTAGCATTTGGATCTTTCCCATGAAATTGTTAATATTAATTTTTGTGTGGGAGGAAATAACTAGGGTAATGAATGTCGACAAGTCTTAGGTTAGTGTGGTATATTAAAAATGATTATTTAACTAGGTGTTTTAAACATGTTCCCTTTATCATGACCTATTAGAAATTTTTCTTGTATTATGTTTGTTACAAAAAAAAGTAGAGGATATTTATGAATTATATAGCACCTAGGTCTTGTACACTTTGCAAACTTAGATCTTAGTTATTCCTCTCAGTTTTAGACCTTTCCTAATTCCACAAGTCTCACTTATACTCTATCTTATGCCCCTTGGTATATCTCTAACTCTATTTAGTCTTATGTTGATGACCCAGGCATTTTATCTTGCCCAAAATACTAAAAACCTACTTATCTTATACCTTTGCAAGTTATCAATCTTTACATGTTTTCCTACTCCTTGGACACTTGTGTCTTGGGTAGAAAACTATGTTGACATAAGTGTCCTATTATGACATATGTGTCCAATGCCATAATCTCATATAATTTTTAAATGAAAATTATCTTAATAGCTGATCTAAGTGTTATTATGCAATATATATTCCAAAGGTATTGGTATAAATATAATATCAATCCTCATTTATTATTCATCTAACATGGACTAAGAAAATTTATCAAAAGTATTTTATTAAGAATTCAAGTGAGCAAAGATTTAATATTTTCTCCTATTTTCATATTAGTCATAGTGATAATATATCTACAAGTCTGATGTACTAAAGGATCAACCCAAGAGCTAAATTTGTCAAGCTAGAAGATAGGTAATTGTTGTATTTTCTTATCACATATTTAATGATTCACACATAAGCCACCAAGTAGGGGAACAATACATAATTCTTAGGCCCTCTTCAAATTATTGGCTATATAGGTAGTTTTCATTTATAGTGAGGTCTTTTGGATAGCTCAACACTATGTACTACTATAAAGATGAATAACTAGGGTTTTGATCATTTGACAAGGAGTGATAGTCCATCACCTAGATCTAAATGCACTAGATTCAAGGTGATGATTAAGACATAAGCATCAATGTGGTCACATTCCATTCCAAAAGTTATTATATAATAGAAAGCTACATCTAATCTAGACACTAAAGTTGATACAACTATCCAAAGTTGATGTAAGTATTTGTGGCTATAGAGGCACTTAGTGTAGAATTTTGAGAGTGTTCTAAAACATTCTTCTAGTCAACTTCTGACATATTGAAGATACAAATATTTATTAACATTATAACCAATTAGTACCTTATTTTCATTATCATTATAATATATAGGATAATTTTTTGTTTTAGCATATATCAGCAGAATAAATTAATTATATAGTCTATATGACTTTTTCAATTAATTGGCCTACTATATATCTATTTATCACCCTTATGCTTATCCAGTTCTATATGTTTAACCCTATTTACCCATAAAATGATCCATGTCTAATTTAGGGTTAAATATTTGGTGAACTTGATATTTGAGCTCAAAACCCTTGGTGGTTTAGGATTTTGCATTTCTTATTTTCCTAATTGTTGTATTTTGTTGAAATTTTTTAATTTTGAATGGAAGATAAATAATATTTGATCAATCATCTAAATGATAATAAGAGCTTAATATATTCATTTTTGTATGTTACAAGAGATGAAATAAGTAATCACATGGGATAAAGTTAAGACTTCAATATCTACTGATGGTAAGTTATTAGAACATACTATAGCTAATCCCACACCAATATATCTACCTACATATAGTGGAGGGTTGGATTATGTATTCTAACCTTGGTTTCCTGAAGCTACTATTGCTACATATACCATGGGGATAAAAAATGCTTCATATCAAATTTTGATTTCAATGCCTAATACTACTCAAACCATGTTCAGTTCCCATTTTGGTGATTACTCAGCTTGCTAATCTAAACCCCAATGGATATATAGTTCAAACACTCCTTCAAGTTATAAAGACCTTAGAAGACAAGGTTACAAACATTGATCAAAAGGCTTTAAATTTTCCTCATGTTATTCATTCTGAAGATGTTTTGCATAACCCTCTTGCACTTGAGATATCTTTGTACCCTTTTCTAACTAATTTTGTTGCACATAATTTCCTATTTTATGATGGAGAGGTTAATATTGAGCATCATCTTTGATCTGTCTATGCGACTTGCCTTGATTATTCCTCTAATGATAAGATTTTGACCAAATTATTTCCAATAAGCCTCAAAGAGTATACTTTGAGTTGGTTTTATTATTTACCTCTTTAATTTGTAAAATAATTCAAACCTCTTGTAGATCATTTTATACAACACTTCCTATTAACATTACCAAAAAGGTTTCCTATGCCCAAATTCTAAAAATCAAATAAGGAGCCAATGAACCAATCAATGAATATGTCTTGATGTATAAGATAATGTTGGCTAAAATGATCAATCCTATGTAGATAAATAACTTTAATACCTTTTCAAATAAATTTTGATTGGTCTTTTTCATGAGTTAATCACTTTTAAAATAGTTTAAATCCTTTGATGACTTGTGCCATGTTGTTTGGGACCATAAAATGAACATTATCTCATTGAACAAACTTAAATATGTAGCCAACACACCTACTTCTCCTGTATATCAAATCTAAAGTTTACAATTAAATAAAATCATAAGGTAAAACCTCATAAGCCTAAAAAGGAATTAACCACCATGTTTAATGTAGTTATATAACAACCTAATAGGCTTGTTTTTTATAATACACTGACGAGAGAATTTACATGCTTACCTATGTCTCCTACTTTATAACTCTCATGGATAGTAAAGTGTCATATTATATATCTATTTCATCCTATAAAGGTTGATATGGGTCAGCCTCTACCTAAAGTATATGATTTTCAAATGCTTATTGTGACTATCACCAAGGTCGTGGGTATTCTACAAACATATGTTTTACCTTGAATCATAAGATCCAAAACCTCATTGATAACCAAAAGAATAAATTTGATGCTCCTATAAAGGAATCAAGTTGATATCCTGGTGATCACTAAAATTAGAATATATTTAAAAACCTTTTATAGGACCATTCTAAGAAGGATATAGAAGTGCAAATGGTATATAAAGCATATCTTCCTCCATCACACTATGATCACCCACTAGATGGGATTATTGGTACCTATACATAACATATACATCATATGGTTTAGATACATTTTATTACTTTAGATGATGGTGAGATTAGGGATAATGACTTTGATCTTCTTTTAAGCATACCTTAATCACCAATGTCTATGTAATGTTATGATTGATAATGTTGCAAGAAAACATTTTAGCATCATGACATTACTTACACACTTTAGTTATACTCATCATTATTTATATCCTAAGACTTCCATATTAGTTAAAGCATTTGATGGGACCTCATAAAATATTTTTAGTGAGATTGACTTACCTTTATAGGTGGGTCCTGTACATGTGGTTACTACCTTTTCAGTTATACCTTCCACAAGTGTCTTTAACATGTCATTAAGATGCCCTTGAATACATAATCTTAGAGCAGCACCTTATATTTTGCATGTGTGTTTTAAATACATTCACACCAATGGGATAATTACAGTTTCTTGAATTTCATATGAGCATATTTTTTAACAAGAGAGATTTATACCTATAAAATTAATTATCAAGTCTAATAAGGCTAATCTACCTTAAAAAGGTAAGAAATAGGCAAACTCTTTTACTATGAGGCTAGTAATTTAAATACCATTACATCAGAGATCCATAGTGGATTGCATGGAATCCTCATCTAGTACACACAATATTCATATATGTAGAGCACCTACACATGTTCTTATTAATATTGTTCCAAATGAACCACTAAAAACTCATGAGATCCAAAAACCCTTACTCCTATTTTTCTTACTTTTTTTCACAACCAGAGAGTCCCATTATACATACATAAAGCTTCATGGATACTAAAATGATAAATATTTCACTTATACATGGTCCTCAACAATGCCACAAGTTTATTAAACCAAGTTCATAGTGGGAAGATATTTATGAGCATATTTTAGATGTGATCATAGGGTAATCTCTTCACATTTCCAAAAATAAAAAATATATAAAAAACATTCAAAAATACAAAAATATTTTTGGCACATACATATTCTATTGGCTTCTTGACATATATGTGCTAGTTCCATGTTGATATATAATATATAAGTCAACTATCCATATACATGTGTTTCAAACTCTTATTTGAGTATGATACAAGCATACATAGATACATGATTTATGCACTTTTAGATCCTAGGATTTCCATATACTCACATCCTTAGGACAATGGGGGAATACACCTCTATGATCATAATACATCCATGTTATATAATTTTATGGTAATTATACATTATCATGTTTGAGTTTATATATGTACTTAGATAAGCCTTTATACATGTTTTTATATTTTATTATATGTTTGATATGTTATGCACTTTGATATTTTACTAACACATTTGATCCATGGGCTCCTATGATATATTTATATTGGTTACTTATGTTTTCATTTATGTAATTATGTGAGTGTTTTGCCTTATCATTGTCTTGCTTGTTGAGTATTTGAATATAATATATTATTTATGGCCCCCATGCCTTTATTTGCTTCTTTGACATTTGAATATTTCATTACTTGTATGTTGACATTGAGTATGTCATTTATTTCTTTATGGACATTTGACCAAGTCATTCCATTTGATTGTATATAATTTAAACATGCCCTTTGTTTGTGGTCTCTTTGGACCATTTTTAGCTGATTTGATTTTAAGTGATCTTGTGTGTGTGTTTGATTAATTTTTTAGCTTGTAATATTACTATCTAAATATTTCCATGATATTCATCATGCATATTAGGCCTTGATGTGATCACATTCTCTGTGCTTAAATATAAATTTACCTAGACATGTTTTCCTATATCCCACATGGTTCATTCATAGTTATATGGTTATCTTATCCATTTGAAGTGAGATTTTGATATGGTACAGAGTTTTTTTTCAACATGATAAGTATTAATCACTAAAAAAGGCATTGACATTGGCATTGGCATTATTGTCTTTACCACTTTAGACTCTCCACAGCTTGATCTCCCTTCTATGGACTCCTCCCTATCACATGGTAACACAAGGAACTTCAACGGGTGGAGAGGTAAAGAAGCTTGGCTAGGAACAAAACATCTGGGTTGCATTTTTACAGCTTGGCATAAATTTAAATACTATATTTGACTGAATACTCTACCCTTTCATCAACTACATGGGAACTAACCATCACTCTTATTTGGTAAAAAAATATTTAAAGGTTTCATATTGTCTTTAGTTTTTTTCAAAGTGCACAATAGTATGATATAAATACAATTTTTTATGTTATGTCAAATTGAATTTGGTCATAGCTAAATTGGATATTTAAGTTTTCTTAAAACTTAAGAGGTTGGAGAAGTCTTGGGATTGAACCCCTCTTATTTTGTTTTATATACAATTTTATTTTAAATCCACTATCTTTTAAACCCTAATATTTTTTCTTAGAAAAGAAAAGGCATATTTTTTAGTGGGGAGGATTGGATTATAAATGGGTACATCACTTTTTGAGTGATTTGATTATTTTTTAGAGGGTGCCTCTTTTTTTTAAAAGTGGAATATTTCAAGTGGTGTAATTTATTTGTGGGGGAATCATTTTTTAATATTGTGGAAAAATATTTTGGAGGTCATTTTTTAAGCCACTTTTGTTTTTGGGATATCACTTTTTCATCTCCTGTGTCAAAGGTAGAGGGTGAGTTCGATTTGGTAGGAGGTCGAACCCCCTCACAGATAGAACAAACTTGTTCTCACTCTTCCTTACCTTAATTTTTTGGAGGTCATTGTTATTGTACATGTACCCTCTTGGCCCACATTGTCATCCTTGTCATCATACTTTGCACTCATGGATGCATTATCGTTAGAGTATGACATCCCATTTTTTTATTATGCATTATTATTTTTGTGCTACTTTTATACTCATGGATGAAATTTCAGCAGATATTTATGTCTTGTGCTCTTGAGTATAGTTTTCTATCATATACTACTCCCTTATTTTAGGAGCAACTCTCTTCTTGATGGTGTCTTATATAGATTGATCACATTCTAGGTTTCATGCATTTATATTTGATGACCTTCATTCCATCCAGTGCACCTCTTTATCATTATGTTTGAATATTGAGCCATTTTCTTTCTTGGGACACCTTACAACATATGTTTTTTGCTCTCTCAACTTTAGTTGTTATTAGTTTTTGGGCACCTTGCGGTGATACATTTTATTTTTGGTGACTCTTTTTCCATGTGTTTTGAGATTAATGTTTTTAACAGAGTTAGCCTTAGACAGAGTACCAATTCTTATTTTGACTTGGTGGTTACAATGATTTGTCATCCATGTAGTCCAGTAAGATGGATTGGTTACCATAGAGATAATTTGTATTTCATTATGATTTTATACATGGGTACCTGATGAGGCCTAGTTACTAGAACCCATAAGTCTCTTTACTTTCTCTTTTTTCACTCCCTATCTATACTTAAGGTAGGGTGTTAGAGTAAAGCATATAAACATTATTTCAGGAGTTTGTTTATTGTTTAATAGCTATTATATTTTGTCCAGGTATTTATTGAGTGAACAATAATAATATAAACTCTAATTTTATGGTTATTCATTCAATAATATTTTGTTGCAAAAAATAACCTACCTTGTCTATTTAATAAGTACTCCCATGAATTTTTGACTTGGTCATTATGGAGACTCACATGAATAATTATGAATACATTACAAATAATCTTTTGTGCATATTTTATTCTCTATGTATAATGTCTATGTTACAGAAACTATGGTAATGGTTTGAAATATAGATCCTACTAGTGATGAGTTCATTTTAAACTCCAATAGACATAACTATCAGTTTATATTTTCCTTCACCTAAAAGGGGGGTATATGATTTGGGGCATGTCATATAGGCATGTTTTACATACATTCATATTTTTAGATTTAGTGGCAGGATGTCATATAGACATTGATTCCACATGTTCATAGTCTCAAATTCAGTGGGTATGTTTTGCAAACATATTCTCTAGACTTACTCAATATTCAAAATATCCATATTATAGTGTGTGTTACATTTTGAAAACATGTCCTCCACATTGGAAATTATATTAATTTATAGTTTCATATTATAGTGGGGGCATGATTTAGAAGCATGTTCTCCACACTTACATAGTTTGAAATTGGCCAAATTGGATAGTTATATAATTTTGATACATAATTATGGCATAATTCTATACATTATTACCATTGTTATGCACAATTTAAATATCATACATATCTAAGGTACATATGATATGTAATGTGTACCTAATATTATAAAATCAAATGATTTTTAAATTCAAATTCCTTTTAGGGATTGTCACCACCCTCCAAGTTGGACTTTTATAGACTATATTGAGTCAATCTACTGTAGTAGTTGTTTCACTTTTTGGTATGGTTTAGGTGATTAAATCACTTAATCTTGCTAAGATTTTAGGTTAGACTTGATTTCATCATCTAGCCTCACAAGTTTCATCATTAGATCTAACTTGAATCACTCACACTCACCAGGTTATAAGTATGATTAGGTTGTATGGTTGAGTTAGTTTCAACAACCATGTGGCAATCCACCTTTTCTCCAAGGTTGGGGGCATGAGACCTTCTATCTCTTGATTTATCTATATCCTTAGATATATGGAATTTATATATTAATATTTGTCATAATCTCAATTTCAATGATTAATAATGATCAATCTTTCAAATTAAATTATCAAAAGATATGATGGTTTTATCGATTCAGAGGTGTACTCCTAAACCTTGTTCTTTCAATTTCAATCATTCAAATACTCTCAATTTCAGATTATATGCTAATTTTTTCACAAATTTATGGGACATTTGCTCAGAGGATTTGCTCAAAGCTGTTAATAAATTTTATAGGATGGGACATTTGCTTAGAGAGTTGAATAATACACACATTGTTTTGGTTCCTAAGAAATCAGGGGCTAAATATTTTAAGGACATCCATCCTATTAGTCTAGCTAATGTCATTTATAGGATCTTTACTAAGACACTAGCCACTAGGTTGTAACCTCTTCTCACAATGTTTATCTTGAAGCTACAAAGTGGTTTTATTAAAGGGAGGATTATTCAAGATGGGGTGATTATGGTTTATGAAACCATACATTGCATGGAGAAAAGCAAAAAGTAGGTATGGCCATTAAATTAGACATAAAAAAGGCTTTTGATAGAGTCTCATAGAAATTCCTTGATCAAGTCTTGGTAAAATTTGGTTTCACTGATAAGTTTAGAAAAATCATTTATGCCTACATTTTTAGTCCCAAATTTTCTATCATTGTTAATGGTAAACCTATGGGGTTCTTTGCCAGCTTGAGAGGTATAAGTCAAGGGGACACTATCTTCCCTCTCCTCTTCATTATCATGGTTGATATTCTCAGTAGGATAATTTCAAAAGTTGTCACCTTGGGATAGCTCAAAGGATTTAGGCTTACCTCCTAGGGATTAATAGCTTCTCATCTGTAATTTGTTGATGACACTATTTTATTGTTATTGGCTTCCATTGTTGAGGATAAAAAAATGAAATCTTTATTTTAACTATATGAGGTAGCTTCTAGTCAACAAATTAATTATGATAAAAGTTCTATCTACTTTTTCAACACCCTTTTAGCCAAGAAAAAGAAGATTGCTACTATTATGGGTTGCTTGACAAATTCTCTCCCTACTACTTATTTGGGCCTTCCTTTTAGTAATAATAAAGTATCTATGACTATTTTCAACTCTCTTCTTGATATATTTCATAAAAAAATTGTAGGTTGGAAAAGAGTTGTGCTATTTAATGCAGGGAAATGTCTTCTAATTAAGAGTACTCTATAGAATTTACCTATTTACATCATGTCCATGTTATTTATTCCTTCTGCAGTGATAAGAAAAATTGAGAGGATTAAAAAACACTTTCTTTAGCATGGTGCTAAAGAAAGATTATGGTATCATTTGATTGCCTAAGATCAAACATGCCTTTAAAATAGGTATGGTCTGTTAGGCATCAAAAACATCAGAATCATGAATGTTGCTTTAATTCCCAAGATGGGCTAGAGACTTATCAAGGACTAGCAACCTTGGATTGATGTAATTAAATCCAAATATCTTGATCTTAAGCATGCTTATTCTTTTCTTTATGAGGAGGATATTCTTAGTGAATCAGTATTTTGAAACAATTTGCTTCAAATTAGGAACAACTTAGTGAGGGGATGCAGATGGAAAATGGGAAATGGTAAAAATATTTTATTTTGGGAGGATAAATGGATTGTTTGGGACATTTTGAACAATTTTGGATAGGTTAAAGACCTCCTTATTGTTAAGTATGGGAGATAGGTGAGTGATTACATTTGCAATAATAAGGCTAAAAAGAGTGGAAGCAGCTCTCTATGGATAGACTAGATTTGATTCTTGTTGTGACCTCCCTTCAAGGGAATATTAATCATGTTCCCATTAGTTAGATTGATACTAAGGATGAATACCTTTGGGTTCACTCTTTTCATGGTTCTTACACTATTAAATCTAGTTATAACTTCATTTTTGGAGACACTTAAATTGATTATGATTGGAACAAGATCTGGTCTTCTAAACTTACTCCTAAGATCAATCACTTCCACTAACTCACTCTTAAATAAAAAATTGTAATAAGTGATAGCCTCATTAAAATATGTTTTATAATGCCAAATATGTGTAGTCTTTGTAAGAGTGGACCTGAATATGTTCATCACTTATTTTTAAATTATTCTTTTTCTACTAAAGTTTGGAGTGATATTTTTTATAGGTTTGGTGTAAACTAGACTTTCCCACAGAATATTTTATAGGCCTGGATTCAATGGAAAGCCCCTTTCAAACATTGCATTGTGAAAAGACTTTGGAAGATGATATTCCCTCACACCATCTAGGGAATCTGTAAGACCAGGAATGCACTCATATTTAGAAACTATAGAAATACAAAAAAGAGGCTCATAAAGGAAATCATTATGGTTGTTAAAGATGATAGTCAAAGGTTTAGACCTCCCAAAAAAAAGAATTATCCAAAGGAAGAAGAAAGTGTTCTCACTAATTGGGGTTTTGATAGTCATGAGCTTCAGATGAAGGTTCCCATTAGCATTGATAAATCTCTTGTCTAGTGGATCTCACCACCTGAATAGTGGTATAAGCTAAATTTTGATGGATCCTCTAAAGGAAATCCTAGAGTAACAGGAGGGTGGAGTTATTATAAATCATCTTGGACTTGTTATTGTAGCCTATGCAGGTAGTATGGGGCATCAGTCCAATCACTATGTTGAAGCTCTTTCCACTCTTTGGGGCATCAGATTAGCAAAATAATGCAAAATATATAACATTATAATTGAGGGGGACTATGAATATTCTAAATCACCTTAATAATTTATATCCACCTAGATAGACCATTAGGGACTTCATAAAAGAATCAATTGATATTTGCAATTCCTTTGATAATTACATGATTAATCATACTTACAGGGAGGGAAATCATGTCATAGATGCTTTTGCAAATCAAGGCATCATCTAAAATCATTTGATTTATTGACACTCAAGTGACACACTACCTATTAATATTAAAGACAATGTACATAATGATAGAAAAGGCATTCATAATTAAGATTTATCAGCTAAAATATGAGGGACATGTGAAAGAGTTCCTCCCACTAGATTTTTCACACTCCAAGGTGAGCTTAATAATGATAAATCAGAAAGGTTTTTTGTCTCATAATTTTTGGGTCTACTATTTCATTGTTTAGAAGTGGATATGAAGCAGTTTACAAGTTGATCATAGGTAGAGAAAAGGCATACACATCCATACTTTAGCCATGGGAGGGTCTCCTTGACAAGTGGAGCCTGTGATGGATCAAGCATCTAAAAACATTAAAAACATATAGCCTCTTGTATAGATTGGGGGCTTCTCCTACTTTATGGAGTGTATTAGAGGGCATGATCAATAGATCTCCATTGAATTTTCTAGTAGCTAGAAGGATAGGGTAGTCATCATGGGGGGAAATAATTTAAAAGTGACAGAGGAGTTGATTACTGAGGTTATAGGTCTAAGCACAGATGGAATTAAGTATTTTAGTAGGTGTATAGACAAGGTGATAAAGGAGAACCTCTTTTTAGAAGGTAAGTAAAAACTCTCCTATGTTTTAGTAGGTATTGTGGTTTCTTATCTTCCTAAACCCTTCGATGATGTGGTGCAGATGATGGTTAGATACACCACTCTTGAAGGTAGGTATGTTTCAGTTCCCCTTCATGACTTTGTCTTTTTAAATCATTTTAGAAGAGGAGCCCAGATTAGCATTCTACATTTCATAATGATGTTTATGGATAAATTAGTAATTAAGGTTCAACATCATTTCAGGGCACTCCCTCTTTACCAAGGGATTATACTTGTCCTTTACCAACTTTTCTTGAAACTTGTCCCTTTGCCCAACAGTTCTCTTCCTAATAAATAGATTCAACCCATTCCCACTAACCCCATGGGGAAGATAAAATTTCACTCCAAAAACCCTTTTTATGCTCTAGAAGATGTCCTCCCCTCTCCCAAAAGAGTTTTGAGAAGTTTAGATAAGGGCAAAAAATTGGAAGCAGCCTGTAGTCTTCTTGAGATTTATAGACTTTCCAAGAAATTAGGTGTGGGGGTAGAGGTTAATGAAAACTTGATAATTTGGAGAAGAAGATTGTTGCCCAGAAGAAAGATGTCAACCAACTTTCTCTGACTATTGGTAAAAAATAGATGGCTAGCTCCTCAAGCATTGGTAAGGAAAAAGTGACTGAGATTTTAAAGATTCACTACTCCTTTAAAGATAGGATCTCAAACATCAAAATCAAATAGGAGGACTTCAAAACTATAATCAAAGACATAATGGATTTTATGGAATTTCAAGTCCACCAAGTTTGTCAACTTTGTGGAATCAATGAAGGCATTTGGCATAAAGACTCCTTGGCCCAAGAAATTAGCACTATTGATATGTCTAATCCCTTAAATGATACTACCATGAAGTAGTTCAATGCCTTAAAGGACCTGTAAAATAAAATTGAAGAGGTGGAAAAGTGATTTATTGTGAGGTTGTTGCATAGTTACTGAGTAGTTATTTTTAAGTTATTACTCTATTGCTATTTTGGATTCTATTTCTTTTGGTTCTTATATTTATTGTCCCTAGGCTTTCACATCTATCAAATTATTCTTGTTTTGGCTGGGAATGTACCCTATTGTTGTTATGATTTTCATTGTTTTATCTAGCTCTTGAGCCCTTTTATACAAGGATACAGTCCCTTTCAGAAAAACTATCTTCTAGTTTGTACTGATCTTTATAGTTATTGAGAGTTTTGTACAAGGGTATAGTCCCCTTCATAAAAACTATTTACCAATAATAAAAAAATATTTAGTCACTAATAAATCACTCATGTTCGACTCAAGCAAAGGCAAGGTGTGTTATATACACTTAGGTACATATTTATTTCCTCTAAACTAACAATTTCCTTACTATATTAAGGGGGCTTGAGGGGGGAATGTAAATGATAACTATGAACTATTTACCACCTCAGTCTTATATACTTGGTAGACTTAGACCATGGTAGTTCATCTTAGTTCTAAACCTTTCATACTTTGGCAAGTCTCATATCTACTCTTCTTGTGCCACTTAGCCTATCTCTTAGGCCAACCAATCTTATGTTGATGATCTAGGCCTTATATCTTTCCCATAATGCTAAAAACATACTTATTTTATACCTCTACAAGTTTTGAGTATGTACCTATTTTCTTGCTCTTTAGACACTTACGTCCCAAGCAAACAAATTAATGTATCCTAATGGTCAGCCTAAGTGCTATTATATGAGATATTATCCAAAGGAATTTATATAAATATAAGATCAATCCTCATTCATTATTCACCTAACACAGATCAAGGAAACTTATCAAAAGAATTCTATTAAGATCAATCATCATTCATTATTCCCTAGCAAAGATCAAGGGAACTTATCAAAAGAATTTTATTAAGATCAATCATCATTAATTATTCATTATAAGCTTATAAAAAGGCTCTTTTTCCTCTAAATTCTTGGACATGAATTAATTTTAGATTGAACTACAACAATTTGATCTAACCTTATAGATCGTGATGACTATTAAGAGGAGAGATGGTTTTATCTTTTATCAAAACATCTCTCGTGACTTTGGGATCCAAGTACTTACTATTCTTTATTTGTACTATATATTATAATATTTATTATGTTGAGAGGTGTTTTATAATAGCATCTGTATGATGATGGGATGTAATATGGTAAATGTGTTTACTTTTAATTCCAATAATAAATTTGATACCCATTTGAATATTATTTATAATTTTTTTTCCTTTTTTCTCGAAAATTTTAATTAAAAATATATATAATATTTTAAACATATTAAAGTTTGGAGTTCTATTTTTTTCCCACATCCTAATTAGAAAACAACTCGATTTCTGAGATGATTGAATAAAACCATGTTAATAACCAAACTTTGTCATTGTATGGTACAAAGTGAATTGAAGACACTTATTTTTTGGAATAGTAGTAACAAGTGTTTGGCCCACATTAAGTTAGTATGGAACATCAAATAATTAAGAATGACTCTTCTATGTGGCTTTCAATCAAATTAGAAATGGCCATTTGGTTATACAGTAGTAGATAATTATCGACATTAGAATCATTTTCACGATCATTTATTAAACTTCTAGATGTCCTAACATTTGACTCATTAACTCAATTGAAATTTTTTTATGCCAAAAAAATATAAATTAAATATGCATGCAGTCAAAAAAATTTATACCATGTAGGGAATGTTCCAATATGTTTGAAGAGTCCTACAAGATCATCTAGAGGTACAAAATTACATTCTAGAATTTTCAGTCATAGTAGAAGTAGTAGAAACCAGATAACTTTGTAATTAGATGCAAAATTGAATTAAAAATCACCCAAAATCATGGATTTAATATTTAGAGGATATGTTTAAAATTTCATTCCCATTCAAACTTGCTTGTCAAAATTGTTGTTTATAACAAGTCTAGTTAACTATAGGTAGTTTTTCATCTTTTTTCATTTTTTTTTTAATTTTGCATGTTAAATATAATTTTGAGTTGAGATTTATTTAAATATTATTATTTAACTTTTTTATTCATTAAAATTTTAATAATTTAATATTAGGGTTTCACAAAAATATTAGTATTAAACCTATTTATATTTTCATGCTTTCCTAGTAAGTAGATTCATTAGAAAAAAAGGTGTGAATGTAGGTGAGGTGAATTTATGGTCATGAGAGACCTTAATCTCTACAATTATAAAGTACCTCATCAAAAATTATACCACTGGGTCAAATGATATAGTCCAGTTTGTTCTTTTTGCATAGAGGCTTCTTCTATTATTATTGTCCTCTACTCATCGAAACCTTGCAAACAAGTATGTTTGTGCACAACCTAATTGATTATTATATTTTGAACTATGAATCATTATAAATATAAAAATACTAAATTTAAAAATTGAATTTTTGGATATGATGGATTATCATTCATTAATTATATATAAGAAACTCACTACAACATTGCAAATGTTATGTTTGGACAAGATAATGGTGGCCTTGTCTGGCAATGGCATCGATTATCATTTTATGAAGAAGCTTATGGTCTCACACATCATAGGAAAAAATTCTCATGTACTATCATTCATATATTTTATAATTCTACAAAAGTGGATTTTAAAGAAAACTTCTTAACTTGACTACAACACCTAATGTTACTTTTTACAACATTGTTGCAAGTTTATAATTCTTACTTAATCATTGTTTTATATACTCATTATATCCTCAATCTCTTTTTTTATGAGAAATAACATATTCATGCAATAGAAGATGGTGCCGAAGATAATAGATTCCATGTATCATGATTTAAATGAGAATTCCAATAATACAATGAACATGAACAAAATAATTTTAGATCACTTTTTTGTTCTTTACTCTAAATCAAGTAAACCCTCCACTAAATAATGATTAAACATAAACATCCATTGTGTGTTAGATATGTGACAACAAAGTTAAATTTTGGATCTTTTTGTGGTTTAGTTTATATCCCACTTCTTGACAAGGGGATGTGGGGGGGGGGGGAGGAAGAGGGTTGGGGGTGAACTCCCCACAACTATTATTATAGGGGGTTCTAGGGGAAGTAAAAAAAATTAAAGATTCAAACCCATGTTTCTAAGAAGATGAATTCCATTGGATTCTATTTTTAGAAGGAAATTCATAATTATTTTTTTACACATTATTACTAGGAGGAATCCTTACACTGATTTACTAATTAGGCATATTCATCTTTGTGGAATTCACATGTAATATACATAATGAGTTCACATGTAATATGTTCATCTTGAATTAATAAAATTTAGATATCTTGCACTATGGATGTTTTCTTGTCTTGATAAGGTTTTACCATATAAATCATATTTTTTATCTCATGCATGCTAAGTATTTTGTATATTTGATTATCCTTGTTATTGCATTATATCATTCTTTTTTCATTTAGAGTGAGTGATTTCCTAATAAGTGGTATTATAGTAACATTATTATTATTTTTCAACACTCATGTTCTATATTTGGTGTTATTTTATATAGCATCAAATGATGAAAGTTATGAATGTAAAGTTTGACGTGGAGAAGTTTAACAACAAAAACAATTTTGAGTTATCGAAACATAAAGCACATGATGTGTTGGTGTAGCAGGGGTTGTACGAAGCCCTATATGGAAAGGCAAAGAAACCTAAGATGATGAATGATGATGACTGGGAAGATTTAGATATAAAATCTATTTGTAAGGTATGATTATGTTTAGTAAATAATGTTCTCTTCAATATAGATGGAGAAAAGCTTGTGGTAGACTTATGGACTAGATTAGAAGGCTTGTATATGATGAAATATGTTTTTAAAAAAATTACTTAAAGAGGAAGTTGTATACATTGAGAATGAAAGTAGGTATGAAAATTATTGATCATTTAAATATTTTTAATAATCTGTTATTCCAGTTGACTAGTATTGGTGTGAAGTGGATGAAAAAGAAAAGGAAATCATCTTGTTATGTACTCTACCAGATTCTTGGGATCATATAATAACTTTTATTAGCTTCATTATTGCTAATGATCTTGACTATGATTCTATTGTGGGAACATTGTTGGGTGAGGAGACAAGGAGAAAATCTACTCTAAAGACTTATATGCTTGAAGCTATGGTTGATAAAGGAAGATCTAGAGAAAGATGGAAAAGATCTAGAGGCATATATAGATCTAAGCCAAAAGCCAAGAAGAGTAAAGCAAAGTGTTAGCACTATAAGAAAGTAGGACATCTTAAGAAGGATTACTAGAAGAGGAAATAAGGTGAAAACAAGGAAGAGTCCACCAAAGAAGTAAATTAGGTAGAAATAAGTGAAGGTATTAGTTATGAAGTTTTATCTATTTATAATTCTTCCTCTTATAATCATGAATTGTTATTTGATTTGGGTGATACACATTGCATGTGTCTGCATAGGAGTTTATTTTCTTCTTACCAAACCCTTGACAAAGTTTCTATTATTTTAGGAAATAATGTCTCTTGTAAGACTAAAGGGATTGGTATCATTAAAAGAACAATGTTTGATGGTATAGTAAGGAGCCTAATAGAAGTAAAACATGTACCAAAAATTAAATGAAATTTGATTTCTTTTAGTGAATTAGATTCATGTGGTTATAGGTTCACAGGTTAAGGTGGAGATCTAAATGGGTCTTAGGGTGCCTATAATGAAGGCTCTAAAAGTTGGTAACCTTTACATATTGTAAGGGACTGTAGATATCAATCAAATAGTTATGGTATCTAACACAATAGAATATCATGTTTGTCTATGGAATCTACATTTGGGCCACATGAGTGAGAAAGGGTTAAAGGTACTGAAAAATCATGAGTCACTTCCTCATTTAAAATCTTAAGATTTGGATATCTGTAAGCATTATTTTTTTAGGAAATAAAGTAGATGGATATTTAGTGATATAAATTACGTAAGTAAAGGTATTCTCAAGTGATATAAATTACGTAAGTAAAGGTATTCTCAAGACTAAATTCATTATATATGTGGGGTTAAACTCTTGTAATTTTGTATGGAGGATCATTTTATTTTGTTACATTTATAGATGATCTCTCTAAAAAAGTATGGGTCTACTATTAGAAAATAAATTTGGATGTTTTTAGTGTATTTAAGCAGTTTAAAGATTTGATTGATAGGAAAACTAGTAGGTCAATCAAATGTTGTCATGTCCCCTTTTAAGTTAACATGTGCAGAGTAGATGATTAGCCTATTATGTGACCCTCGTACGCTGATGAGATGGATAGAGGGTCTTGATGGAGCTGGGCTTGGCTTTCGTTTGGGCTCTTTCGGACATGAATTAAGGGAGATATTAATATTTGATTGATTTAATCAAATATTAATTATTTGGTCCAATTTTAATTAATTATTAATTAATTATTAATTATTAATTATTGGGTCTAATTTTAGGATCCTAATTCTAATTTAAGAATTGGTCTAATTTTAAGACCCTAGTTCTAATTTAAGGAAGCCCTAAGTCTAATTTAAGGGAATCTAATTTTAGCAAGCACACCTTTAGAGGGGTATAAGGATCTCTCATGGGAGAGAGTTTGTATTCATGATTATTATTGATATTGATTCTTGTTAAGAAATTCTTCTGTGAAGACTGAGCCAAGGGTTCCAGTATTCCATCTGCAGTGGAGAACGTCAACTCTTCATTGTGTGCGATTCAGAGGCTGTGAAAGATCAGCTGATCTATTGCCAAACTGCATTGAAGAACGTCAACTCTTCAGTGTGAGCGATTCAGAGGTTGTGAAAGATCAACTGATCTATTGCTGAATTGGGAGATAACTTCATCCAGAAGCTATCACATGTACTTACAAGTTTGAGAGATAACTTCACATAGAAGCTATCACGAGGCTTTACAGGTATTTTCATTATTTGGGTTTTGATTCCATAATTATACAGATATAGATCTTTTGTATTAGCCCATAATTCTATAGATCAGGATCAAGCATATAGGTTGAGCAATATCAGTGGCCGTACGACTTCCGTACAGATCTGTGAAAGTCCATACACATCTATAGAAAGTTCAGGTACCGACATCGGCGAACAGACTTACAGAGATTGACATCGGTCGACTCATCACCGACGTCGGCAAGGGGACCACTACAGGTCGATCGACGATGGCAGTATAACCGACGTCGGTGACTGTGTTTTTTACACAGCAGGCCGAGACATGCCAGATTCAGCCCAATTTGTGGAATATACAGGCTATAAGGCCGAACTTTCGATATTCTTTGTATATTTGATAGAGGATCTCTATTGTAAGCTTATGAGCAAATAAATAATAAATTATACTGTGATTTATTCATCTATTTGAAGATATTTTGCAAAAATTTAGATAAGCAATTCGGAGCTTTGTTTTGATATTCGAAGGGATAGTACAGTGGTATCAGAGCTTTATTTGCTATATATTAGAGTTGCGTAGAGACAAAAAGAGGCCCTAAGTAAGGGACATTACAGTGGTATCAGAGCTAAATCATGCCATCCTGAGGGTTTAGAAATGTTATGCAGCCACAAGAGTTGTGACCACACGGGTATTATACACGCAGTAGAGCTTTGCTTGAAGGTACCCAGCTGTTAGAACAACAACAGATTACCATGAGTGACAGACGTGAGGGTAGCCCACCCAGGGGCCACAGGTATGATGCTGATCAGGACACCAGAGAATTCCACCGTGCTATGATGTCAGGCCAACAACAGATGAATCAGACACTACAAGCACTTACTACTATGATAAGGGGAATGAACGCAACCGATAGATAGAATGGGGAACAAGGAGATAATAGGAGTGCTACTATTAATCAGAGACCACAGCAGACCCATTCCAGGACAGCAGGTAGACCTACACGCCCTACGTTTATTCAAGAGGAACCAGATGTTCCAGCAGAGGAAGAAGCAGGAGATCCCTCATTTACAGATGTTTACATGGCTGTAGATGAGGAGTGGAACTTATTACCTCCTCATGTACGAGAGAGGACATCCCTTGATCATTTTATTAATCTGAGGAGAGAGCACTATAGATTGGCTAGACAGGACAGAATACCTAGACACCAGAACAACGATCTTAAGCAGGCTCACACTCGCGATGTTCGACGGAAGTGGTAAGGTCACAGCACAGGCCTGGGTTAGTAAGCTGGATACATTTCTCACATTGCGACCGATGGGTGAGGAAGATGCTATCAGATATGCAACACTACATCTTGAGGGAGTAGCTCACGATTGGTGGCACCACGGGATGGTGACACTCCATCATGATCAGATCACCTCTTATCAGGAGTTCGTGGACAGGCTAGTAGAGAATTTTGATAGGAGGGATCCAGAGTCCTATTTTTGAGAGTTGGCACAGTTACATCAAAGTGGCAATCTAGAGTCTTACATTGGTGACTTCCAAAAGTTATCAGTTATGGTTCCTGACATTTCAGAGAGGCAACTAGTAGTACTCTTCATGGAGGGATTGACAGAACCATTGAGAGGTTGGATCAAAGGCTTTGATCCTCCTTCATTACAGGAAGCTATGAAGAAGGCACGTAGTATGGAGATGGCAGCCCCATCAAGTAGATCTAACTCCAGAGGTACTTCTTCATTGAGAGACCATAAGCACTCCAACGGGGATACAAAGAGACCGGATTTTAACATAGATAAATCCGGGGTTAAAAATGATTCAAAAGCCAATCTAGCAGCACCACCTTTGGATCGTGAGGCGCTTAATGATCTACGCAGGTGGAAGCTTTGCTTCTACTGCAAAGGTCCATATGATATCCATCACGATTGCCCTTTGAGGCCTAAGGGCAAAGCAAATCATGTGATGTGGGCGTATTATGAGGATGCGGAATCAAAAGATTTCGAATAGCAGAATAGTTCTGAGGAGGCAAAGGCTTTAGAGCCTAAGGTAGAGGAAGATTTAGAGCTTCATATACAGGAGGCACGCCTATCCAGCATTCAGTCGGATGAGTCATTCAGACTCCGTGGAGTTTTGGCAGGGCAGAAGGTTACCACCCTTCTTGATACAGGAGCCACACATAATTTCATAGATGCTACATTTGTGGAGAAGCATGGACTCACTACCGAAGATTTTGAGGGAATTAGAGTTAAGGTAGCCGATGGTCACACTCTTAGGTGTGAGCGCATGATTAGAGACCTCCCATTGCGCTTGAACAACTATGAGTTCAAGGCTAATTATTTTGTAGTGAACATGGGGGACATAGAATTAGTCTTGGGTATGAAGTGGCTTCATTCATTTGAGGAAGTTACTCTTCATCTCAAAGATATGGAGGTTCATTTTCAGGTTGATGGGAAAACCCATATTCTTAAGGCAATACGGGGCAGTAGCTTCAAACATATGTTTTTTCATCGGATGGAGATGCCTGTACTACATGACATGAAAGATTGCGATGATGAGTGCACATTGGCACCAACACAGGAGAGATATGAGGACGAGCTTTGTCTTGAGGTGAGTTCAGTTCAAGAGTTAGCACATGTGGTAGAGTCTCAACTTTCTTTTACAGGTGGGTCACATGTTGATGACGATATATGTACAGGAGACAGAGGTGATGTGACGCCATTGGATGAGAGTGGTGATGGACAGGGCCTAGAGTTTGTGTTGGTTGACAGCACTGTAGATCGAGACTTCATTTGGGATCCAGGTATTCAGCGATTGCTTGAGGGTAAGCAATTTCAGGAGGGGCGAATTGTCATGTCCCCTTTTTAGTTGACATGTGCAGAGTAGATGATTAGCCTATTATGCGACCCTCGTACGCTGATGAGATGGATAGAGGGTCTTGATGGAGCTGGGCTTGGCTTTCGTTTGGGCTCTTTCAGACATGAATTAAGGGAGATATTAATATTTGATTGATTTAATCAAATATTAATTATTTGGTCCAATTTTAATTAATTATTAATTAATTATTAATTATTAATTATTGGGTCTAATTTTAGGATCCTAATTCTAATTTAAGAATTGGTCTAATTTTAAGACCCTAGTTCTAATTTAAGAATTGGTCTAATTTTAAGACCCTAGTTCTAATTTAAGGAAGCCCTAAGTCTAATTTAAGGGAATCTAATTTTAGCAAGCACACCTTTAGAGGGGTATAAGGATCTCTCATGGGAGAGAGTTTGTATTCATGATTATTATTGATATTGATTCTTGTTAAGAAATTCTTCTGTGAAGACTAAGCCAAGGGTTCCAGTATTCCATCTGCAGTGGAGAACGTCAACTCTTCATTGTGTGCAATTCAGAGGCTGTGAAAGATCAGCTGATCTATTGCCAAACTGCATTGAAGAACGTCAACTCTTCAGTGTGAGCGATTCAGAGGTTGTGAAAGATCAACCGATCTATTGCCGAATTGGGAGATAACTTCATCCAGAAGCTATCACATGTACTTACAAGTTTGAGAGATAACTTCACATAGAAGCTATCACGAGGGTTTACAGGTATTTTCATTATTTGGGTTTTGATTCCAGAATTATACAGATATAGATCTTTTGTATTAGCCCATAATTCTATAGATCAAGATCAAGCATATAGGTTGAGCAATATCAGTAGCCGTACGACTTTCGTACAGATCTGTGAAAGTTCGTACGCATCTACAGAAAGTTCAGGTACCGACATCGACGAACAGAGACTTACAGAGACCGACATCGGTCGACTCATCACCGACGTCGCCAAGGGGACCACTACAGGTCGACCGACGACAGCGGTATAACCGACATCGGCGACTGTGTTTTTTACACAGCAGGCCGAGACGTGCCAGATTCAGCCCAGTTTGCGGAATATACAGGCTATAAGGCCGAAATTTTGATATTGTTTGTATATTTGATAGAGGATCTCTATTGTAAGCTTATGAGCAAGTAAATAAGAAATTATACTATGATTTATTCATCTATTTGAAGATATTTTGCAGAAATTCAAATAAGCAATTCGGAGCTTTGTTTTGATATTCGAAGGGATAGTACAGTGGTATCAGAGCTTTATTTGCTATATATTAGAGTTGCATAGAGACAAAAAGAGGCCCTAAGTAAGGGACATTACAAATGTTTAAGAAAAGACAATGGAGGCAAGTTCACATCATTGGAGATTCAAAACTATTGCAAGGAAGTAGGGATTGAAAGACATAAAACCACCATGGCTACACATAATAACAAAATGGGGTTATTAAATATATGAATAGGACTCGTCTAGAGAGAGCAAGGAGCATCCTTAGCAATGCAAATTTGGATAAATGTTCATGGGTAGAAGTAGTTTGTACAACATGATATTTGATAAATTATTCACCATAAGTTCTAATAGACTGTAATATTCCTAAGTAGGTATGGATAAGCCATCCATGTGATTATTTAAATATTATGTTTTTGGTTGTAATGATTATGCACTTAATAATAATATTATTATTATTAATATTAATAATAATAATAATAATAATAATAATAATAATAATAATAATAATAATAATAATAATAATAATAATGTTCAAAATTAGACCCAAGATCCAAGAATTGCATTTTTTTTTTGGTATGGTGAAGGAGATGGTGTTAATGGATACATAATGTGGGATCCTACTACCCATAAAATCATCATTAGTAGAGATGTGTAATTTGATGAATTATCTTTTCTAAAATCAGATGTAGAAATGAAAGAAAAATAAGAACTAGAAGATCAACATGTCAAACTTGAAATTGAGCCATATTCAAATTATAAAAATGAAAAAAATTGTCCATTTTTTATGGTGAAGATGTTGAAGATTTAAAATAGCTTGAGAAAACACCTCGTCAATTAGAATAGAGGTCAAAACATGATGAAACACCTCCACATCTAGTATGGAAATATACACAGGTTAGGTATCCTCCTAGTAAGTATTATCTTAATATTTCAATTGTTTTGATTTATAATGATAAGGAACCTAGTTTTTATCAGAAAGCATTGGAGGATGTAGATATTACGAAATGGAAAAAATCAATATAGGAGGAAATGGATGCCTTGGTTAAGAATAAGTCATGGGACCTTATAGAACTTCCAAAAGGTAGAAAACATATTTGATATAAATGGGTTTACAAATGAAAGATAGGAGTTGATGAAAAGGTTGAAAGGTACAGGGCTAGATTTGTGGCAAAAGGATTTGTAAAGAAAGAAATTATTGATTACCATGAACTCTTTTCACCAGTTGTTAAACTTGTTTTGATTTGAGTTGTTTTAGTATTACTGATTTTAATTGATTTAGATTTAGAGTAGTTAGATCTTAAAACAAAATTCTTGCTTAGAGATTTAGAAGAGGATATATATATATGGAACAACTTGAGATTTTTTTTACAAGATAGAAAAAAAGGATTTGATTTCAATCTCAAGAAATCATTATATGGCTGGAAATAGTCACCTAGGAAATGGTACAAAAAATTTGAATCCTTCATGGGGATCCATTTTTTTTTTTAAGAGTGAGTATGATCATTGTGTTTACTTCAAGTTTTTGGACAATGTCTTATTTATAATAATGGAATTATATTTTGATAAAATTATTGTAGCAAGTAAAAGCATGGCATAAATCAATAGTTTAAAGGCTCATCTAGCTAGGACATTTGATATTAATGATCTAGGAGTAGAAAAACAAATCTTAAGCATGGATATATATAGAGACAAGAAAAATGGTAATCTTTAGTTATCACAAAAAAGGTATTTGGAAAAGATACTAACCAAATTTAGTATGAACTATGTGAAACCAATTAGTATCCATTTTACTTCTCATTTCAAGTTTTCTTTAAGTTTATGTCCTTGTAGTGATGAATAAAAGTTGTATATGTACCATGTACCATATGCTAGTGCAGTAAGAAGTTTAATTTATTCTATGTTATGTACAAGGCCAAACATTTCAAATGTAGTTGGAGTTGTCAGTAGATATATGGAAAACCTAGGTAAAGAAAATTGGGTACTAGTGAAGTGGGTGTCTCACTACTTTCAAGGCATACGTGACTATTGCATCCGATGTTGATTCTAATTTTGTAAAAGATCTAGACAAAAGAATATCAACATCTAGTTATGTTTTTAAATTTGTAGATGGACATAGTAGTTGGATGTTGAAGCTTCAAAAGACTATAATTACATCAACTACTAAGGCAAAATATGTGCCTACCTATCATGCTTTTCATGAGGAAATTTGTCTAAACGGCACATTGGGAGTGTTTGGAAGAGAATAATATAAAATGAAGGTATTTGTGATAGTTAGGGTGCAATTCATTTGGCCAAGAATCTATCTTATCACAGTAGGATAATGCATATTATAGTAAATTACCATCTTGTCATATGGGTGATTGATGAAGGAAAAGTAGCAATTGAAAAGGTTCACACAAAGGAAAATAGTGCTGATATATTCACCAAACTAGTTTTGTTAGAGAAGCTAAAATGGTGTTTGGCTTCTCTTAACTTGTAGAAAATATGATTTGGTTAACAAGATATCAGATGAAAATTGTTGTCAAGATGGAGATTGTTAGATATTTGACAATAAATTTTAATTTTGGATCCTCTTGTGGCAAGGTTTATAGCCCACTCCTTAATAAGGGGTGTGGGAGGTCAATGACACCCCATTATTATGATAGTGGGGTCCAAGGAGGTGGCAAAAAAATTAAGGAATCAAACTCATGTTTTTAAGAAGATGAATTCCTCCAGTGTTTATTTTTAGAAATAAAAATTTAATGGAATTTTTCCACTCTATTTTTACAAGGAATTGTAATGGTGTTTTGCCAATTAGGTGTATTTATCATTATAGTTTGTATGTAATCGAACAGTTAGTTTACATGTAATATGTTCATCTTGAATTAATAAAATATTTATATCTTAAACAATGGATGTTTCCTTAGCTTGCTAAGGTTTTACCATGTAAATGATATGTTTTGTCTCATGTAACTTAAGTATTTTGTATATTTAATTATATCTGTTAGTACATTATGTTATTCTTGAGTTGTTTTAGAGTGTGTGGTTTCCTAACAGTATGTTCCTATCTCCTTACTTGCATGATAATTTCACACTTTCACCCTATCTAATATGTTTTTCCCATCTTATTGTTCCCTATGTATTCCCCTTTTATAGTTATAGGCTTATTTTATATTTTGAATTAATCTAGTTTTCATATAGGTAACTAATTTTTAAATTATCCTACCTTTTATGTTTTGTTTTTCTCTCTCCTTTCAAGACTATTTTTACTTTGAATAAATAATTTTGTGGATATTTCCCCCTGCTTTCATTACATTTGGTGAAACACTCTCAATGTTGCATGTTCATTTTCTAGTAAGGGAGTGGATTCCCGATCATTTAGGTTCACAAAGGTATGAATAATTCAAGGTTTTTTTTAGCTTTCCCTTTTTTTTTCTCAAAGTGTGTTTATGTAAAAGTTGAAATAATTGATATGATAAATAGATGGGACATAATCATGGAAGGCAACCAAGAGTACACGAAGATGGATCCAAAAGTGGCTTACAAGAAGGGATTGAGTATGTGGGAAAATTGGATATCAGTAAACATGGATTCCCAAAAATTGCTCTTCTATGAATCAAAATCAATGAAATCAAAAATGGTATTACTCTTTATATTCATCATGGATTAATCCCTAATTTTTTAATAAATCAAACAAAAAATGATCTATTTTAGAAAGTGTGTATCATATCATTTAGATAGATGCAAATAATATTTGAGGTGTGTCTTATTTGTCACCTTCAGTGGTTTTATTTTTATTTTGAAATCTAAGGGTCATATTCAATGGTTCTAACTCCTTTCATTTTCCTTTTATTTTTCACTCATCACCTTTCATCCACCTCCTTCCCTTGAATTAGGCAAGATAGGAATGGAAAATTTAATTACATCCCCTAATTTATTATTTAATAATGAAAACATGGTTAACAAACCTTCACCTTCTGAATAGGACTTTAATGGAATCCCATCCATCAAATATCCATGATATTTACATGTATTATTATTTTAGGATTACTTGGCCACTATCTCCTAGTAGGGAATAATTTCCACATGGATTTTTGAGACCACACTTCACACTTCACTTTCAATGATAGATTCAGCTATAATATGTTCTAAACATGCATCCTTCCACTAGGTTTTTCCATTGTTTCTCTTGATGTTTGGGAAATTATTGACTAAATGACTAGTATGAAAACATATGTAGAATATAAAATATAAGCTTTAGAAATCAATAGATTTGACCCATGTTTTATTCCTTACAATCATATCCACTTGAGTTGGAATATCTTTAGTAACATCTATCCTAACCTAGATTCAGGCATAAGTTGAATGGCCCCTTTCTTATGTTATTGGATCTTCATGCCAAAATTAACCAGTAGAATTGTCTATTGCTTTAAATATAATATTATCACAAAATTGAAGAGGTAGTTTTAATATTGGATTTGAATCTAAAATACTATGGTTTAGCTAACAACATATGCTTATCTTCCCAATTCCAAGAGAATTCACTGAGAACAACGTCTTTTTCTTTAAAAAAAAATTACTATGAAAATACATATAACACAAAGTTTGATTTTGATTTTATCTTATACTAAAACTTGTCAATGATTCCTGATCCATCCTTCAAGTTTAGTGAGGGTAGATTAAAAGCTATTAAACTTGCAAATAATTATATTTGAAGAAAGTTATTTCAATAGAATATTAAAAGTATTGGATTGTTTATTCCTCCAATAAATGTGTGTGTGTGTGTGTAATAATAAATATTATTAAAACTCTCCAAGTAACTTTTTATTTCAACCATCCATCCCCCCCCTAACTCAATGTTAATGATATAATCATTTTTTACACTAAAAAGGTGACATAAATAAAAATATATTTACACTATGTTTATGTTTTAAGACTTAAAAACCTTCAGAATTAATATGTTAATGAATGATTAAAAATATGAATTCAAAGACTTGGTAATGCATAATCATCATTTCTCCTAAATTGTCTTAAAGTATGAATGAGAAAATTAACCAACCATGGAATACAATGGAAAAAAAACATAAGACATACAAGAAGTAGTTATTTATTTCAATACAAAATAAATGTCAACGTGTTCTATAACTTCATTTCATTTATAAGTTTACATATAGACTCTTAAACAACTACACATTTAAAAGTAGACTAAGTTATTGATTTAATTGTATTTGTTTAATATGCCTCTTCCTATTGGTTAAATGGTTGATTTTTTAAATTTTAAATAGGATTTAATAGTATGTTTATATATTTTTAGATGTAAAATCCATTACCACAGTTTATTTATAAACTTATTTTTACTCTAAATGTATGTATTTCTGATACGCCATCCAAAAGAAATGACCAAAAGTTTTAAACATTTTTGGAGAGATGGGGATAATATGTGATTAAAATATAAGTTAAGTTATTATTTTATTAAATTTAGTTTATACTAATGACTAATAATTGATATTAATATTATTTATAATCACTTGATAGTGACATTTTGAATAATATAAAGGCACAAATAATTTATTTTATTGTTTCACATTGAATTGGATGATTTGTCATTAATGTGAAATTCATATAGTATAGAGATCATATTATGATTAATTAAATGTTCTACCTTAATGTTTCAATGAATGGAAACATCAAAGAAGGGCAACATCAAAGAAGACCATGAGTAGGATCTCATGAAATCTATCTATCTTGGTAGTCTGATGCAAGAACATCAGTGACATAATACAAATTTATACATGATAGGTTAATTAATTTAGTTTAAAGTCATATTTTGAAGGATTATAAGCCCTATTAGCTATATAATGACCTTATAAGGTCAATACTATGTTACAAAATCTATTTATCTATGTAAAATGGATAAACACCTCATTATATATCTAGAAACCAAGAATGCTACGTTTGAAAAGGCCAAAGAGAGAAATAGTCTTTAGGATAAAGACTAGTTGAGATAATTTTGGGTGTAAAGATAAGTTATATGCCACTTAGATAAGAGTCTAATAAAAGAAAATAAATATGAATATAGGACAAGGAGGTAGTATTTTTAAGTAGGGGGTTTGGAAAAGACGTATGGCCTTAGGCCCTGAATAATCGACTATAAGTATATGGAGATTGATTAATATAAATAATTTTGTTTGTGTTTATAGTCTCTTCATTGAATATGATATTTTACTTCTTGTGCAAACTCTATATGAGAATAGGTCTAGTGAAGAGGAGGTAAACATAATTTGGAATATATGGGGTCCAAATGACCATTGATATGATGGGAATTCAAATGTAAGGTTTCAATAACATGGTATGGTTGTTAAGATTTTAATCTAATTATTAATTAGTTTAGAAGACATCTAAATTCCATAAATGTCCCCATACAAAATCTCTCATGTACGTACTTTAGATGCTTAAGACTGAAGGAATGATTTTTTAAGTGAAGTATAATGGTATGAAGCTTGTAGAAATTTAAAAAAAAATAGAAGTCATTTGATCTTGAAGTTTAACCATCACTTACCTTTTAGGACCTATCACTGTCAATAACACTATTAAAATTTTATGATAGTCATAAATAAATATCTTATTTTATTATTGAATTGATACATAATTGTGGCATAATTCTATACATTAATACCATTTTTATACACAATTTAAACATCAAACATATCTAAGGTGCATATGCTATGAAACATGTACCTAATATTACAAAATCAAATGAGTTTCAGATTCAAAATATTTTTAGTGATTGTTACCACCTTCCAGGTTAGAATTTTACAAACTATATTGAGTCAATCTACTGCATTAGTTATGTTACTTATTAGTATGGTTGAGGTGGTTAATAACTTAATCTTGAAAAAAAAATTAGGTTGGAGTTGATTTTATTATGTAACCTCACAGGTTTGATACTAAGAGCTGACTTGGTTTAGTCACACTCACTAGGTTATAAGTATGATTACGTTGCATGGTTGAGCTAGTCTCAACTACCATGTGGAAATCCACCTTTTCTTCAAGATTGGGGGCATGAGCCCTTATATCTCTCTCTTTATCTATCTCCTTAGATATATGGATTGTATAGATTAATATTTTTCTTAATCTCAATTACAAGAATTCATAATGATCAATATTTCAAATTAAAATATCAAAAGATAAGATGGTTTTATCAATACATAGATGTACTCCTAAACCTTGTCCTTTTAATTTCAATCATTTAAATACTTTAAATGTAAGATTACATGTACTAATTATATATTGTAACATATTTTTGGTTCTAATTCAGTCACCATTAAAGTACTCATGTTGGTTTCAAGCAAAGGCAAGGTGTGTTATATACATTGATATACATATATATATATATATATATATATATATATATATATATATATGTATATATATATATATGTATGTATATATATATATATATGTATGTATATATATATATATATATGTATATATATATATATGTATGTATATATATATATATATATGTATATATATATGTATATATATATATATGTATATATATATATATGTATATATATATATATATATGTATATATATATATATATGTATATATATATATATGTATATATATATATATATATATATATCCTTTAAACTAGTTGTTTCTTTACTAGATTAATGGGGGTTGAGGGGGGAATGCAAATGATAGCTATGAACTATATTCCACCTCAGTATTTTACACTTGGTAGACTTAGACCATGATAGTTCCTCTTCATTCTAGACCTTTCCTGCTTTTGCAAGTCTCGTATCTACTCTCTCTTGTATTGCTTAGCCTATCTCTTAGTCCAACCAGTCTTATGTTGATGACAAAGGCCTTCAATCTTTCCAAGAATGCTAAAAACATACTTATCTTATACTTCTACAAGTTTTGAGTATGTATCTAATTTCTTACTCCTTAGACACTTACATCCCAAGCAAACAAAGGAACATATCCTAATGGCTGGTCTAAGTTCTATTATATGAGATATTATCCAAAGGGATTTGTATAAATATAAGATTAATCCTAATTCATTATTCAGCCACCACAAAGCAAGAAAACCTATCAAAAGAATTCTATTAAGATCAATCATCATTCATTATTCATCATAAACTTTTAAAAAATCTCTTTTTCCACTAAATTCCTTGACATGAATTAATTTTAGACCAAACTACAACAATTTGATCTAACCTTATGGAGTATGGTGACTATTAAGAGGAGAGATTGTTTTATCTTTTATCAAAACATCTTTCATGACTTTGGGATCTAAGTACTTACTATCCTTTGTTTGTACTATATATTATAATATTTATTATGTTGAGAGGTGTTTCATAATAGCATCCATGTGATGGTGGATTGTAATATAATAAATATGTTTACTTTTTATTCCAATAATAAATTTGATGCTCATTTGAATATTATTATTATTATTTTTAAAATATTTTTCCTTAAAAATTTTAATTAATAAAAATATAATATTTTAAACATATAATAAAATTTGGAGTCTTATTTTTTTCCCACATCCTAATTAAAGAACAAATCGATTTCCAAGATGATTGAATAAAATAGTGTTAACAAAATTACCTTCAATCAAAGAATCATAAAATGGTACAACATTGTCTTTATTAGTCACAGATTCATGGAAAGTACTTTAACACGTGATTTATCTATCTGTGATTCACAAATCATTCTTATTCTCTCATTTTCTCCTCAACCAAATTAGACACAAAAAAATTGGGTGGGAATCTCAGAAAATTAAAGAGGTGGAAAAGTGATATGTTGTGAGGTTATTGCAGAGTTACTAAGTAGTTGTTAAGTTATTGCTCTGTCACTGTTAACAACATTACTTTTGATCAAAGAATCATGGAATGGTACAATGTTTTCTTTCATTTTCTCCTGTAGACACCAAATTAGAAATGGCCATTTGGTTGTAGACACGAAAAATTTGGGTGGGGATCTCAGCGTATAACTGTTGAAAGTGGATGGAATGGTACAACATTGTCATGAAATGACAACATTGCCTTCAATCAAAGAGAACACCAAACTCAATCTCTAAGATACTAATTTTTTGGTATAACTGGTGAGTTTTATGTCATTGTATAATAATGAAAACATTTGAAGAATTACCTGGTGCATAATTAGTTTATCCTATTTATGGATCATGAGGATTTGAGGAATGTAATCACTCAAAATAAATTAAATATTAGTGATACAAAGTGGGTGTCTTTCTTGCAGGGATATAATTTTGTTTTGAAATAGAATCAAGTAGTTGATGCTTTGAGCAAGAAAATGACACTAAATTATTAACTAGTATCGTGACTGAAGTAGTTAGATTTGAAGTTATTAAGGAACTATATGATACAGATCTTAATTTTAGAAAAATATTTTAACAATGCAAGAATCCATTAACATGGAAGACAATTAATTTTTATGATGAGTACCTTACATAGGATGGTTATCTCTTCAAGTGAAAATATTTATGTATTCCAATTGGTTCTCTAAGAAATAATATTATAAGAGAGTTGCACATGGTGGTTTGTGTGGACACTTTGGTAATACTAAGACAATAAATTTTGTAGAGGAGAAGTGTTTTTGGTGAAAGGTAAAAAGAGATGTTAGAAGGTATGTTTCAATATACATGGTATGCCAAGTGGATAAAGGCTATGCATATAATGTAGGGTTGTACATGTCATTACCATTTTCAAGAGGACCATGGACATATTTGAGTTGGGAGTTTTTTTGAGGTTACCAAACACATAGAGATGTAATGATTCAATTTTTTTAGTTGTATATAGGTTTTATAAGATGGTTCATTTTATTGCATGTAAAAAAACCAATTATGCTACTATAGTAGTGGAACTATTTTTCAATGATGTTATGAGATTGCATGGTGTTCTAAAAACTATTACATCAGATAGGGACACAAAAAAATTAAGTCATTTTTTGAGGACTCTAAATAATAAGCAGGAAACTAAGTTATATTTTAGTAGTACATACCATCTACAAATAGATGGACATACATTAGTGAAAAAGATCTTGGAAAATATGTTGAGCTGCATAGTTGTAGAGAAGCCCAAGCAATAGGAATTGGCTTTATCATAAGCTAAGTTTGTATAAAAGATTTTAGTGGATAGATCAATAAGGAAATCATCATTTCAAATTACTTATGAGAGAAATTATATGGGTGTACATTTTAGATTGGTACACTTACCAATTATAGAAAGAGTTAGTGATGATGCATAAATATTTATGGAGCATATACAACAGTTACAAGAAGAAATAAGAAGAAAGCTACAAGAAAGTAATGAGAAGTATATAGTAGAAATAGATATAATAATAAGGTTAAATATATTGGAATAAAGAGATTTGGTGATGGTGTATTTTATAAAATAATGATTTTATAATGCAACATACAATAAGTTGAAGTACAAGAAAATTGATCTACTTAAACTTGTAAAGAATATCATTGACAATGATTATAAGATAAGTTTACCATATTATTATTGTATGTACGTAATATATAATAATTTATATTTATATTATTTTTATGGAGAATATGTTGAAGGGGAATAAGATGACGAAGTAGATTAGAAGTAATAAGTACAAAAGAAAAAAAAAAGAAAAGATAACACAGGTTCTGGATAAGAAGACAATGAACACAGTACAAAGAAGTTATATTAGGAACTTGGTATAGTTAGAAGGAGTAAAATTGGAAGACAACATATGCATGTCAAAATTGGAGTTGAATAAAATTGATAAGAATAAATATCAAGAATATAACCAGGGTAATGTGTAAGAATTGAGTTAATTTCAACTAGAGGATAATAATGCAGACAAAAAAATTCTAGATGCCATAAATTTTGACTCACTAACCCAATTGAGATTTTGTTCATGACAAAAAAATAATAAATTAAATATGCATATAGTAATAAAATGTTATACCATTTAGGTAATTTTCGAATATGTTTGAAGATCCATATGAGATCATCTAGAGGTACAAAATTGCATTCTAGTATTTTTAGTCATAGTAGAATTAGTAGAAATCAGATAAATTTTTAATTAGATGAGAAATTGAGTTGAAATTTACCCAAAATAATTGATTTTATATTTAGGGGACATGTTTAAAATTTTATTCTCATCCTAACTTGCTTGTCAAAATTGTTGTTTATAGCAGGTCTAGTTAACTGAAGGTAGTTTTTCATCTTTTTTCAATTTTTTAAATTTTGCATGTCAAATATAATTTTGAGTTGATATTTATTTAATTAATATTATTTAACATTTTTATTCATTAAAAGGTGAATAATTTAATATTGGGGTTTCATGAAATTTTGATTATTATACCTATTTATATTTTCAAGCTTTTCTAGTATGTGGATTCATTAGAAAAAAAGTGTGAATGTAGGTGTGGTGCATTTATGGTCATGAGGGACATTGGTCTATACAAGGATAAGGTACCTCATAAAAAATTATAAAAATTGGTCAAATGTTATAGTCCAATTTATTTTGTCTGCATAGAGGCTTCTTTTATTGTTATTATCCTCTACTCATCAAAACCTTGCAAACAAGTTTGTTTGTACACAACTTAATTGATTATTATATTTTGAACTGTGAATAATTATAATTATAAAACTACTAAATATCAAAAGTGGATTTTTGGATATGATGGATTATCATTCATTAGTTACAGATAAGAAACTCACTACAACGTTGTAGGTGTTATGTTTGGACAAGATAATGGTGGCCTTGTTAGACAATGGAATAAATTATCATTTTATGAAGAAGCTTATGGTCTCACACATCATATGAAAAACTCCTCAAGCAGTATCATTTGACTATTTTATAATTCTACAAAAGTGGATTTCTAAGAAAACTTCTTAACTTGACTACAATGCCTAATGTTGCTTTAAAAAACAATGTTGTAAGTTTATTATTCTTATTTAATCATTATTTTATATACTCATTATATCCATAATCTCTTTTTTAAAAGAGAAATAATGTATTGGTGAAGGAGAAGATGGTGTCAAAGATAATATATTCCATGTATCGTGATTTGAATGATAATTCCAACAATACAATGAACATGAATAAAATAATCTTAGATCACTTGTTTATCATTATTCTGAGTCAAGTAAACCCTCCACTAAATAATGATTGAACGTAAACATATGGTGTGTGTTAGATATGTGATAACAAATTTAAATTTTGGATCCTTTTATGGTGTTGTTTATATCTCACTCCTTGATAGGGGGATGTATGGGGTGAGGGGTGAACTCCCCCTAACTATTATTGCAGAGGACTCTAAGGGGAGGCAAAAAACATAAAGGATTCAAACCCATGTTTCTAAGAAGATGAATTATATTGGATTTTATTTTTAGAAGGAAAGTCCTAATGGTGTTTTTACACATTATTTTTCGGAGGAATCCTAACAGTGCTTTGCCAATTAAGCATATTCATCTTTATATAATTCACATGTAATATGTTCATCTTGAATTAATAAAAGTTTGATATCTTACACTTTGGATTTTTTCTTAACTTGTTAAGGTTTTACCATGTAAATCCTATGTTTTATCTTCTACATGCTGAGTATTTTGTATATTTTATTATCTTTTTTATTTCATTCTGTCATTCTTTTTTTTGTTTTAGAGTGCGTGATTTCCTAATAAGTGCTATAAAAGTGAAGTTACTCTTATTTTTCAACACCCATGTTCTAGATTTGGTGTTTTCTTCTATAGCATCAAATGCTGAAAGTTACAAACGTAAATTTTGATGTGGAGAAGTTTAACAACAAAAATAATATTGAGTTATTGAAACATAAATCACATGATGTGTTGGTGTAACAAGGGTTTAATAAATCCCTAGATGGAAAAGTAAAGAAACCTAGGATGATGAATGATGATGATTGGGAAGAACTAGATACAAAATATTTTTGTAAGGTATGATTGTGTTTAGTAAATAGGGTTCTCATAAATATAGATGAAGAAAATCAAGTGGTAGGCTTATGGTGTAGATTAGAAGGCCTATACATGATGAAATCAGTAACAAATTTTATTTACTTGAAGAAGAAGTTGTATACATTGACAATGAAAGAAGGTATGAAAATTATTGATCATTTAAATATTTTCAATATTATGTTATTCCAATTGACTAGTATTGGTGGGAAGTGGATGAAAAGTAAAAGGCAATCACCTTGTTATGTACTCTACCAAATTCTTGGGATGACATAATAACTCTTATTAGGTTCATTACTACTAATGATGTTGATTACGATTCTATTGTGGGAGCATTGTTGGGTGAGGTGACAAGAATAAAATATAGTCTAATGACTTGTATGCCTGAAGGAGTGGTTACTAAAGGAAGATCTAGAGGAAGAGGGAAAATATCTAGAGGCATATCTAGATCTAATTCAAAAGCCAAGAAGAGTAAACCAAAGTGTTATAACTATAGTAAAGTAGGGCATCTTAGGAAGGATTGCTAGAAGAGGAAATAAGGTGAAAA
>JARHVA010006890.1:315000-345000 GCA_037957365.1 Torreya grandis
TTCATAAAAACCCTTCCTCCAAAATATTAAACTTATTTGGAGTCTCTACAAAAAATTAATCAATTGAAGTATCTCACATTTGACTAGTTGGTTGAAAAGATGGTAGAAAGAGAAAAGGCATTTGGAAGGGAAAATAACCACAATAGGGGAAAGTGCATGCTATGTAAAAATAAATTCTTCCAAACCATAAAACAAGGACATGTCTTTCAAAAATGAAGGTAATAAAAATTAAAAAAATAAGTACAAGGAAAAAGGTGGCAAAAATAAAAATCATGGTGGTCAAAATAAAAAATAGAATGATAAACAAAACATCTATTATGAATGGTGTGACAGAAAAGTGAGTCATAAGACTCATGAATATAGGACTCCATGGGATAAAATTGAATCATACCATAAAATTAAATAGGGAAATTCAAAAAAATAGTCAAAAGAGTAAAACTCATCCTAATTCCCTTATGAATGTGTGTTTTCCAGTATAGATGATGAAGAAAATAATGTCTTGATTAGTTCCTCATGGTTTGATGTTTGGGTTCTTGATACTGGTGCCACACAATATATGAATTTATAAAAAGACTTATTTAAGGAGTATAATGAAGAAAGTTGTGGCTTAGTATACCTCATAAATAGATCAAGTTTTCAACCATAAGGAAGAGATAAAATTTGACTCAAGTGTTTAGGACTTCTAGACTACAATCTTGAGAATGTTCTTTACATTCCTCAATTGAAATGAAACTTATTTTCCTTAGTGATCATAATGAAATAAGGCCATTCTATTATGTTGTATAATGGTGATGTCACAATTAGGATAAATAGTGATAATGTAGTCATCTTGACTAGATATGAGGAAGGTAAATTATTCAAACCTAAGGGTGAGCCATCAAATTCAAGGAATTATGCTCATCTTTTGGAAGATATAATGTCTCTAAACATGTGGCATGCTCTATTTGGGGACACTCACTATAACATAAATTGTGTATTTCAAATAATGGTGTTATTAGCATGCCTACGGTGCCTACAAAATAAAATGAGAAGTTTTAAGTATGCATAGTGGATAAACACACAAGAGAACCATTTTTGATGTCACTATAGAAAGCAAACAAAAAATTGTAGCTTATTTATTCATACTTGTGTTCTCTTCCTATCCTCTCCATTGGTGGTCATAAGTACATCATGTTGTTCATTGATCACTATAGTAGGATGACATAGATATACTTTCTAAAAAATAAATTATAATCCTTTGATACTTTAAAAAAAATTCAAACAATGATTGAAAATGAATCACAAACCTACATCGAGACAGTCAAGATAGATAATGGTGGTGAATTCACATCACATAATTTTGAATCCTATCTTGATAAAAATTGGATCAAACACCATCTCGTAGTTCATCACACTCCATAGCAAAAAAATTTAGTTGAAAGAATAAATAGAACTATGATGAATATGGTTTGTGCAATGTTGTATTTCAAAGGGGTAAATCTATACTTTTGGCCTAAAGTAGCTAAAATAATAGCATACCTTCACAATAGATCACCATCAATAGTTCTTGAATCAAAGACTCCATATGAGATGTGGTGTGGTCACCTCCCTTTAGTTTGATATATTTGTACTTTTTGACCCACATGAGTCTAAAATACATCCATTTAGGATATTCTGATTCCTCTAAGGCATTTAGGATATATGACAAGAAAGAGTAAAAGTTTATTATTGCAAAAGAAGTTATCTTTTATGAAACTATAAAGGACAAAGAGCATATTGATTGACAGTTAAGTTAACTAGATAAATATGCAAAGTTTGATGTCTATAAAGAAAGTGATTTAAATGTTTTAGACAATGAGTGGGGGACACAGAGATTGATTTGAATGTTCTAGACAATGTTAGGAATCTATGAGTGGGGGACACAAAGAGTGATTTGAATGTTCTATATTGATTTGATGTGTATAAAGAGAGTGATTTGAATGTTCTACATAATGTTATCAATCTATTAATTTTATATTGTCTCCTATACATGAGCTTGAAACTTCTCCTAAAGGAGAGAGTGAAACTTCATCAGCTATTGAATAGGGGCCAGTAGAATAAAAGGTAGATAGTGAAGGAACTTTATAGGATGAACCCAAAGCCCTTGTAGAACACAAAAAGATGCCTAAGTGGGCCACTCAAAAATTGAAAGATGTTAGGCCTGATGAAGTTTGGAAAATTGGCACTTAAAGTGCACATACAACCTCATCTCAACTAGACAAGTCTATTAATGAAATTTAGGACATGATTGAAAAAATAGCATTGGATGGTTCTCAAGAAGAACTCAATGTTATGTTTGATTTAGTGCTGATAACTTTCAAACAAGATGAGAAGCTTGAATCTTGGAGAAAAGCAATGAAAGATTAATATAATTCACTATTAAAAAATTGAACTTAGAATCTAGTTGATCCACCATATGGTTGCAAAGTGATTGGCTAAAAGTGGGTCTATCACAAAAAATACAAGATTAACATATTAGTTGACAAACACAAATAAAGGCTTGTCACAAATGGGTATGCTCAAAAGGAAGGAATTGATTAAAATGAAACCTTTGCACCTACAATAAAATAGACTTCCACTTGGACCATATTGGCTATGGCATTTCACATTGGATGGAAAGTTTACCAAATGGATGTCAAAACTACATTTTTGAATAGAAACCTCAAGGAAGCTACGTACATGACACAACTTGATGGTTTTTTATTAAAGGCATAAGATTAAAATGTGTGCAAACTAGAAAAATTATTGTATGGTTTTAAACAAGCCCCTCAACTGTGGTATGAAAAGCTAGTTGAGCACCTCATGAACATGAACTTCAAATGTTTTGAGTTTGAAGATATATCTCTTTTTTTCAAAAAAGTTGACAAAATAGTTGTATTTGTGGTGGTGTATGTTGATGATTTTTTCATCATAGGTAACAATGAATGCTACACTATAAAATTCAAATCAGAGTTGATGAAAATATTTGAAATGACTGATTTGGGTTATCTTCATTACTATTTGGGTATTGAATTAATTCAAAAGCCAAAATATTTATTCATCACTCAGTAGAAGTACATTGGTGACATTCTTATCAACTTCAAAATGGAATATTGTAAGCCTCTCAGCATGCCCATAAAACATGATCTCAAATTGACATTAGAAGAATTAATAGATTTGGTTGATGCCACTAAATATAGACAACTCATTAGAAGTTTGATTTATGTGACTATTTCTCAACTAGATATATCATATGTAGTTGGTGTCCTCTCAAGATTCATGAAAAAACCCAAGTATTTTCATTGGGTAACAATAAAAAGGGTCCTCAAACATCTCAAAGGCACACAACATTTTGGTTGAAAATACTCCAAGGTAGGAGATTTCAAATTGGTTGGGTATTCAGATTCTACCTATGTTGGTGATCATGAAGATGGAAATTCCACCTCAAGTTTTATAATGAATTTGGGAAAAATAGTTTTTAGTTGTAAATCTAAGAAGTAATTAGTGCTGGTAATTTATTTAGTAGAAGTAGAATATAGGGCTGCTTCAGAGGCAATAAGATAGATCTTGTGACTCAAAATGGTTCTTTCAAATTTATAGGAGCAATAAGTTTCATCAACATCCCTCACAGTTGAAAACACTTCTATAATCTAGACATCAAAGAATCCGGTCTTTCACAAATGAACCAAGCACATCAATATCAAATTTTATTTGATTTAACACTATGTGAAAGATGTCAATGTCAAGTTATAGCATTGCTTGACAATAGAGCAACCAACAAACATACTAATAAAACTGCTTAGATGAGAAAATTTTTAGAAGTTTAGAGGAATTCTTGGTCTAACAAAGACCCCTATATATTAAGTCGAGGATGTAATAATATTTTACATATTGATTGTTAATCCTAGGTGTCTAGCTTAGGTTTCTTAGTTTTTATCTTATTCAATAAGCTTTCCATTCTTGTAGGAATTAGAAGAGTTTTTGAGAATGTGAATTTAATAGTCTTGTTTAGTCTATTTATTCTAATGTTTACTTCCTTTTTCATTTAATTAGGAAATAGAATTTCATTGTCATTCCTTTAACTTTGTTTCTAGTCTATCAAGTTGTCTTAAAGTATGAATGAGAAAATTAACCAACTATGGAATACAAAGGAAAAAAAACTTAAGACATACAAAAATTAGTTATTGATTTCAAGACAAAATAAATGTCAACATGTTCTATAACTTCATTTCATTTATAAGTTTACATATGGACTCTTAAACAACCATGCATTTAAAACTAGATTAAGTTATTATTTTAATTATATTTGTCTAATATCCATCTTCCTATTGGTTCAATGGTTGATTTTTTAAATTTTAAATATGATTTAATAGTATGTTTATATTTCTTTGGATGTCAAATCCAATACCATAATTTATTTATAATGTTCTTTTTACTCTAAATTTATGTATTTCTGATGCATCATCCAAAATAATTGACCAAAAAAATTAAACATTTTTAGAGAGATGGGTATAATACAAGATTAAAATCTGAGTTGAGCTGTTATTTTATTACATTTAGTTTATACTAATGACTAATAAGTACTATTAATATTAGTTAAAATCTCTTGGCAGTGACAGTTTGAATAATATAAAGGCACAAATAAATTATTTTATTGTTTCACATTGAATTGATAATTTTTTGTTAATGTGAAATTCATATAATATAGAGATCATATTACTATTAATTAAATGTTCTTCCATCCTATTGTGGTATACATGGAAATTCATTCAATAAATTGATCACAAGTTCTTCATTAAATTTTTAATGGTATGAAAATTACCCATAGTGTGCCATAACTGGTAGGGAGGCTCCTCTTTTGACACATTTATCCTTGACTGAAATGAGGCACCTTGATTTCCTATATCTCAAATATATGTGGGGATCCATGACATCTCACATAGTATGATTACCAATCATGGATTGTCATGACTAGTCATGGGGATCTCATAGCTAATCGTATCTACTAGATAATATTAGGTGAAACTATAAGTACCCATATTTACTTGTATTTATATATATACCTGTATTTAATTTTAGTTATAGCTAATTGGAAATAATTATAGCTACATGGTGATACCTAAACATAGTTGTATGTACATGGAAGTAATATTAAATCCTATCATATATTTTGGTAACATGTTAGATATATGATTTATTGATAAACTTTAATATTAAATGAAAGTGTAATTGATTATTAATTTTCCAATTAGATGAAATTTGAGACTCTTTCTTCCAAGGTGGTTCACCATTCAAAATATTGGGCACCTTTGGGATCCTTGATATAAAGTGCACCATCGATTCAATTTATGGAATATATGGGCCATTGATTATGTATATCCATGACCAAATTGAATTAATTCCTTAGGGTTTTGTTTACTTAATAGTGTAGGTACTAAAATCTAATTATATATAGCATTTTATTCTTGTACAGTTAAAAAATACCAATCAGGTCTATACCCTTCAGTTCTAGACCTTACTATTGTGAAAAGGCTTGCATTCACCATCTCACTGTGCGTAAATGATTATCTTATGGACAAACCTATCATTATGATGACCCTGATCACTATACACTATAATAAGTTTAAAATATGATTTATATCCTTCACTATAAATTAAGAATCTTAAACAATTTTATATCATGTTAGACACTATGATTTAGATAGGGACATTAACATTAATGCTATTGTCTAGATTTCATATCTTGTATCTCTATTCAAAAGTTATCCAAATTTTAAATCTTTCAAAACATATCATTTGGCCTATTTGTAAATAACAAAGAATCACCTATTTAAGATCATTCAATCAATTACATAATTAAGTTCTACTACATGCAGACACTATTTTTTAATTTGATAGCACCTTTGGCTTGTACACTTGGTAAATGCTTACCTCAATTGTTCTTCTCAATTTTGGACATTTACTGATTTATTAATTCTTGCATAAGCTATATCTTATTCCCATTAACCTATATCTTAGTCTAACCAATCTTATATTCATGACACAGACCTTATATTTTTCTCAAAATGCTTAAAACATGTTTATCTTCCACCTATACAAGTTATGAGTATGTACCTTCTTTCCTACTCCTTAGACCCTAATGTCTATGACATATACCTATGTCAACACTAGTGTCCTACCCTGACGCAAGTGTGAAGTTCCCTAAAGTTATCCAATTTTCATTTGAAACATATTTATATGGTTAACATAAGTTATTTAATGTGATTTACTTCTTTAAATGGATTTACATAAATACAAGATCAACTCTCATTAATTCCACACCTATAACCTAGTACAAACTGAAGAAACTTATCAAAAGCATTATATCAAACATTGAATTTACCAAAAAATCCTTATCTACACATCAATCATTGAGAAAACACATCAATAGGTATAAATTACTAAAGAAGCATCCCAAGAATTATATTTTTCAAGTTACAAGTTAGGTCACTATTGTACTTAATTATCACATATTGTATGATTTCCATATAAGCTAAAATTTAGGGGAGAAATACATCAGTATGAGACCCTATTCATAATATTATCTATGTAAGTAGTGCTCATTAATAGAGGGATCTTTTGGGTCAGCTTGACATTATGTGCAGACTAACCCATTTCCCCACAAGGCCATTATGAAGATGAAGAGCTAGGGTTTTGAAAATTCTTGAGGACTGAAATTCTATGACCCTGATTTAAATGCACCAAAATAAAGGTAAATTTAAACCCATAAGCTTCTAGGTGGTTGTATCCTATTTTGGTATATATTTTATACATGACACTTGTATCGAGTTTAGACAGTGGCATCAATGCAACTGTCTTCAATTGATATTAGTATCTATAAATCCAAAAACATCGAATCCAAAATTTGATGAGTATTCTAGAATTATCTTCCAATATGTTTTCTACATATTCTATATCCATAACTACATTAGCATCATAACAAGGTATGTACATTATTTATTTTTCATTTCCATATTTGTCATAGTTTTACTTATTATTTTGAGTATAATTGAGCATAAGAAATTTAGTATATGTTGTATATGAATTTATCACCCAATTGGTTTGTTGTATATCTAATTATCACCCTTTTATTTGTTCATTTATATATACTCCTTTAATAATATCTAAAATTTCTATATTCTTATTTTATCAATATCGATAGTCTAAAATTGTTATATCTTTATTATATCGCGATCGATTGCTCCCTAGTATTTACATGCCTTTCTTATCGTATTTTCATATCAATTTTCATAACATTTAAAATAGATACAAAGTAACATTTTACTCTTGTTAAACCTAAATAGGGTGATAACACTCATCCCTCTAACTAGATCTAGGGTATCACTTATCCAAGGAGGAATGTCATCCATTGTCTAAATTTAAATTATGGCTATCCACCAAAAATGCCTATGGTTTGTGTTTGGTAAATCCTAAAAGATCAAATCACTAGTATGATAAAGTTAATACATGAGTTACAAAATCAAAATTAGTCTTAAATTTAAATGTCACTTTATTCTAATATTAGATTGATTATACAAAGAATACACATTATGCTACTGTGAACCACGTAGTTTCATTTTTGCATACCAATAATGTACCTATTAAAAATAAATATTGGAATTCCAAACCAAAGTCACCTAATGGTAGTGATTCTACAAGTGAAAAAAATCCTACTAAGAAGTCAAGTGAGATTTTAATGGAGATGCTTATAAATAATGTGATTAAATTATCTCCTTTATATCCTATAAGCAAATTTAAATATTACTATGCATATATACAATGCATGGTCACCATAATTATTATTGTTTTGCATTGAAAATAAAGATGCAAAAGATAACTTCTCCTAAATCAAATGTTCCTAATGAACAAAAATGGGTACCAAAATATCCTCCAAAATAAAAAGAGTAACCATTACCAAATCCACCTTACTATTCAAATGATATATCATTAAAGGTGGATAAGCCTTCACATGATATGCAAGTTTATAATTTTCCAAGTTCTTCTAAAGGCATATGAAACGTTCCAATTAATAATCCAAAGCAAGAAAGTTTGAAAGAGCAATCACAAATGGTAATGTTTTTTTATTAAGGATAAAGGGTAGGTTTTTTTTTTGAACTAGCGACCCTTATCATAGAATAGAAACACAAATTTAAGGCCACAATAGCCAAATATAACAATTTAATTGAAAACAAAAGAATAAATAAAAATAGCCAAAGAACAAAAAATAAGCATCAAGAAAATGGTGTCAAAAACCAAGATTTTTAGCAATAGCTGCTATCAAAACAAGAAAAACAAATAAAAAAGAGACCAACTAGGAATCTCCCATGAGATTTTCTTTGTTATATCTAAGAGAAATTATCAAGGGATTCAAAACCTATTTACCTTTGCCTTTATTTATATGGCTAATAGTTTTTCATTCTCCTTCCACATAAGGGTTTGGAAATATAGGAATGGAGATGTCTAGAAAATCTGCTTGATTTTGTGTTTTCACTAAGTCTAATACTCCTTACCTTTCTAATAGAAATTGGGTTTATGTACTTGAACTAATGTCTACATTTCCTTTATTCCTCTCAAGTAACATAGCATCCCCTACCTCTTTGCTCATATCCTTACAATATAATGTTTCATTTTGATGATTATATTACTCTTCTTCCAAGTGGATCTCTGATTCTAAACCCTCATTATCACTGCCATTATGATATGTAGCTAGCACAATATTATGTTCAGTTTCTACATTTTTCCTCCACAATGTCATTTTCTTGAATTCAAAACATGGACAATCATTCATAAGATGCCATGTTTTGAACCATCTTTTGCACCTAAAAGGGATACCTTCAAAATCAAGGGATTGTGTCCATTTTTCCCCCAACTAATGTTCTAATTGAAAAGGTAAATCTTTAGAAAAATCTACATAAACTAAAACATTAGCATGTGTGGAATGTCCCTTAATAGAAGTCAATTTATTAGTAGTCCAAAAATTTCCTATTGTATTTCTAATGTCTAAAAACACCAAATCATCCCAAAATTCGTAAGGAAGATTTAGAAGCCTAATCCAAATCAGTTTTAAATTAAAAATTTTAGTTTGGGCATTAAAATTTAGGTGTTAAGATTTTAACAGAAGGGTGTATTTATTCCAGTCCCAAACCATGCCATTAAAAATAACCTCTTTATCTGCTACAAAATTAAAAATAATAATAATAACCCTCTAGAATAGGGGTGAATCTATATTTTACCTTTTAATCTAGATTACCATCTAAATGAGATCCACTCATGTAAAGATGACATATTTATACATAACCCTTCAAACATACAAATCAATCCCTACATAGTTAGCCATTCTTCCCTCATAGTAATAACTTCCATCTCTTGTTTATCAAACAAAACAACATGTGTATCCTTTACTAGAATCATAAGAGAGCTTTTGCATCCTCCCACATCTTCTACAAAGGATAATCCATGTAATAACTTTCATATTTTCTAATCTTTAGGTTTTGACTATGCCTTTGCCTCTAAAAGCACTAAATTATCCCTTCCCTATTTCATTATCTCAACTAGATTCACTAAACCTCGAGTATTCCTCAAAATCAAATTTAGAATGTGTCTTGGGGTTTGATATTTTATCTCAGATCTGAGTTTACCATATGATAGCCTCTAATTTGTTCTAAATATGCCTCCATTTGGTAGATGGAGCCTAAGGACCTCATTTCTTCTACTTTTTTAGTTGCAATGTCAAGGTCGACAACTCTCTTCTCCAGTAAATATATAGATAGAGCCATCTACTTATGAAAGTCATCAAATGAAACCATTTGTATGTCTTCATACTTTCACTCAGATGTCTCCTTCACCATGAGAATGGACTCCCTGCCAATCTAATCTTCATCATTGAGCCATTGCCAAAGTCCATTGCTAAGTAAAAATCCATGACTAAGTGATTAAAATACTCTATAGAGCTATTTAATATCACCTCTCCCTATTGTGAAATCACATCTACCACATCATAGGTAGATCCATAAAGTTTAGACACTATCTCCCTACCCTTCAGACCAAAATTTCCATCACTATTCAAAAAGCCTAAAACCATCACAAAAAAAATTTATTTTTATCATATTCAATTCCCTAAATGGTAATGCTACAAAATGATCAAAATAGATCTATTTAAAATGAGAAATAAAAGATTTACAATGTTGTCAGTGATGAAAACAAAAATGAAAAATCCATTTCTAAGAAAGAAGATCCTACCTATGATGTGATTGGCTTTTCATACACAGATACTCAAATTGTTAAAACATTTGTTTAGAATTCATTTATCCAATACAAACAAAAGTTATTCAAATTATCCTTTAATATTGGCTACATATATGATATTAATAATTTTATAACTTATATTGACCCTTATATTCCTTGATGTGATCACATTGTTATATACACTTCAATGATGCATTTACCTAGAGATATTATTTTATATGATACATGGTTTGATTCATAGATTATACAATTATCTTAACCTTTTGAGGTAAGATAATTGCCAGTTTCTATTTTCCCTCACCTTAAAATTGGGGCATATCAATGGGGGCATGTCGTAGAGTATTGTTATTCACATTTGGCACAATATTTAGATTCATTGGGGACATGCTTTAGAAGCATGTTCTCCATCAGTATTTGGTATTTATATCAATTTTTAGATTCAATGGGGGCATGCCATATAGTTATGGTATCCAAACATTCATATTTTTAAGATTAATGGGGGTATGTCATATAGGCATGGATTCCACACATTTATAATTTTAGATTTAGTTGAATCATGCTTTGGAAACATCTTCTCCACACTTATTAATTATTCAACATATCCAAATTATAGTGGGGGCATTTTTTAAAAACATGTTATCCATATTAGCACTTATATAAGTTTTCAAATATCTTCATATATGTTATGGGTCAAATTTGTTCACTCATGCTCACTAGGTTATAAGTATTATTGGGTTAAACACTTTAGCTAATCTCAAATTCTAGTTGGCAACTCACTCTTTCCCCAAGAGTGGGGGAATGTGTCTTCCAATCTCTCATTCTCTCTATCTCTATGGATGTATGTGATTTCCAAATTGATATATTTATCCTAATATTAGTTTTAGAGTCTTCAAATGATATATCTTATCAGATCAACCAAACAATATGTAAGGTAATTACATCAATTCACAAGTGTACTATTAAACCTTGCTCTATTAATTTTAATCTTTCCAATACTTTCAAATTATAGATTATGTGCACTGATTATATACTATAATGTGTTCTTGATTATAGGGTAGTCACTAGAAAAGGACTCAAGTTGGACTCAATTAAATAATAGGTATGCCATACACACCTAAGTACACATTCCTTTCATTTAAAATAGTAATTTTATTACTATATTAAATGGGGGGAAACTATAGATATTATTTCTAAATTATACAACACCTTAGTCTAGTACACATGGAAAACTCAAACCGTGTTGGTTCCTATCTATTATGTACCTTTCCCACTTTCATAAGTATTTTATTTTATCTGTATTGTGTCCCTTAGAATATATTTTAGTCTGACCAGTCTTATGTTGATGACCCAAACCTTATATCTTACTCCTAATACATAAAACCTTGTTATCCTCCACCTCTACAAGTTCTAATTTTGTACCTACTTTATTACTCCCTAGACACTAATGTATGGGATAGTCACCTATATCTATGATATTATCTGACCGTAACATAAGTGTTTAGTTCCCTAAAGTCATCTAATTTATAAATGAAACATATCCAAATTGTCACCCTCAGTGATTTAATGTGAAAACACATCTATAAGTCTAAATTACTAAAGGACCAACCCAGGAGCTATATTTTTAAATTTACAAGTTAAGTCATTATTTTAATTGATTATCACATATCACATGAATCACACATAATTAAACACATAGGGGAGTACTAAATTAGTCTAAATCCCTCTTCAAAGTATTAGTGATAGTCATTATGAAGATGAATAACTAGGTTTTTTTAAATTCATGAAGATTGATAGTCCATGACCCATATCTGAACACACTAGAGTGAAGGGAAACTCAAACCCAAAATCATCTAGGTGGTTGTAACCTATTTTAGTAGATATTACATACAAGACAATTACATCACTTTCAAAGAGTGACATCAATGAATTATCCCAAGCTTACGCTAATGTCCATAACTCTAGAATATTCCAATCCATAATTTAACAACTATTCCATAATCATCTTCCTCTCTCATTTCTACCTATTCTATATCAAATGTTGTATTAGAATCAAAATAAACTAGGTACATTTCTTTATCATTTACATATTTAGCATAGTTTTACTTACCATTTTTAGCATAACTCAAAATAATAAATTTAGTAAATGTTATATCTAATTTTAACACCCAATTGGCCTATGATATATGATCTAATTATCACCTTGTGCTTTTTTCATTTATACATACCCATTTAATAATAACTAGGTAGTGTCAACCTAGAAAATCATTTTAGGATTAAACACTACCCTATTATTCCCTATTCTATATTAGTCATAGTAATAGTCATATTATAGGTATGAATAATTTGAATAACTTCCCATGAGAATTATTATTTGAGTTACAAGATAGATCATTATATGCCCTTACATATAGCATATTGTACCCTTGTACACACGTAAACCCACACTTAGGGGAGAACTACATATGTTTGAACCCCTCTTTAGAGTAGTGGCTATGTAAGTAGTTATCATTGGCAAATGGGTCCTTGAGTTAATCTTGGCTTCTTGAGCCACTAATACATTTTTTGGCAAAGTGACATAACCTAAGGTGAATAACTAGGGTTTGATTTATATACAATCATATAAAACTTGTGTGCACATTCTTAATACATCAACATAAAGGTGACATAAAACCCTAACTAGCATAGGTAGTCATCATTAAATATAATGAATATTAAGCATCAATCCACAAAGAAAATTGTCAACATAAGTGTTCATAGGTTGATGGTAGTGTTTGAGCCTCTAACAATAATATTTATAGAATCTGGCAACTAAATCTTGAGCATTAATATGCCTTATTCAACACCTTTACATCTCATATCTACCTGCACATTTACAAACAAGCTAAGTATTATCTCTTCTTTGTGCTACAATTATTAGAATATCCATTAGAATTATACTTTATATATTTGATAAACATCCCAATTTAGTATATAGTGTTATCTAAATGAATTTAAATAGTTTTCTTTAGAATAGTTTTAATAATTAATGTGATTAGGTTATTGTACCCCTTTAACCCTCTCCAAAAATTTTAAAAATTGTTAAAGATTTTTTAAACCTAACCTCTATTTTTATTTATGAAAATCCTAGTTTGCCCTAAGGGTTCCATCCTACTAGGGTTTTAGATTATAGTAATTTTTTGTATCTTGCTTCTATTAGTTTGTATGTAACCTAGGCATAGTGATAGATTATGTGGTATAACTATTGAACCTTTTTAGATTCCTCTCATACCACCAAAGATGTCTCAAGCTAGTGAATTATTAAATTTTATGCATAATGAGAGTACCAATGATGAAAATGAACAAAAATACTTAAGATTTTATCATAGAAGATGCATACGATCATGAAAAAAGAGTCTAATGAGAAAAATTAACATGAAAAATTAGATCAACAAAAATTAAAAGCTACTATAATATTTTGAGAGTGTATTCATAAAAATCCTAAAGATCTTGATAAGATCCTCAATATTGTATTGGAAAATAAACAATCAAAAGGAATAAATGAACTATATGTCCCTATCAATACATAATTTATTCCTACATCTATTGGGGGCACATATTATATTTTCTAACCATTTTTTCTTGAGGAACAAATTTTTATTACTACATCTACCATGTAGCTAATGAATGCTTCAACTAGAATACCATTTTTAGTTCGTATATCAATCCAAATAATCTCTACGTCCCCTTTGGTGACTTGTCAAGTATCTAATATTTATCCCAATGGGCATTCTATATAAAATTTTCTCCAAGTTATAACATATTTAAAAGATAAGGTTTAAAATATTGAATAAAATACTTTAAATCTCTTAATTCTACTGATTAATCAGATGTATTAGATAATCTTATTGCACTTGAAATATCCTTGTACCCTTGGAAAAATGGTTTAGTTGTACCCAAGTTCACATTTTTTGATGTCAAGGATGATCCTAAATAACATCTAAATGATCTTTCTATGTAGTATGCTTTGACTATGCTTGAAATGATAAGCTTTTGACCAAATTATTTTCAAGGAGTCTAAAGGACTATGCTTTAAGATGGTTCTATGATCTACCACTCTAATTAATTAAATCATTCAAACCCTAGTGGATCTATTTATAGCATATTTGTCTATTAAAATCATTAAAAATATGTCATATACACAAATTTCTAAGATCAAAATAGGGACCAATGAACCTATTAATGAATATATTTTTAGGTAAAAAATAATGCTGGACAAAATGACAAATATAATCACAGATAAAGAGCTTCAAGACATCTTTAAGTAAAATTTTTTTCACCATTACATGAGTCTATTCTCTTCAACAAGTTTAAATCTTATGATGACTTATGTTATATCATCCCAGATCATGAAATGAAACTTAATTTATTGAAAAAGCTTAAATATGTATCAAAAATAATGACTAAATATACTATAAAGTTCCATATCAAATAAAACTACAAGCGTAAACCTAAAATTCCTAAAAATAAAGAAACTAAAATAGTTAATACGGTGTCATGAAAACCTAATCAACTCATCTTATCAATAAACCTAAGAATAATTTTCATTATTACCTAAGTCTCCTATTTCTTTACTTAAGAAACTTGTGGAGTGTCATCTCATATCTCTCACTCCTCATATAAAGGTTGATACAAGTTGACCTCTACCTAGAATATATGATGGTAATGTATATTGTTACCATCACCAAGGCACTAGGAATTCTACAAATAAATGTTATACATTAAAACACAAGATTAAATATCTTATAAATAATCAATAGATTACCTTTGATGATCCTCCAAAAGATTCAAGATCACAACCTCATAACCTATAAAACAAAAATATGTTTAAATGATCCACTGCAAGATCATTCTACAAAATATCTTGAAGTGCATAAGTCATATAGATCACATCCTCCTCCACCACATTAATGGAACCCTTTAATTGGGATTATTGGCACATTGACATGCATTAAATCTCATATAGTTTAGATACTTTATATTAAATTTTATGAGAGTGAAATTGTGGGTGATGATTCAGATCTCCATTAATTATTTATTAGAGAATAAATTGATCATTAGGCTATACACACTATTATTTTTTAAAATGGTTCTAGTCAGAACATATGTACCATGATATTACTCACACATTTGAGACATACACATGAATATTTATGCCCTTCAACCAAAACTGTCAAATTATTTAATAGGATATCACAACATGTTATTAGTAAGATTGATTTACCTTTACAAGTTAGTCTAGCACATGTGGTTACCACATTTTATGTTATAAAATATACAAGAGTATATTATATGTTCTTGGGATGCAATTAGATATATAAAATCTATGTAGTCCCTTTCATAGTGTACTTGAGTATTAAATAAATTCATACCAATCAAGTAATTATAGTTTCTAGAATTCTATATGAACATCTACTTGAACAAGAGAATTTTATTCAAGGAATAATAGTTATAAAACATACCAAGGTTGGTTTTGTATGAATAGCTAAGTAATAGAAAATCCCATTTCCTAGGTAGTCGATATGTGAGAGATCATTGCACTAGATAGTCTTTATTTACAACTACATGGTCAACCTAGTTGCTAAGATAAAATAAGCACATTCTAATTACAATTAGACTGAACAAAGTATAGAGCACTAAAAAATTGGTTTCAATAACCACTAATCCTATTGCCACTTCATGACCATAGACTCTTATGAAACACACACAGAGTACCATATATTTTATAATTATGGATATGAAACCTGTGCATGCCCCCTAGTAGTATCATCAATTTGATGTACCATAATTTTTTTTAAGATCTTCATATGAGAATTCCTTTGATGGTATAATAGGATGCATATTTTCATTTCAAATATTCCAAAAACCCCCAACAATAAAATATTATAAGAAGATACAAAAGTTTTCAAATAAATTAAAAATACAATAAAATATTCAACATACACATGCTTACTAGCTCCTTCGCATCTATGTTGTTTACTTTAGGTTAGTATATAACATATTATTTATCTTGTATATACATATACACTTCACATATACTTGAATTAGATATAATAATACACTACATCTATGATAATTACATGCATAAATGTTGAAACTTTCATATTCCCATGTCGCACATTACATTGGGGACATTTTCTTCCTTAATCATGATCGACACAGGTTATATTTTTTTTATCACTTTTACATTATCATATTGAGATTATATACCAACTCTTACACATGTCTATATTAATTCTTACATATTACACCATGCACTTGATATTATCTGTTACATGACATTTTTTTAGAACACATATATGCAAAGACTAGTATGATATGCTTATGTTGGTTTATTTTACTTTATTTATTCATATTGTCACTCGAGTGCACTTTTTTTATATATTATCTTACTTATGGACTATTTAAATATGTTATTTATTTATTGGCCCTTATTCCACTAAGTTATTATTAATTTTGTTTGGACATTTGAATATGTGCTTCTTTTGAGTGTATTCCATTTGAACGCGCCCCTTATTTTTTATCTCCTTAGATCCCCTTTTTGTGTGACATCAAGTGCTCTTGTGTGTTTTCTTGATTTTTTACCAAGCTTGTACTATTAATTTATAGATATTTCCATGATCCATATCATTCATCTTATGGTTTGTTATGAACACATACTATGTGGTTCATTAATATATATACTTAGACATGTCACTCCTATATTTTACATGATTCATACACAAATGTTATAATTATATTATCTTTTAAGGTAAGGTGACTACCACACTCCATTCCCATAACATAAAAGTGGGGGACATATTAGTGGGGTCACGTCATAGATACATGAATCCACACATACATAGTTGGAATAATTTGATATAGTTTACATGATTCATATATACGTTTGGGTCAAAATCATGTATATTTACACTAATTTTATAAAATTGGGATAGAGTATTTTAGATTTAAGATAAATATTATACATGGTTATTGACTAGACATTATATATTGACATAAAATTTATCTTTTGACACATTAGAGGTGCATAAACCATGAAAGTGAACAAAGAAATTGTAAATACATATTCAAAATATTTTTCCTAGAAACACAATTTTTTTCAAGAAGCATCATTTTTAGGAAAATACATTATTTTTAACAAATCCTATCTATAATAGTTGGCTCCTTTGAGTAGTGATGTTGAGATTCGATGAACTCAAAGGCCTTTTCACTAATCATATTTTGTAGGTTGAGTTGGTTATACGAATTAACTTGGATTTATTATACTTTCAATTGATTTGTGAGATTAAGATTTAATTATCTCAATGTCTTGTCACAAGTCACCCTTGCACCAGATTGGGCCCATAATTACCCTCCAAATTCCATTATTTAAATATCCAAGGATGAGTTCAACCTTTCTCAACTCAAATTATTGATAAGGAATCATCTTTACCAAAGAAAAGTACCAACCATTTCAAAGTATAGTCTTTAATACTCCAAGGAAAAATATTAGTAAAACATTTATCCTAAGAATAATAATCTAGGTCAACTTCATGAAAACTTATAATATTATTTTTGGGAAAACCTTTACCATCATAAGGTATAAGCTTGGGTCAATAAATCCTATAGGTAAAGGATAATAAACTATATATAGGACAAATAGTTGTGTATTAATGATTTGTAAATAGATTAATAACCCACTATTCAAGAGACTTGCTCTACTTGGGAAACCTCGGATTAAAGGTTGAGAATACTTTGGATAATTCCATGATTATTATCAATAGAATATTGTTTAGTAATAAATGATGTGACATTAATAGTAAGCCTAAGAGGCACTAATTTATGTTATATAGGAATATCTATAGAGATATTAAGAGGAACTTATGTTACCTCTACACCATGATTTATAACCATTGGTGTATCCATAGGTGTAGGCATATGAATATAAAAAATAGGAGTGGTGGTCTAAAAATCTAATTTAGAATCTATGCCTATATAATTTTGACAAGTATCATTGAAAATATCATCATGTAATTCCTAAAATATAGGTTCCTTAACATTGTTTGCATTATTATAATTTTGGATAATGTTTAATATCATATCAAAGTCATTAGAGCACATATAAATTTTATTTGAAAAAATGTAAAGGGATTAAACTTGTGCATGATATACACCATTAAGATAATTAGATTGTATGATATCAATATTTTCATGATTATGTTCACTATTATCTACATATAAACTTTCAAGACCAATCATAACATTGTAAATAATATATTCCTTTACATCTATAAGTATAAGAGGGATAACCTTTTTAGCTGATATATGATATATTCATGAAAATAGCAAGAAAGATAGGGAAAACCAAAGTGCATAAATTAAGTCTTATTAAGGGGAAATTAAAATTCATAGGTGAAACCCTAATCTAAAATAAATATGAAACCTTGAGAATGAAAGATGAAACTTTAAGGGACTAATAAGTTTTTTTTTCACTAAAAGAAAATATTGGGTTCGCCATTATGTTTTAACTATTTTAGTATTAAATTGATTTAAATGAGATAAAACTATTGAAGTTGAGATTATGAAAATATTTCATATACCATACAAATATGAATGCTAAAGAGTGATTGATATTGGGCTTACTATTTTTAGAGTTATCAAGAAAAAGGGGAGATAGAGGCAAATATTTGATTTTATGATTTATTTTTTCTCACTACATTTTTATAGTCACTGAAAAACTATTGTTTGCTAGCTTTGTAACTACATAGATCATGAGATAAGTCCTCAAACTATGTGCAAACACTATCGATAAATCTCATACACTTATGACAACTAGTAATATTAAGTATTTTACATTATTTTCTGTGTATTTTGTAACTATGCGATGATTCAAATCATTTTTTATACCTATAGATTATTTACATGTATTATCATGTCATTTGTCCTGTGCGCTAATCCTTGATTTTATTTTACTTTGTTTGAAACCCTATATTAATTTTTGATACAATATTGACTTAGAAAAAAGAGTTATAAACATGGGCTAGATATATCTAACCACTCCCCTTGAGTGATTAATAATTTATTACATTCAAATAATTTTAGGATGTCTTAAACCACATGTAGTTCTCCTTATGAAGCGTGTGTGTGCTTAATCATTATATTGTTATAATGTGATGTAATATTTAGCTTTGATACTTGAAAAAACATGCAAATTTGACTTGATTTTTTTTTTAATATTTCAATCTAGGGACACTCATTTAAAGGTTTTTAAATGTGTATACCTTTGTAGTTGTATATTAAGAGTGGGCATATGTATTATTCAATGTTTAATCCAAATAGTGACCAACTTATCCCATGAGAATCACCCTAAAATTTATTTTTATTCATAGATGACTCTTAAATATCCCCCCCATAACCTAGATGTGAAATGTGCTTACACTAAACTGAGGGAGATGTTTGAATTTTAAAATTAGCCATTAGATTTTTTTGTATGATATCATCAAAGGTGGAATATTATAGTAAACTACAACTATATAAATATTGGTGATAGTGTCTAAAGAAGGGTAAAAACTTTATCTAGAATGTGGTGATAGTCTATTTATGACTACAGAGTGAGACTAGGGGGATCATGAATATTTATATTATAAAATTGGGTTGGAAAAGACAAAATAAATGGATGGATGTATAGGTAAAACTTTAAAAAGAACCAAATATTTATGTACAAGTCTAATTTTGTAAATATATGCCAAACTTGATGTTCCCAAATGTCTAATACCAAACTTATATCTCTACAGTCAAAAATAATGTTTGTATTAGAATCATATTTAGGTAAACATATATTTTATATCTCCTTAGGGTCTACACATATTCCTCCATATTCATGTGGTTTCACATTAAATTTATTAAATTCACTCTCCTTACACATGGATCTTTGATTATATGTCTCATCTTCTCCACTAGAGCACACACTCAATCTTGAGGTGAGTTAATCATGTTCCATTCCATTTTGCACATTTACTCACAATCCTTGATTAAAATGATTTGGGTTCTCCATCCACATTGGTACATAGTACAAAACACCTCATCCCTCTCTTAATGTTTTTCAATTCATTCTCTTCTTATATGACCTTGATCTCATCTTCAACTTTCCAAAAGCTTAGTATTTTTGTGAAACAATCTTTGCCTTCCATATATATGGATTCAAGTTAAATGTTTTTATTGATCAAACTTAATTAAGTTTCTCACACAATCCAATAATATCCACACTCTTTAAAAATAGGGTTTTATGAAAGAAATATTTATATTTTGTTAAATGTAAGTCTACCACATAGTTATTTTTAGACTAGATCACATGGAAAAAATAATAATACTTCGTATGTTGACATTTTACTTAAGATAGAAACTTAAATAGTCAAATAAGGGACAAAAAGATATCACCAATAACCCCATAATGAGGGGGCTTATAATAATCAAACACATAGAACACCTCATACAAACCCAAACCCAATTTTTTTTTCTTTTTTAAGTCTATCCCATCATTATCTATTAAATAGATTACATGAAATAAATAAGAATAGTCCTTATGTTGACATTTTCCATAAATCAGAGACTAAAACACTCACCCAAGGGAACACAAAATATCACCAATAACCTTGTTATGATAAGGAGGATTAAATATAATTAAACACATACAACACTTCATACAAACTCTAACAATTTTTTAATGAGAATGATATATGAATAATTATAAAACATAACACATAGGTCAATTATCCCATCCATTATCATTTGAAACATCTTACACTTTACATGAAACTATAAAAAGAGTGCATGATTGTGTAAAATTATGCATTCATGATTCAAAACATTACATAAGTATCTTAAGACTCAATCTACTCATGAATACCCTAAAATTTATCTCCAAATGCTCCCCAATTCATTATATTTAAAAAATGTGTAATAAATATTATATATAAATCTAGTGTCTACAAATTAAAGGTTGGGATATATTTATAGTTTTCTTGGATTCCATCTCTCTTTGTTAGTTGTAAGTGAATCAACTTTATTTGTCAATTTTTTTCACCTATCCACAAATAAAATTCCACATGTCATCCATATATATCAATATATAAGGTTACATGTCCTTGTCAGCATGTTCTTCTTCCATAGATCATTCCTTGATTATTTGCATCCTTTTGTATCTTCTTTATTTGACAACTATTATGTTACATAATTTGTCAGATATGGAAGTTCCCAAAATGTGTTCCCTTAATCTAATTTGTGTGTTTTAGAATAATATTAATGATTACACATGTTTCATTTATTCATGATCATTATTTTTCAATTTTACAAATTAAATTTGTCCATAAAATTTTGGGTGAACATATACTACATGAACAAGTGGAAATAATGAAATAAGATGAGTTGGAATACAAATCTTCCCTATGTACTTAAGTTATTATTATTATTATTATTATTATTATTATATTATTATTATTATTATTATTATTATTATTATTTTTAATTATTATTTTTATTTACAATATTGACCTTTTCTAGGAAATCCACTATTTTAATTTGTGTGTGTATCTATCTTATTTACACCAAGGAACCTATGTAGATATATACTTCACAAAACCAAATCAGGACTCTGTTAGCATGAAAAATGAAAAAATGGAGAACATGTGTCCAAGATAAGTGGGAAATGGTTAAGAGACCCACAAGAATATGGAATCAGAAGCATAGTAGTAAACTCTTAGTCAAATGAAGGGCATGTTGATACTCTTATTCAACTTGAATTGTAGTTGTACAAACCATGAAAACCCAAGAAACATAAGGAGAGATTTGGAAAATAGGGAGGATAGAGAAAACATATCATGTTAGTTTATTCAGACAAGCCAATTCTTATTTAGATTTATAGGATTTTCCCCATTCAACCCATATAATTTATAACCTATTGTTATCCATTGCTTGCTTAATGCTTTGTTTGAATCTGATTGTAAGGATGTCCATAAGATTAAAAAAAATGTATATTATGATAAAGGACCCACACAAATCCAATCAAATTAAAATAATATATAGGTGATCCTTAGATTACAAAAGGTAGCTATCTAAAAAATAAGCATGTAGCCATTATCCATCAACTTAAATTCACCCCCAAGATTTTTCATAGGATTTTTATTCTAAAGAAGTAAACTTTTGTTATGTGACATCCTTTTAATTTTTTAAATAGGTATTTATCCTTTATAGTGTGCCCAACCAAACTTTCATAAATGTTGTGATATATTCTAGACTACTTGCTACAATCATTTGACAGAGACATACATCATTAAAGGAGTTCAATATGATCATTTGATAGACATTATGTGTGGTTTGTCCAATAATAACAAAGGAAAATTAATTGAAACATGTTCAAATAATTACCTTCCTTATTTTTTTCATGCCATGTATTAACTCCTTCTACTAACATGAGTTTCTTATACTTCTAATTTTGTTACTCCCTCAATAAACATGGTTTATTCTTTTGAATTACACATGTCCATTCTATATATATATATATATATATATATATATATATATATATATATATATATATATTTCATAACATTTGAAAAGATTTGAAAATTCACTTCATTCCATTACAAGTTTTTCATTATGCAAGGTTGAAAACTATAGTTATTAAAGCCTTGAAAACTATGCGACTAATAATCTAGGCAATTCACATCCAAAAATCTCATAAATATCACCATATATATGGGTGATAATAATGTCTTATGAATACAATACTGTTCTAATAAACTTTTAATCTATAAACTTGTGTATCCTATCTAATATAAATATTTCAATGTCTCTTTGACCTAATAACCCTCTTAAAACCTTGCATGTCCTAGTAATTAAACAATTTTTAGAAATGGTCCATAGAAATTCTTATCTGGATATGTTATTATTTTCATTCACAAGTTGTTATGAGGTTGGTAAGATAAGGAATGGTCCACACATGATAATTGTATAGTTTAAATTATTATAACTTGTATTTATTCCAATTATCTACCTAAAATGGATTGATTAAAATTCATAATTTGTAAAGACAAGAATAATTTCATAGAGAACCATGTAAAATTCAGAAAATAAAAGAATTATTTTTGATACAATTAGTTATATAAAAGTGCTAAGGCTAAGGATAATTAATTTTATGATAGACATTGATTCCCAAAATTTAGCACATCAAAATAACCAAAATAATAACTAACTTATCTTCTGATGAGTGCTATATGTTTATACATTTAACAGGAAGCTTTGACTTCTCATCTCTTTACTTCTATTCTTAATTCATAAAAGGAAACTTTTAAATTTTTTATTTTTATTTTTTAATTACATTAATGTTTAAAAAATATAAAATATAAATGTATTTCATATATAATGTCTAAGAAAATTTCAAAATAGAATTTTTAATCCCTTACTAACACTAAGTTTTTGTATTAGGAATAGTTATACCTTTAATAATATCTTACTCATTTTTTTCAACTAAAAAGTACCAAAAGGCATCAAGAAAAATAATATATCTATATGAATCAATCAAGAAATCAAGGTATTGTACCCACCATCAAGGTATTGGATGGAGAGATTAAGGATGAGGAGGGACAAGGGATTAAGCAAAGATGATGAGGGAGTGATTTGGGATGATGAGGGATGGTGAAGGTAAATGAGGGAGTGATTAGGGATGATGAGTGAGTTATTATGGATCATTAGGTATGGTGATGGTTAATGTGAAAGAGATTAGGGGAAATGAGGTACAAGGAAAGAGTTATTGAAGATGATGGGTAATGATGAAGTAGTGATTAGGGATGATGATGAATGTTTAGGGTTAATAAGGGAGTGATTAAAGATGATGAAGGATTGATTATAAATAATGAGTAATGGTGAGGGTTAATAAGAGAGTGATTATGGATAATGAGAGATGATAAAATAATGATTAGGGTTGATGAGGGAGTGGCTACTGATGATGAGGGATGGTGAGAGATAATGAGGGAGTGATAAGGGATAATGAAAGAGTGATTAAATATGATGAGGGTTGGAGAGGATAAATTATGGAGTTATTAGGTATGATGTTGAATTATGAGGGATTTATTATGGATGATGAAAGATAATCAGGGTTAATGAGTGAGTAATTAGGGATCATGAAGGAATGATTAGAAATTATGAGGGGTAGTGAGGGTTAATGAGGGAGTGACTAGGGATAATGATAAATTAGGAGAGAGTGATTAGTCATGATGATGGAAGAGTAGGAAGTTATTAGATATGAGGTAGAGATGATGAGCAAGTGAAATTAACACAAAGTGGTTGTTTTATGTATGTAGGTCATCAATGTGTTTGCCCCAATCACACCACTTTAGATCAAAATCAAAGTGGGTGGTTTGAAAACTTTAATTTTGACAAATCTAGGACTCATATAAATGCTAGGAAGAAATTTTAAAGTCATTAAAACTTTAAAAATGACTATACGCTTATCAAAAAATACATCAATTACAAAAGTTATGCCATGAAATCCCTAGGTTTAATACTCAGACCCTGAAAATGCCTAACCAATAACAAAATTGGATTTTGAAAAATAATTTTTCACATTGTAAGGAATGTATTTTTTATAAAAACTCTATTATATTTATATTGACCATCATTTCTTATATTTACTAAAATAAATTTAAAGTATAAGGAATTATACTTAACATTTGAAGTAGTAAATATCAAGTTTAAGTAAATGTCAGATTTTTGTAGACGTTCTAGTGATTTTAGGTGAAAAATAATAGGAACACATTTGAATTATTCATAATATATACACATTACTCATAACTCATATGTGTTATTAGGAATGTGTATGTGTTATTATGAATGTGTACATATTCCTAAGTTTTGTGGTTCTGAGCCTGAATTCAAATAATGCATACACATTTTATTGTCATAATGTTTACTCATTATAAATTTCCATGGAATTATCCATAAAATCTATGCACATACATATTATTCTATTTTATCTCAGCTTTTATATCACATATGGGAATCAATTGCTAGATATTTCTAATGCAGGTTTGCATGAACAAATATGGATGTTTAGGTGTTGTCATTGATGTCAATAGAGTGTTGTAATTAATATCATGAGAATTTTGTGTATGTTCATTGATATGAAATGATGTGCCTATTTAAATATGGCATGAAGAGACCTTATGATAAGGTGTAAGTATGGTAACTTGGAAGAGTGTAGTGATAAGAAGAAGATAATGAGTGTTGTCATGGTTAGTATGAAGATCTATAGGCCATCATTTGAAAAATATTACTTGATAACCCTAGTAATTGTTTTAATATGTCAAGATTAAGATCTTGAGGTACATGTTATAATGATCATATAGGTCAGCATATGGTTAGTATGTTATGAGATCATGAGAAGTCTAGTCATGTTAATATGAAGGTATAGATCTAGAGCATAGTCAATATTATCTCATGAAGGTATAGAGATTTGACAGGACAAGATTAAGAGTGATGAAATATTGTAATAGGTTTGATAATGTATCATAGGCATATCGGTTAAATCATAAGTTATGGCTTGAAGGAAAAGCATGAAAAGTGGTTTTGAGGTATGTACCTAGACCTAGTCCTTAAGTTTTGCCTGGCCTATTGAGGCATGAGATTAGTTTTCCATGGAAAGATTGAAAATGAGAATATGGATAGAGGTTTTTCATGTTGTTTTAAGTGTTTGATGTTGTATAAAGTCATGGTTTGAACAAGAAAGCTTGAAATGTTGTCTTCAAGTCTCTAGATTATGTAGAGTAAAGGTTTTCAAGCCTAAATGAAACTATTTTATGGTTGTTGGCATGCGTGAATATTATATGGGAACATAATATATTATGGAGAGATATAAAATAGTACTATTAATTATTTTAAATCATTAGGAGTTGGTTTTAGGGGCATAACTTTATGAACAAACATTAAAAATGGAAACAAGTCTAAAACCCACCTAAAACCCTCACAGTGACTCGATATGGTTGATATTCATGGAAATGGATTATAATGGATTGGATGATATAGTTTTATGATTGGGTAATTTATTAAACTCTCCCAGATTCCTTAAGGTATGATTGATTTGTAAGATGAGTGAGTGGACCCCATAGAAAAGTGTTTATTTCTCACAAATTTGGTGCAACAAACAGAGTTAACCGAGTCAAAGATTCTAAATGGATGAAAGTTGAATATTGATACTATAATTAGTTGTAAATGGTGGTTTATAATTAGGTTATATACCTTATATGTCATAAATTAGTCATGTAATTTGACCTATCATTAAAAGGTTTAATGATGAAGAAATTGAAAAAAATAAGGCAGAAGTGGGAATGAGATTATGGATGTATTGTCATGGATTATGGACGAATCTAAATGAATTAAGATTTTTTAAATACCAATAATACATGTTAATTATTAAAAAAAGTGTTGGATGTCCTTTTATATGTATAAAATTTGCTTTCAAAGTTGACTTGTCTTGCTCAGTAAGGTATGTGTACAGAGAGGTTCAAAGATTGATCTATATGTCTAATATTGGATGTTAGACCTTAGTTTTTTTATTATTTGGATATGTTATAAATATATTTAAGGATAATTTTTATGAATCAAGAGTTTTTTAATGTTTCTATGTATCAGTTAGAATTCAAAGTCATCATGATTGGTCTTTAAGGGAAATTGGTAAATCTGGGTATATAACTTCTAGAGAAGATTTTGAGACTCTATGTCATTAGTTAATGTATTTGGTTCACATGATTTTTTAGTTTGATACCTAAGTAACCTATACATTATTTACATATCCTTTTAATTCAATGTAATAGGTCATAACATTGAATCCAAAATGGCTTGCTTGGTTGAGAAAGGATAGTGAGAGAGAACATCAATAAATTGGTCTACAAGACCAATAGTTTCCCCTATGAATTATGATATTTAAATTTTAGGATGTTTTATAGGTCACATAGGAACTATGAGTGTGATTAATAAGTCTTGTAAGTTTTCTTATAGGAATTGAAAACAACATTCATTAGGACTATGTTTTTAAGGATTCTAACATTTTTTTGTATGTTAGTTAAATTAGTGTTCCTGAGTCAATATGCCCAATTTGGAAGTGAATCAAGAATGTGAGGATGTTTTAAAGATATAAATATATAATTTTTATGAATTATTATTCATGGTAAGTTCCATTTCAAGTGTTTGAGGTTGAAGTATGCATGACTGGTTGAAGTTATATTTCTTGTATGTTTGTACTTGCTAATGCCAAGTGGGTGCTTGGTGAATTAGGGGTTGGTGATCCTTATTGGATTGGTGCTCCTTTTTTGTTTGGTTCTTAGCTAAAGATTGATTCATTTCTTTATATTATTACTTTTCTAATATTTATTTCAATTGGTTATTTTCCCCTTGAGGGTTTCCCACCTATATCTGGTGTTACTATGTTATATGCTCATATGTATGGTTGTTATGTTGTTTTGATAGTTTAGCATTGCTTATAGAATGATTTCTCAATTGATGGTTACTAAGGATTCAGTGATTATTTTGATAGATAATTGATTCACCCCCCTTTCCTCTCAATGATTATGCTTTATAAATGGTATCAGAGACTAGTAATTTGACATAGGCCTAACAGCCTAAAGGTGATTCTAAGAAGCACAAACTCAAATTATGATGATGACACTGTTTATCTTAATTGTAATGATGGTATACCAAATAATGATGGTACTCACAGTGTTGACCAAGAATAATAAGGATGACAAGGTGAGTCATGATCAACTCATAAACCAAAGTGGGTTTTTTTTCCTACTATAGAACATGAGCTATATTTGAAATAATGTCAATAATATTCTCTCTTAGCTTAGGACTATATAGAATCAAATTCAAAGATCAATCCTAAGTTGACAATTAATCCTAGAAGGATGTTGAATAAAATTAAGTCTTTCAAGATTATGGAGATCTAGGAATCTCTTGAATTTATGTTTTTCTAAAACCCTATAGAAGGGGTAACTCCATTAAGGCTTGATGGAGACACTCATCTATAAGTGGAAGCATGGAGCATGCTTGTTGAGGCTTGACATGTATTGTAGGTAAAGAAGGTATGAAGACATGTTGAGAATTAAGTTTTTGATTTATGGTTATATATAATTTTGATCTATGTTGAGAATTGGTATTGGTACCAAAGTACTTGATTTGTATTATATATGGTTTGTATGGTGAGTAAGTTGAGAAGATAAAGGGAGAGCATGGTTGTATGATCCTTCTTTGTTGAGTTATTACATTAAGTGATGTATTTTTGGTGTAAGGGGGGATCCTTAAATGTACAATTGGTGTCATGAGTTTTGGTTTCATTCATGAAAAGAAAAAGGTGAATATTATTTAGAATATTGAGCATGAACATAGGGGGAACATGATTATGTTGGATGATCCTTGTTGAAAATAACTAGTAGTATTGTCATTCGATCCTTAATATGAAAGATGTATGTTCAAATAGAGAGTGTTATTAGTATCATTAAGACAATATGAATGTATTGAAAATTTTTAAGTTTGAAAGACATGAAGGTGATACTATCACAGAGATTTGAGTATGCAGAATATAGTTCAACCATGAAAAATCAGCCATCATAAAAAAAGATTGCAAAGTTGTTCATTGGGGTATTCCCATAAAGAGTTGAGTGATTAGATGCATGAAAGTGTTGTTATGATGAGGTATATTCCATGGTAGATTAAGTAACATGAAGAATTAGAATTATCCATTAAGAAAATATCCTTTATTATAGACATACCTAATAGACATGGTGGACAAGTATGAGCATCATTAAATAGTTGTTAAGGGATAGATTTCATCAGATATATAAGATATGAAGCAGTGTGTAGTTTCTTTGTTTATGAGACTTGTTGAAAATGGTAGGTCATCAAGTGTTCTTGAGAGAGATCATCAACTTAGGGGGAGCATTGTGTTATTTTTTAAAGTTCAAGTCTAAGGATTAGATAATAGTCTATTGGAGATGTGATTGTAGAGATGGGTTACAAAGTATTTGTATGTTGACTTGATCAAACCAGTCACATTTATGATATTGTGTCAAAAAAGGTATGAATAAATCATGAAGATAGGGGGACCCAATCGTTCATATAATAGATGTATAGTTCCAATAAGGTATATAGAGACATATAAACATATTAGATGTTATTGATAAGACTGAGGTCATGATGAATGTTTGAGCAAAGAAATCAAGATGGGTATTATCCATATCTATGACATCAAGGTGCATCAAGAAAGGTGATCCTTCCTATATCTAAATTCATTTGATATATGTATGCATGAATTCAGGAGGAGAATGTATCTTGAATTGGTTTCTACATATTATTTTTGAGTTCTAAATTCATTTATAGGAGGTATGCATGAAGATAAGTAGAGCGTGGTTATATAAACCTTCCTAGAACCATAGCCCACTTTGTCATTAATTTAAAAGGGGGAGAGATAATTTATAAAAAATGAGAGAGATTTATAAAATTACTTGTAAGATTGGTTGCCATCATTTTTATTAAAGGTGGTTACTATCAATGACAAAGGGGGCGATTGTTGAGGTGTTGTCATTGATGTCTATAGAGTGTTTTCATTAATATCATGAGAATGTTGTGTATTTTAATTGATGTAAAGTTGATTTATGT